>CM075937.1:9062388-9399437 GCA_038030265.1 Corythucha ciliata | reverse complement strand
CCCTAAAGTCGATGGGCCAATATAAAGCACCGGGAATCGACGGGGTATACCCATGCATGTTGCAAGAATTTCGCCAAAATTCAGACGTTTATCCCAACGTATCAAGATTCGGCGCAAAAACTTAGCGTAACAAAGCCCTTCCAAAACAACCGAAACTTTTCGAAATTGTGGAAGAGGGGAAACGGGGTGGCAATAGGGGATGAATTTCGGATCAAACTCATCCTACAGTAGCAAACAGTTGGGTAGGAGGGGGTCGACGCTAGCATTAATGGGGGTTTCAGGCGGGTTTCTTCGACCCCTTCCCAGTCAGCCCTCGCCTAAACTTCGCACACAAATTTTGGCTCCATTTCCGCACCAATATTCGATTTCAAAGTACAATTTTAATCTTCAGGAAGTTCTATAGAGACGTTAGATCTTGCTTTTCCAAATTTCATCCCTGAAATTACCTTAAAACACATTCGAATTTTAAAGTGTTTTGGGGTTATTTACGATAACTCTTCGGTTTCTACGCAGCAGCGGTTTGGAGAGGTTTATCGGTTCACACATGCGAGCATAGAGATAATATAACATGGAGGGAGTCTTGCTCCAATATGACGGCATATGAATAGGTTATAATATGACTGTCCATTAATATAAATAAATTAAAAAATGAAAACCTCCCTTTCTGGTCAGTGAGTGAACTTTTTTTTAGTTTATCTAACGATAAAACCTGATTCATAACAGCTAGCCTTGTTTCAACAAAACAAGGGGATTATTATTACATCAAAATTTGCGTTTTAGTTTTCTTGAAAATGTATTTGGACGACTCAAGAAACAGAGAAAATACGAGACATAATGTAACTTTCAGAGCCCGTGTGCTAAATATCAGGAATCTTCTTCGGTAATAAAACGCTCGGTGTCGAAGTCCACTTCCAATTATGTGTTGTGTACAGCCCAAGAGTGACTTTGAAAAACGAATGGCACATGGCAGGGGCTATGCCGTAGAGTGGGTCACTCGTCTCGTGTCCTCAATTTCCCTCAGCGGTAATCGGAAAACCTCCTCACTTTTCGGAAATACAAACGGTTCTTTCTTCTTCGCAGCCCATACGAACGTGTGGTAGCGGTTCTTTGTATCTCGTAAACGCCGCGATTCATGAAAAGAGCGGCTGATCCGGGCGGTGGTGGTTCGTGCGATACTAGCAACTGTGCTCCACTAAACCGCGTTCGTTCGGCCGACGCTCCGGTCGGACGTGCACGCCCTAACAGTTCAGAAGAGGGACGAATGATCCCATATTGAGAAATTTAAAGGAACCGCGTCCTTGCCGTGTAAAGCCTTTTCAGGATCGAATAGAATGGATCTTTTCGGTTCATTCGGCCGAAGCAGGCGCAGGCGTGTTTAATCGTTCATCTTTCGTCCCACTGAGCTTTGAACTGAAGAAACTCGGCTCCAGAGCACGAGCGTATGCAGTGTTGCAGTTCAGACGTCAACGTATGCGCCCGAGTACCGTTCCAACGGGCGGGAAGCGACCGGCGAAGTTCTTGGTAGTTTTATATTCATTATAAGTTCATGGAGAGCTACAATAGATCTACACTAGATGTTAGGCCTCATATCGGGGTCTCGGAACTCCACGAATAGGTGCAAGACGGGAGAAAGGCAAAAACCGTTTCATCAACTAAAGTTCATATTCTTCATGACGCGTGAAAAACGAAGTGATTCACTGAACTCAACAATTTCATTGTGCATGGTGGGACGAACCGTTTGGATTTAAAATTAAGTTTAAAAAATTAATAAAATGAATGCGCACGAATATCACAGATGTTAAGGAATTAATTATGCCAACGGGAATGATTACAAATAAAAGATTACAATTTTGTTTTTTAGGAAGTTTACGTTGTGCAGGTTATAAAAATAAGGGACACCCCCGCACTACCGCACTTCATCTATGTGGTCCATATGCACCCCCCTCCAACACCCCTTCCCCATCAAGGTTCCCTCCATGTATTCTACCTCTATGCATGCGAGGCACCCACCGCGTTTGCGCCTCCTAGCAACCGCGCCGCGAGGAACCGCGTATGTGTGAAACGAGCCTAATGCGAAAATAATGTACTTTAAAATCCAAGTAAAGCCCTGTTCACACGATGCAATGTTTGAAGTTATATTGCATGCTGGTTTTTTAAAAACATATGTTCCTTGGTAGTGACCGGATGTTTTTAAAAATCCAGCGTGCAATTTAGCTTCAAACATTGCATCGTGTAAACAGGGCTTAAGTAGTAAGTAATAACTAAAGTTTAATGAATAATAATAATAATAATAATAGTAATGATAATAATAAAACATTGAATGAATGATTGAAACTATTAAAAATGGAATGCCATCATGAAGGACCCGAGAATTCCAACAATCGGAAGAGGTTGCAATGGAAACATTAGGTAATCATCACTTTTGTGGAGAGTGGATGTAAAGGAAACGCGAAGTAAATATTACTTCATCCAAAGGTGGTCCATTGGAAATAAGGAGTAAATTTTACGTCATCCTACCTACCTTATTGGAAAGGGAGTAAAAATATTACGTGTATGATTTTAGTTTTTGGTGTGTTGCTATGTTAAAAAAAAAAGACTACTACACAAATGAGTAGGTTATCGAAGCGGGTGTATCAAATACAATCTCACTGCTCGTATGCCGATTATTTTACTTTAATTTATTTTATTATTTGTATAAAAACATGGTGTCAGAGTGCTGAGAACACGCACAGGTACGTGCTCAACGATGTTCTCAACGTTACCCGTGCCTGAACCCCTAAAATGCGCTGTGGGAGAAAACTTGTGTGAGAGATGGCTTCTTTTCAAAGATGGGTGGAAAAACTACGAAATCGGCACAGGTCTTGTGGAGGAAAACGACCGGAAGCGAACGGCTGTGTTCAAAGCGGTCATCGGGAGAGAAGGTATGCGACTTCTCAAACAATTAAAACTCCTAGAAGAAGAAAAGGTTGACAGAATCATTGCAGCTCTTGATGCCGAAATAACCTCTCAAAAGAATGTCGTTTACGAAAGGTACATTTTTTTCTCACTTTATCAGGAGGAGGGAATGTCGTTTTCTGAATTTTTGAGAATTTTGAAAGAAAAGGCAGTCTCTTGCGATTTTGGAGTACTTGAAGAAGAAATGGTACGTGATAGGTTTGTAGTGGGAATCCGCGACCATGATTTCCGTAGAAGGCTACTGCAACAACGGAAGTTGACGCTCTCCAAAGTTGTTGATGAGGCCGCTGCAATTAAAGAGACTACCAAGCAATTGTCTAGCATGAGCCAGCAGCTCGGAGACGAAATTGTCAACAAACTATCTCGAAACTTGATATCAAAGCAGTCGCCAAGTGGTCGTCAACATAAACTCAACGAAAGAGACTGCAAATTTTGTGATAAACGGCACATATTTGACAAAAATAAATGCCCGGAGTTTGGGAAAAGTTGCATGAATTGTGGCAAACGGGACCACTTCGCTGTGGTGTGTCGTTCGTCGAAGCAAATGGTCAAGGCAGTCAATTCTCGAGAGGCACAAGGCAGCTGTTTGGTGCTGTCGGACAGTGAGGAAATCATTATGAACATCAGCTCGGCAAAACAAGCTATCAGACTCATGGTTGAGGTAGTCATCAATGGTACGGAATGCGTCGCGCAGATAGACACCGGCGCCTCCTGCAACCTAATTGGCTGGAAGCAAATAAAGAGCCTTCGACCACAGCCGGTTATCACACCGTCGGGGCAAATGCTGCGTTGCTTTAATGGGCAACGAGAACGGTCGTAAGGTGAGTGCATTTTACGTGTTATGCACGATGACAAGACTTAACAAGGCAAGATTCCTGATTACTAAACACGATGATATAATCTTGGGCCTCAAGGCTTCACTTGGGATGGATTTGGTTTGTCACCACTCCAGCGTTGAAGTTAAAAAAGTTCAATTAGAAAAATTCAAAGAAATTTTTGATGAGACTACCGTAGGCGAAATAGGCGAACTTAAATTGCAGCTTCGTGAAGACGCTGTTCCAGTGATTGAGTCACCAAGAAGATTTCCCGTCGGCATACGCAGCAAAATAAAGGCAGAATTAGATTAGTTAGAAAAAAACGGTATTATACGAAAAGTTAATCATGCTACCCACAAACATGGTTTTTATAATGGGACCAAAAAAGAACCGCTTGTGCATTGCCCCAAAGCATTTGAATGCGTCTTTGATCAGAAATCGTTTCATTACTCCTACTGTAGAAGAAGTCACACCACTACTCGCAAAAGCCAAAGTTTTTAGTGTGGTCGATGCAAAAAATGGATTTTTTCAAATGCCAAAGAATCCCAAGAATTGACTACGTTTTGGACGCCTTACGGTCGTCATTGTTATAATAAATGTCCGTTTGGGATTTCTGTGGCTCCAGAGGAATTCCAAAGGAGAATTTACGACATCATGGATGGGTTATCAGGTGCCATTGCGATCGCAGACGATAATTTGATTTATGGTGAAGGAAACACTCAGGCGGAAGCGATGAAAGATCATGACAAAAAGGTCGAGGCTGTATTTCAGCGAGCCAAGGAACGAAATCTGCGAATGAACAAAAACAAATGTGTCTTCGCGAAATCAGAAATACGCTACATGGGACATATTTTCACGCCCAGTGGACTCAAAGCAGACCCTGAAAAAATCCGAGCGATCAAGGAAATGCCTCGTCCTCAAGACGCGTCTCAGATGTTGTAGTTTCTCGGCATGGTCAACTATTTGTCGAAATTTGTACCGGGTTTATCGCAAAAGGCAGCCCCATTGAGAGCCTATAGTGGTGAATGGACAGATGAAATGGAGGATTCCTGGATTTAGTTAAAAGATAAGTTGCAAAATGCACCTACTCTCAAATATTTTGACGCATCGAATAGCATTACTCTTCAAGTGGACGCTAGCAGCTATGGATTGGGCGCTGCTCTAATCCAAAATGGTAGACCTGTCGCTAACGCATCCCGCACCTTAACTAAGAGCGAGACAAAATATGCACAGATCGAGAAAGAGACCCCAGCAATTCTTTTCGGGATGAAGCGCTTCGAACAATACGTTTTCGGCCGAGAGGTACTTGTTCAAACAGATCACAAACCATTCGAGATTATATTCAAACGTAATCTGTGTGATACTCCCAAAATAATCCAACGTATGCTATTGCAGCTCGTCGGCTTCGACGTTCAAGTGTAGTTTACCAAAGGAACCGACGTCTGTATTGCTGATGCCATGTCTCGGTTGCCTACGGGTGGGAATGAATCTGATCTAATAATTGCTAAAGTGATGAAAGAAACAAATCCTTTAATAGGGTTGGCGATCAGTGACCCAACGCTGAGCACCATTCATGAATACACCCAACAGGACGAAGAAGGGAAGCTGTTACTACAGTTCACAGAAAGCGGTTGGCCTGAGGATGAAAAGTCGGTGCCACCAAAAATGCGAGATTGGTGGAAAATTCGAGAGCAAATCACTTCGTCAGACGGCATTGTAATTAAAAATCAGCAAATTTTCGTTCCATTCGGCCTGCGGAACACAATCATGAAGAAACTTCACAAGGGTCATAAGAGCGGTGAAGCTGATTTACGTCTAGCAAAAACTCGTGTGTTTTGGCTGAAAATGTCTGATGACATTCAAAGATATGCTAAAGCGTGTTCAATATGCGAGGATTTAGATGTGGCGCGGAATCAAAAAGAACCACTTGTTCTCAGAGAGACGCCGTGTGGTCCTTGGTTAGAAATAGGCGTTGATTTGCTGCAGTTTAACGGAAAGAATTATCTCGTTGCCTGTGACTATTTTTCGTCTTTTTTTGAGTGGACCGAATTGGAAGATCAAGGCTCTGAAGAAACAATAAAGGCTTTGAAGAATTATTTCGCTAGGTATGGGGTGCCTAACATTGTTTTTACAGATGAAGGTTCGAATTTCAAGTCCCGCAAATTCCAGCGGTTTTCTAAAGATTGGAATTTTACGCTGAAGACTTCGTCACCCCATCATCAACAGTCCAACGGCAAGGCTGAGTCTGCTGTGAAGCTCGTCAAACGTCTTTTAAAGTTGGAGAGTAGAGGCGAAGACATAATACGAAGCCCTACTTACGAGGAGAAACACACCTTCTGCTCAAATGACATTCAGTCCTGCTGAATTGATGTTTGACCGAAAGCTCAGAATCATTTTGCCAAATTTATGTGCCGTCGGTGATTCAAATGTCGACCATACAGTTGCTCGGAGAGAAATAGGAAAGAAAAAAGAAGCTTACAAGAAGTCGTATGATCGATCGGCAAGAACCCTCCCGACTTTGGAACAAGGGCAACCTGTTCGGATTTTTCTTAACCCAAGTTCGCCAACAGCACCCGATTAGCGAAGAGGTGAGGTACTGCAAAAGTTGAGCACAAGTTCGTACTTAGTAAGCGTCAACGGACGAACTTACAAAAGGAATAGGATTCATTTAAAACCCTGCACAGCAACGTTACAAAGCGTTAGCAAAGATTATCGGTAGATTTGGGATGGCCCCATTAATCCAGAACCACCTGCACTTAACGAGCCGGAGCTACAAGACCAAGAAACGGGGAGTAACGAAATCAGAGAACAGCTGCCAGATGAGGACAACCGCCAATCATCACAACCAGAGGAAAGAAGATCAAGATTCGGTAGACGAATAAGAGAACGAGTTCGTTTAACTTTGTAACGCGTTTGGAATTATTTTATTATTTTCTTTTTTCAAATATTTTATTATTGTTAGACCAGGGGAGATGTTGGTGTGTTGCTATGTTACAAAAAAAGACTACTACACAAATGAGTAGGTTATCGAAGCGGGTGTATCAAATACAATCTCACTGCTCGTATGCCGATTATTTTACTTTAATTTATTTTATTATTTGCATAAAAACATTAGTTTCGTACCGATTACAGCCGAACGGGAACCGCCCTGTGCGTTCTTTGTATCATTAGTAAGAAGACCTCACACCTAACAATCTTCAAAAAATGAATATAGGTTCTACAGTCCGTTATTTTTCGGATAAGACCTATTTGGCTCTAGAACTCACTGTCGAGACCAAATAGCTTCCTGAAGAAGCAAGGACAACGGCTTGATTCATCAAGCAAGTTTGCTTATGGTTCGAGTTAGTATCGTCGAGGATAAGAAAAAAGAGTATAACTCGTATGAATAAAGATTCTAAACAAAAAAGATTCCATTTATTCATAAATATGGCCCAAAAGGCTTTCGCATTGGAGGCGACGGGTGGAAGCCATTAATTTCTAGCCTCATTTTGGCATCGCTGACGCTATGCAAAGTCTCCGAACTTCTTCTGTGGGAAGGATTTTTTGCTTTCGCACAAATTTAACCAAGATTTGTTGGAAAACGTGTTTTCACTAATCAGAAGAAAGAGTTGATAGCTACTCCTACCGTATCTGGATGCCTAAGGGCACTGAAATAATAGAGAAGACCCTCTGGTCAGCAGGACTTTCTGGGATTTCCCGAGTTTCCCTGATCCGATCGGGATCAAATTTGAGAACAAGTCGCATTGACCCACGCGTAAATTGTGTGCCAAGTTTCAGCTCGATCCGAGCATTTTTAAGCGGCTCTGGTCAGTAAATTAGGTACTATCCTCGTTACGTCATCTACGGTTATTTATTGCGCGGGAAAAAGGGTACAACTTAAAAAAAAAAAAAAATGTGGTTTCTTTGCTCCACTCGTGCGAAGTGGAAATACTATGGAGGAGCCCACGAGGCTTTTGAGGCGAGCCCAAAACATTCTCTAGCGTTTACACATCAACTGGACTATTGGTCGGGACCATTGGTCGAAAGGCAGTCGCTACTTGCTAAGCGAACGCGTCAATTGGGATCTCTAGGAAGTTATTCGTAAACAAGAAAGTGATGATAACTTTATCTACCCCAAAATGGCCGTGAGTTCACCTGGTAATAAAGGTTCTCTACCCTAGAGTTGCCAACCGTCCCGGGGTACTCGGGACAGTCCCGGTTTGGCTTATTATTTCCCGCAACCCGCAAGGTCATCCTGGAAAAATTTACCCCGGATTCCCCTCAAAAAAAAAAAAAAAAAAAAAAAAAAAAAAAAAGACATTGGGCATAAAATAGGTCTCTGTTCTTGTAAGGTGTTCTGAACATGTTCGAAGCGCCCCATGCCAGCTCCAAACATGTTCAGAACACCTTGCCGGAACAGACCTAATAATTTTATTGGATCATTTTGTGGTTAGAGCACTTTGGGAGACGTTAGAGCATCTTGTGGTCAGAGCTTTTTGTGATTAGTGCATTTTTGGTTAAGGGCTTTTTGTGATTCGAAACTTTTTGGGAACCAAACTTTTGTGGTTGGAGCATTTTATGGTCAAGTGCTTTTTGTGCTTGAGTGTTTTTTGTGCTATGACCTTTTTGTGGTTATTGCATTTTGGTTCGAGGTTATTTTGGTTAGAGCTTTCCACTGACAATAGCCAACGGGCGGAGCGGTCGAGAACCCGGCGGTCATCCCACGTCTAACGGCAATTATCGCCTTGATTTGTTCTTGATTTGTCCTTTTATGTAAACCAAAAATCAACGGATATTAATTATAATTATATTATATCACGACTTGACACTGAAAATTATTAAATTTTACTCTTCAGGAACCGAATTTTCGTTACATGACATTGTTTTTTGTGTGACCTTTAATACATACCCCCCCCCTTCCGGGATCGTTATAATCCATATTCCTACTCCATATTAGTCTGTACTGTGAATGAAGTGGTTATCGCAGCGTTAATTATTCGAAAAATTAAAAAAGGAACAAACCACGGTTAGCAAAAAATTGTAACATGAAGGTACAGTACAGGTGGTGTCCAGCGGGACCCCAAACTCGTTCCATCAAGCGCAATTATTTGATAATAAAAAAACCGACACACCTTGGAACATGAAACCTGCTTTCTGACCATGAAAACATAATTATGAGAGAACAGGTAATCAAAACGTTAAAACGATCAGTGAAACATGCGTATGCGTGTAACTTGAAAAAGAGCCGTGGGATCCGGCTGGGTCCCGCACCTGCCCTTCGGAGAGTTAAACAACAATTTGAGTGAAAATATCTTCATTGGCTATCTAAATCACCCCATACACCGTGGTAAAAAAAAAATCAAAACTCTTTAAAATAATGATTCTCCAACGTTTTTCAAGGCTTACGTCACTTCGTAAAACTAACTGCTAAAAATTCGCTTTCAATTAGAATTTTGCTTTTTTTAAAGATGGATTCGGAAAGAGCTACTATTACCTGCCAGGATTGGAAATTATCGATAAAAATTAACTACTTTATGTGGCATCGAAAGCGGCTTGAAAAGTAGCGCAAATCAGGGATCTTACCACAAAATTCTCCAACCAAAAAAGCTCCAGCCGTGGAAAGATCTGACCACATTTAAACGTTTAAATGACCTTAAAATGCTGTAACAAAAAAAAAAACTCGAATCACAAAAATCTCTAACCACAAGAATCACTGACCACAAGAAGATTTACCCTCAAACAAATTGAACTACAAAAACTTTGAACCCCTAAAAGACCAAAATACCAAAAGCTGCATCCCTAAGCAGCTCTAATGCTCTAACCAGAAATGCTCTATCCACAAAATGCTCTAACTACAAAATGCTCTAACCACAAAAGCTTGGTTCCCAAAAATCTCAAATCACAAAAAGCTCTAATCACAACGAGTCCTGATCACAATAAATCCAATTCAGGGACCAAACGCCGAAAGCTGCATCCCCAAAATGCTGTAACGGCAAAATAAATAATCCACACAAGACTACAATCCTAACATAAAATAACCTCGAACTAAAATGCACTAACCACAAAAAGCTCTTAGCACAAAAAAACACTCAAGCACAAGAATTACTTGACCCTAAAAACGCTCTAACCACAATAACCTCTAACCAAAAATGCACTAAACACAAAAAGCTCAGACCACAAAATGTTCCAACCACAAAATGATCTAATAAATTATTGAGTCTGTTTCAGCAAGGTATTCTGAACATATTTGGAGCAGAGTTTCCATGGGACCAGCCAATAAAATGGAATCAAATTAAATTTTATTGGCTGGTCCTATGGCAACTCTGCTCCGAACATCCTCAAAACACCCTGCAGGAGCAGACCTATTATGCCCAATGTCATGTTTTTTTGTTTTTTTTAGAGCGGAATCCGGTTTGTCGTGACGCACCCCCACGAGGGAAGGCCATGACAACGTGTAGACACGTACGGCTACGACCTGCTGCTTGTTTTACCTACAAACCCTCGTAGTTTGAGCGCTTCTAGTAACAATTTAAAAGTGCAAAGTACTTTTCTTTATTTGAAAAAAAAAAAAAAGTGATAAGATGGGCGCTAGTCGATACCACCTACATATACGGTGACCAGAGGTCCTTCTTTTGGAAGGACGGTACCTCTTTTCAGCTTATGGTCCTGTGGTCCTTTGCTTTTCTCGAATAAAGGACCCTAAAAGGTACTTCTTTAAAAACAGGGTACTTTCTGGGAGCCTGAAGGAACTCGTGAAGAAAGATAGATTGTCCCGAAATAATATAATAGCCCGGGAGCCACCCACCATATCCGGGTCATTTTATCATGTCTGGCACCTGCACAGGACGTTTTTTATAATCCAGGAGATGACCCTTCTGAGATTCCCATTGGGGGGTGGCCCACACCAGAGCTAGCAGCAGGCGAACACCTCTTTGGGCCTCTCCTACACCGTTTTGGATCCTCCAGAAGCCAGAAGGGCTCTTTCGGACCCAATTTTTGTGTTTTCGCTCCTCCAAATGACAAAATAGGGTTTTTTAACTCTTTCAACACCCAATTTTGTGGTTTGGCTTCTTCAAAAGCCAATTTCATGTTTTGGCTCATCAAATGCCTATTTCGTGTTTTTGATCCTTCAAAAGCAAATTTCGTATTTCGGCTCCCACTAAAGCAAATTTTTTGTTTTGGCTTATTCGAAAGCCAATTTCGTGTTTTGGCACCTTCAAAAGCCAATTCCGTGTTTTGGATTCTCCGGAAGCCAATTTCGTGTTTTTTAGCTCTTTCAAAACACAATTTTGTGCTTCGGCTCCAGAGATGCCAATTGTGAGCATTGGCTCCTTCAAAATCCAAAGCTCCGTGAAAATCTCAATTTCATGCGACCTCATTCAGTACCAGACATCATGCGATCTTTGCCTGTGACATGCCTGCAAGTTCCTGGGAAGGAGCCGCCATTCGTCTGTTCGACAGAAGAGTCCAGTTTGGAGGACTAAATTGCCACTGTGTACCAGGAAGACGAATTAAGTTAAGGGTTCTGCGTTGATAAATTACCGAAATCTTTTTCTGTGGACTCATCACCGAATATAAGCCAGCAATAGTCATTGGGATTCATCTGACTTGTGCTAACGTCAAGCTGCCCACCTCTGAATCAAACGCTGGCTACGCCCCTGCCATGAACCAGCCATTTTTCCGCTTTTAGCCAAGAATTAGCGTTTTTTCTAAATTTTATTCGCTGTAGCAGCTTTCTCAATTTTATCAGTCAATGGATTTTTCTCACCTTTATCTGTCAATGAGCGTTTTTTCTCAAAAAGCGCTTTTCACACATTTTAGTCGACAATATGATTTTTTTTTTCGATTTTAGCCACGAATTAGCAATTTCTTTCGCTTTAGACATGAATTAGCACTTTATGTCAGCCACTAAGTGGCAGTTGGAAACCGTGAATTTTCTCTATTTTGGCTGTGAATGAGCGGTTGGTCTTAATGCTAGCCGCGAATTATCACTTAGTCTCGTTTACAGTCGTGAACATTCCCCCAGAAACACCGAATGTCCGATTTTTCAATTTTAGCTATGATTGAGCTCTATTGATGATGAGTATCTTTGTTCCCATGTTGAGGAAAAGAAATCTGAACAATCCGAGGCCCCCGTAGACGTGAGCCTAGGCCCGTCGGGCTCCCGCCTAAAGACGGCACTGCCTGCCGATCACTCATGAAAATATCCGAAAGATCCTGAACTTATGCCAGTGCTTTCTTATTTGGAAAAACGGTACGAACATCGATTTGAAGAATGAATTGCCTCGAGGACGGCGTTATTATGCGAAGTTCAAGAGTGGTCATACCTGTATCTTTAAGGAACGACATCCTCAAGGAATTGCACTCCTCCCACATCGGAATCACGAAAATGAAAGGACTGATGGCTAGAAGTCTCGTGTGGTGGCCAGGCTTTGATTCAGCAATTGAAAGAATGGTTGGGAATTGCAAGTCTTTGTGTCGAAAAACAAATAAATTGTAGCAAAGCACAACAATGGGAACTAATCGGATACACCGTGGAACTGAATACATGTGGACTATGCAGGGCCATTCATTGAAAAATATTTTTTAATAGTCGTCGATTCCTTCACAAAATGGATGGAAGTAATACCCGCTCCCACGATATATAGCCTAAACACTTTGGAAAATCTACGCACACTCTTTTCAAGGTTTGGAATTCCACGAGTGTTGGTTAGAGACAATAACACTTCATTTACGTTACACGAATTTAAAAATGTTCTTCGTTCAAATGGAATCACTCATGAAACCATTCCACCCTTCATTTAACGGTCAGACAGAAAGGTAAGTACAAACCATGAACCATGTTGAAGCGATCACAGAACGATAACGGTTCGCTAAATTTGAAGCCTGCCCAATTTCTCAGCCATATAGATTCTCTCCTCATGCTTCAACGGGGATGTCACCATCAGAGTTGATGTTTGGACGACAAGTAAGGACTGTTCTAGACCTTGTGAAGCCAAATAAAGAAGACAAAAAGGAATTTTCTGGTGTCAACCACCGAATAATTGGTCAAAATGTCTAAGTCAGAAATTTTGGCAGGGAAGGACCCCGGTGGGGAAAAGGAGTAGTCGTCAAGAAAGTTGGAAACATCTCGTGTTGGCCTCGTTGGTCTACATTGTTGATTTGAAACGGCAGACCGACGAAGAGACACTTGAACCATTACGACCTCTTCGGGTTCGGGGCCCCTGGGACCTAACTGTGACTAGGGTAGTGCTGTGAGGAGGGGAATATTCCCGTAATTGTCCGTAGAAAGGGTCTTCTCAATTTAATTAAGTCACTAATTGTCGGGCGTATAAAGAAAAAGTGATGTACTACATGCACTGAACCGATAGATGCAGTTTGAGTCGCGAGAGGGGATTTCCCCTGGGGTGGATTCCCTCTTTACTTGGACTCCCGGTTAACTCAGTGGGTTAGAGCACCTGGCGCGAAACTAGGAGTGCGTGGGTTCGAATCTCACCTGGGGAGCAGCAATTTTTTCTCGGAATTCAAAACAAGTAAAAAAAGTAAGTATTTAATTCAAACATTAATTTCTTTATTTTCAGCCTCCCCACTCCCTCGAATTCACAGTTGTGACTATGGTGCGGTGAGGAGTGGAATAATCCCCTAAATGCCCGTAAATAGGGTCATCTAAGCTCAATTTTTTATTATTTATTTCAGTCTCGAATAAGCAGTTCTTTTTCACGCCGTGAATTAGCGCTCTTTCTCAATTTTTTATTTATTAGGTACCCCACTGCGAATCGCAGAAGGATTTCTCAATTTTAGCCACGAATTAGCGCTTTCTCTTAAAATTTGGTTGTCAATTACCGTTTTTTCATCTTTTATTAATGAATCAGCCTCTTTTTCTCAATTTTAGGCGGAGGAATTGTCCCCGAGAAAAGCGAATTGGCGTTTTTTTTCAATTTTAATCGCGAATTCACGTTTTCTCTCCAATTTAGACGTGAAATAGCGCCTCTTACCACTTCTATAAGCGAATTAGCGATTTTTCTCAACTTCAGCCGCAAACTAGCGTTATATATCTTTTTTTTATTGGGGGGGGGGGGCAATCAGTTCGTAAGATTGACACGGTCCTTTATAGTCAATTCTGCGCCAATAGTCAATTCATCTTTTAAGGGCGCGAATAGCCAGTTTAGCAATTTTTTCGGTACAGCATGGCACAAATCGTCATTTAAGCCATCTATACAAGGCGCGAATGATCAGTTCCGGTATTTCTAAGGCACGAATTCTGCAGTTTCACTGTTTTCAAGCCTCGGAGATCAGCTTTTTCTTTGGTGTCCATAGCCACTTTGAAGACGCGCAGTAGCCTCTGTAGGGTGCAGATGATCTATGTAGCTGATCTTTGGACCGTGATTTTCTGGTACGAGTACGCCATTTTTAGGACTTAAATAGTCAGTTTTGTCATTTTTAGGGAACGAATCGTCAGTTTAGACATTTTCAGGGCACGAGGTTCAGTTTTTGGTCGATTTTGCATTTTCAGGACATGAATCATCCGTTAGGGACCTTTCAAAGCACGAATCTCGCGGGCCGCTAGATGTAGAGTTGGTATTACTAATATTAGGACGTGAATAGTCAGTGCGATATTTTCAGTGCTCGAATCATCAGTTTTACCAGTCGAAATGGTCAATTTTGCTGTTTTTAGAGCGAGAAATTTCTATTTTTCCTAGCGCTAATGGTCAGTTTGGCCAATTCAAGGACAGGAATCGTCTGTTTAGGCATTTTCAAGGCGTGAATCGTCAGTCAAGCTATTTTTAGGGCGCGTAGTCTTGAAGCTAGACATTTATATAGGGCGTCAGACCAAGGCGATAATGGTCAGTTAGGGCACTTTTGGCGTGCGACTGGCCGATTTTGCGATTTTCAGGGCGCGAATCGTCAGTTACACTTTGCCCAAACATAGCAGCATAGGCGGGTTCAATTAGTCCCTAGCCAATTACGCACGCATCGTTATTTTGACCATTGTTGGCGCGCAAATTGTCTATTTTGCTGCTTTCAGGACAGGAATAATCTATTAAGGCATTTCCAGGCCGCCTAGAGTCATTTTGGCCATTTTAGAGCGCGAATCACCAACTTGGCTATTTTTAGCGCACTTATGTATAATCAGTTTTGCTTTTTTTAAGGCGGAATCAGTTTTTTGCCATTTTCAGGGCGCGTGAAGTCAGTTTGGCAATTTTTATGGCTCAAATAGTTAGTTTTGCCATTTTGGGGCGTGAGTACAGTCAGTCAAGGACTCTGTATGGTGGAGATAGCTAATTTTAGGCAGCAAATGGCTGCCAAGTCATCTTTAGTAGAATTTCTTAAGCCCCTCTCTCTTGAACAAATCCTGAATCCATGCCTGGACAGTGGAATAAATACCACTATGCCTTAGATAGTTACTTAGCGGGATTAAATTGCTAAAAAACGAACTGTTAGGGTCATACAAATCACGTTTTTGATGTTTCTTTTGTTTGTTTGTTTGATTTTTCACTTTTTTTCTTATTCATTTCATTTTATTTATTCATTATGTATTTCTATTTCTTAACTACGGTGGGCTGAATTACTCTGGGAGGGGTTCTGACCCTCGAAACCCTCCCCATGGGCACGCCACTGCTGCAAACCATGCAGCGGCACGGTTTGGTTCATTCCAAAACGTGCGGAAGCTGCGTGTACCAAAGAAAAAATTACACACACAAAACGAGTAAATAATCAAATTTATATTCGTTGAAAAAAAAAAAAATAAAAAAATGTTGAATTCATAACGAAACGCTACACATAAAAACTGGAAATCTTGTCCTTGTCAAGGACGCGTTTACCTTCTTTTTTTCTCGCGATTTTTTTTTTTTAGATGCGCCAACGGTACCTGTCCTACGACATTATAGAGGAAACGTTGCCACTGAGATGGGAATATAATTTTGCCCCCCCCTCACCCCCTAATCTCTTTACACGTTTTTTCTAGTGACTTTGTCGTACAAAAAAGTCACGTTTTTTAAGTAGGAAACGAGAGTGGTCTCGGAAAACTATGGCAGCATTCCAAACTTTTTTATTTTATTTATGGTCGCCTTATAATTTTTTTTATTTGTTCAAACGTTTTTGCTCGTAAATTATATACCAAGAAATTCGTACAACGATAGTCAGTAGAAAAAGAAGAAAAAAACAAACAAAAAAACACTAAGAGATTTGGGGCGTTGGGATCATCCGACGTGCGTGAGCAGAGCTGGTTATCGCTTAAACATTACGAAATTTTATCTATTGGCGAGTTTTTCTTTTTTGGCCTTTTATCCTTTGTAACCTTTTTTTTTTTTTTCATTTTGTGTGTGTGTAATGGAATCATTCGACGGTGATCATGATCGTGACCTTAAAAAATTCATCATTTTCTTCAGTCTGACTTCAGTCAGCGGTGTTCATTCTGTTCCTGGGAAAATATGTAAGCACGTGGGGAAGGGGGGGGGGCTAAACTGTAAATGGTCGACATGTCAACAGAATTGTTCGGAAAAAAAAACGGTCATAGTGTTAAGAACCGGTAAAGAGTATTCAAGAGAGGGTCAGGGGGTGGTTGATGCTGACGAGTTCGCACAATGAGAGAGAGAGAAAAAAAGTCGTTTTATGTCCATTCATGAAAAAAATTGAAGAATATAAAAGGAAACTTTGTTTCCTTCTCTCTCCATAGTTCTCTCATTCTCTCCATCTCCGTAGATTAAATTATTTAACAAGGACGATCATCACGTGGTTACACTCAACCGGTTCATGAGTACCTAGCCCACGGCTTCCATCATTCTCCCTTCATCGCAAACAAATCCCCCCCAAAAAAAAAGAAAAAAAAAAGCAATTTAAATTATTACAGAGTCAGAGACGAAATCACGTCAAATTACAACGAATCGTCAATTATTCGAATACTGAAAAGTATAATAGACACGCTTCAGCGCAGGTAACCATTTCGTTCAATGTAAAACCAGTTCCATCGCACTCCGTCGTCTTTCCTTTCAAGAACTCTGACAATAACCCCTGGCCAAAATAATGTTTCCTATTTGAAATTCATAGCGAAGGTCGAAATTAAAAAAACAAAAAAATCCCCTTGGATGGCAGATATAATTCAGTAAAATCCTGTGAGAAAATTATTATTTCAAAGTTACCCAATCGGTTACAAATATCTTTAAGGTCATCAACTATGTACAAAAACAGAAAATGAATTATAAAAAGTCGATTACATAGATTGAACTGGCTACCTATCCGTATTTAACGCTCCCAAAGTGAAATAGTCAGCTCTTGACTCCGGCTGACTTATATTAGAGAGAAATCTAAAACTTTCCAGCGTAAAGCCATTGTTTGTTTTAACGTTTCATAACGTATAATTTACTGGGGGAGGGGGGTTCCTCATTGACGGATAATAATTTTGTTGTTTTAATGTTTCATAATGATGGTATGAAGAGTCATGCAGCATACAAAGAGTGTTGGTCGTTAATCTAATTGGATGAGAACTGCAATTAATTTCCCTATCAGCAGCATAGTATAGAAATGTAGACGAATACACAATAAAGTAGCCTACTGAAGTGTGGCCCGCTAGATGAAGTAAGATGAAGTAGGAGGGGGGGGGGGCAATAATGTTTCTTAAAAGCGAAGTTTTCCCTCGAAAAGCTTAATTATGAGGAAAATTGGGATTTTTTTTACGGTCATGGATGTAGGAAACGTGGTATACAAAGGCGCGGATCCAGGATTTCGCCAAGGGGGGGGGGGGGCTAGATTGAGGCTAGATTGAAGTTACCCCCCTTCCGTTCCCATAATATTAACAATGCAATTTTTACACGCGGGTCTACATGTTAACCCCCACCCCTCAAATGTAAGCTGAAAAAAAAAAGTTTTGGGAATGGCTCTTGATCTTCTTGTAGGCACTCAATATGGGCCTAATTGCCTCATTTTTTTGTATAACAATGGATTTTTATCAAAAAATTGCGAAGGACAGGAGTAAAATAAGCTTGACGTATTAAGCTAAGTTACTTCATACAGTTTTAGAGAAACTTGCCAGGTGCTGGGAGTTGTCAAAAACTGACATTTTTTAAAATATCCTGATATTTTCCCAGTTTACTCAAAGAATCTTTCGCTATCATAAGACAAAATGTCTTTACTGACACAAATAAAAGAGTGCTCTTTTCAGTGGTGTCGTTGGATTTAACCTAGGACGCTTACTTCCCATGTGTTACATCCTGTCTCTAACTACATTATTTTATGTTTCACACACATGACCGTTTAAACTTTTGAAGTATTATTTTGTTTTCAAAAAAGTACGTTTTCCTTTCCTATCGTACAAATTAATAGCTGGCGACAGGAGGAGAAGAATGCCACGTCGCAGGCAGTCTCAACTTGAAGATTTGGAGACAGCGGACAAGAACTCCACTAGATGCCACATAAATATACCCCTAGAGAAGTATGATCAGGGGTGGGCAAATTACAGCTTTTTGGGTAATTAATTACAAATTACAAATTACTTCCAAAAAAGAGGATTAATTACAAATTACCAATTACTTTTCACTTCCACGAATAATTACAAATTACAATTACTGTAATTGAATTACTTTTTCAATTACCAATTACCCAAGAGCTGGATTTGTGGAACACGCAAGCATCTTGCTCTTGTTCACTGTCTTGCCTGAATTGTTTCTTTTCACTCCCTCTTCCCTCATGGTAAAAAAATAGTACAATATGTACAAAATTAACATAGATTTTCACCAAAACCTTGAATTTTACTCATGTTTCCATTACAATCGTATTATAAAAATAAGTTTTATTACTGTCGACTAAATTGAGATAAAATCGCTAATATTCTTGGCTGAAATTGAGAAAAATGGGCAGTTTGGTGAAATAGAAGCAAGAAGAGAAGCTATTTTGCGGATCAAATTGAGAAAAACTACTAATTTTTAAAGGGGTTTCACAATTTAATCCGCGAATTAGGATCTTTTCTCGCTTCTGTTCTGCGATTTCGGCAATTAGGCGATTTTCCTCAATTTTAGCCGCGAATTAACACTTTCTCTCAATTTCAGCGGCGAAAAAGTTGCGTTTTCATCCCGTGTTAGCAATTTTTCCTCAATTTTTGCCACGAACTGGCGTCTTGCTAGATTTTTCTGCAAAATTAGCGACTTTTTTAGCATTGAATTGACAGTTTTTCTCACTGTGAGCTGCAAACTATAGCGTTTTTCTTAATTTTGGCCGCGCTAATTGATTTTTCTCAATATTGGTCGCAAATTAGCGGTTTGTGAACTATTTTGTCCCGGCATATCAATTTCCCTGATTTATTATCCACCAATCGGCGATTTTTCTCAGTTTCTAACCGCAAATTAATTAGCGATTCTTTTCAATTTCATTTGCGAATGTGGATTGCATGAATTTTAGCTGCTCAATAGCGTTTCACGTCAACGGGGCTTTTTGTTTTTGCCGTGGATTAGCCACCTTGAAATTTTTTCTCTGAGCTCAAAACAAGTAAAATAGTGGCAAGTATTTATTTTCACGATTAACTTATTTATTTTCAGCCTCCCCACTTCCTTGAAGTCACAGTTGTGACAAGGGTTAGTGTGGTGAGGAGGGGAGGGTCTTCCCAATTCAATTACTTATGTTATGTCCAGAGAAATTTGTCGCTGGAAATTTCTGTGTAAACGCACCTTAATTGATCAACAGGCGCCTTTGGAGCTTGATAGAGACTTTTGAACGAGTGTACTTACTGTGAAATTTTAAATTTTCTAACCACTAGGGTCGCATTGAATAAAGAATAGTCCATAATAAACAATCAAAATAATACACTGCATGTGATTTGAGAGTACTGGATAACACTATCAGTGATGACCTCGTCTGTAGCGCTGAAATGTTAGCTTTAATCGCCAATTGAGGGAAAACGCTGCAAACCAGTGGCGTGCCCAGGACTTTTTCTTGGGAGGGGTTTTCAAATTACAAAATTATATGTATATAAAATGGTGATTTTTTTTCGGAAATGGGGGGGGGGGGCAATCAGTTCGTAAGATTGACACGGTCCTTTATAGTCAATTCTGCGCCAATAGTCAATTCATCTTTTAAGGGCACGAATAGCCAGTTTGGCAATTTTTTCGGTACAGCATGGCACAAATCGTCATTTAAGCCATCTATACAAGGCGCGAATGGTCAGTTCCGGTATTTCTAAGGCACGAATTCTGCAGTTTCACTGTTTTCAAGCCGCGGAGATCAGATTTTTTTTTTTGGGTGTCCATAGCCACTTTGAAGACGCGCAGTAGCCTCTGTAGGGCGCAAATGATCTATGTAGCTGATCTTTGGACCGTGAATTTCTGGTACGAGTACGCCATTTTTAGGACTTAAATAGTCAGTTTTGTTATTTTTAGGGAACGAATCGTCAGTTTAGACATTTTCAGGGCATGAGGTTCAGTTTTTGGTCGATTTTGCATTTTCAGGACATGAATCATCCGTTTCGGACCTTTCAAAGCACGAATCTCGCGGGCCGCTAGATGTAGAGTTGGTATTACTAATATTAGGACGTGAATAGTCAGTGCGATATTTTCAGTGCTCGAATCATCAGTTTTACCAGTCGGAATGGTCAATTTTGCTGTTTTTAGAGCGAGAAATTTCTATTTTTCCTAGCGCTAATGGTCAGTTTGGCCAATTCAAAGGACAGGAATCGTCTGTTTAGGCCTTTTCAAGGCGTAAATCGTCAGTTAAGCTATTTTTAGGGCGCGTAGTCTTGAAGCTGGACATTTATATAGGGCGTCAGACCAAGGCGATAATGGTCAGTTAGGGCATTTTTGGCGTGTGACTGGTCGATTTTGCCATTTTCAGGGCGCGAATCGTCAGCTATACTTTGCCCAAACATAGCAGCATAGGCGGGTTCAATTAGTCCCTTCTAGCCAATTACGCACGCATCGTTATTTTGACCATTCTTGGCGCGAAAATTGTCTATTTTGCTGCTTTCAGGACAGGAATAATCCTATAGTCATCAGTTCGCCTGATTCTGATCGCCTAGAGTCATTTTGGCCATTTTAGAGCGCGAATCACCAACTTGGCTATTTTTAGCGCACTTATGTATAATCAGTTTTGCTTTTTTTAAGGCGGAATCAGTTTTTTGCCATTTTCAGGGCGCGTGAAGTCAGTTTGGCAATTTTTATGGCTCAAATAGTTAGTTTTGCCATTTTGGGGCGTGAGTTTAGTCAGTCTAGGACTCTGTATGGTGGAGATAGCTAATTTTAGGCAGCAAATGGCTGCCAAGTCAACTTTAGTAGAATTTCTTAAGCCCCTCTCTCTTGAACAAATCCTGAATCCATGCCTGGACAGTGGAATAAATACCATTATGCCGTAGATAGTTACTTAGCGGGATTAAATTGCTAAAAAACGAACTGTTAGGGTCATACAAATCACGTTTTTGTTGTTTCTTTTGTTTGTTTGTTTGATTTTTCACTTTTTTTCTTATTCATTTCCCTTTATTTATTTATTATGTATTTCTATTTCTTAACTATGGTGGGCAGAATTACTCTGGGAGGGGTTCTGACCCTCAAAACCCTCCCCATGGGCACGCCACTGCTGCAAACCAAGCAGCGGCACGGTTTGGTTCATTCCAAAACGTGCGGAAGCTGCGTGTACCAAAGAAAAAATTACACACACAAAACGAGTAAATAATCAAATTTATATTCGTTGAAAAAAATAAATAAAAAAATGTTGAATTCATAACGTAACGCTACACATAAAAACTGGAAATCTTGTCCTTGTCAAGGACGCGTTTACCTTCTTTTTTTCTCGCGATTTTTTTTTTTTTTAGATGCGCCAACGGTACCTGTCCTACGACAATATAGAGGAAACGTTGCCGCTGAGATGGGAATATAATTTTGCCCCCCCCCCCCACCCCCTAATCTCTTTACACGTTTTTTCTAGTGACTTTGTCGTACAAAAAAGTCACGTTTTTTAAGTAGGAAACGAGAGTGGTCTCGGAAAACTATGGCAGCATTCCAAACTTTTTTATTTTATTTATGGTCGCCTTATAATTTTTTTTATTTGTTCAAACGTTTTTGCTCGTAAATTATATACCAAGAAATTCGTACAACGATAGTCAGTAGAAAAAGAAGAAAAAAACAAACAAAAAAACACAAAGAGGTTTGGGGCGTTGGGATCATCCGACGTGCGTGAGCAGAGCTGGTTATCGCTTAAACATTACGAAATGTTATCTATTGGCGAGTTTTTCTTTTTTGGCCTTTTATCCTTTGTAATCTTTTTTTTTTTTTCATTTTGTGTGTGTGTAATGGAATCATTCGACGGTGATCATGATCGTGACCTTAAAAAATTCATCATTTTCTTCAGTCTGACTTCAGTCAGCGGTGTTCATTCTGTTCCTGGGAAAATATGTAAGCACGTGGGGAAGGGGGGGGGGCTAAAACTGTAAATGGTCGACATGTCAACAGAATTGTTCGGAAAAAAAAAAACGGTCATAGTGTTAAGAACGGGTAAAGAGTATTCAAGAGAGGGTCAGGGGGTGGTTGATGCTGACGAGTTCGCACAATGAGAGAGAGAAAAAAAAAGTCGTTTTATGTCCATTCATGAAAAAAATTGAAGAATATAAAAGGAAACTTTGTTTCCTTCTCTCTCCATAGTTCTCTCATTCTCTCCATCTCCGTAGATTAAATTATTTAACAAGGACGATCATCACGTGGTTACACTCAACCGGTTCATGAGTACCTAGCCCACGGCTTCCATCATTCTCCCTTCATCGCAAACAAATCCCCCCCAAAAAAAAGAAAAAAAAAAGCAATTTAAATTATTACAGAGTCAGAGACGAAATCACGTCAAATTACAACGAATCGTCAATTATTCGAATACTGAAAAGTATAATACACACGCTTCAGCGCAGGTAACCATTTCGTTCAATGTAAAACCAGTTCCATCGCACTCCGTCGTCTTTCCTTTCAAGAACTCTGACAATAACCCCTGGCCAAAATAATGTTTCCTATTTGAAATTCATAGCGAAGGTCGAAATTAAAAAAACAAAAAAATCCCCTTGGATGGCAGATATAATTCAGTAAAATCCTGCGAGAAAATTATTATTTCAAAGTTACCCAATCGGTTACAAATATCTTTAAGGTCATCAACTATGTACAAAAACAGAAAATGAATTATACAAAGTCGATTACATAGATTGAACTGGCTACCTATCCGTATTTAACGCTCCCAAAGTGAAATAGAGTCAGCTCTTGACTCCGGCTGACTTATATTAGAGAGAAATCTAAAACTTTCCAGCGTAAAGCCATTGTTTGTTTTAACGTTTCATAACGTATAATTTACTGGGGGAGGGGGGTTCCTCATTGACGGATAATAATTTTGTTGTTTTAATGTTTCATAATGATGGTATGAAGAGTCATGCAGCATACAAAAAGTGTTGGTTGTTAATTTAATTGGATGAGAACTGCAATTAATTTCCCTATCAGCAGCATAGTATAGAAATGTAGACGAATACACAATAAAGTAGCCTACTGAAGTGTGGCCCGCTAGATGAAGTAAGATGAAGTAGGAGGGGGGGGGGCAATAATGTTTCCCTCGAAAAGCTTAATTATGAGGAAAATTGGGATTTTTTTTACGGTCATGGATGTAGGAAACGTGGTATACAAAGGCGCGGATCCAGGATTTCGCCAAGGGGGGGGGGCTAGATTGAGGCTAGATTGAAGTTACCCCCCTTCCGTTCCCATAATATTAACAATGCAATTTTTACACGCGGGTCTACATGTTAACCCCCACCCCTCAAATGTAAGCTGAAAAAAAAAAAAGTTTTGGGAATGGCTCTTGATCTTCTTGTAGGCACTCAATATGGGCCTAATTGCCTCATTTTTTTGTATAACAATGGATTTTTATCCAGGAGGACAAGAACAGGACAGGAGGAGAAGAATGCCACGTCGCAGGCAGTCTCAAGTTGATGATTTGGAGACAGCGGACGAGAACTCCACTAGATGCCACATAAATATACCCCTAGAGAAGTATGATCCGTCGAGCGAGTCTTGGGAGTTTTTCATAGCGAGACTGGATAACTATTTCTCTTTGACTGGAGTTCACGACGACTTTACTAAAAAGAAGCAACTCCTAATTCATTACGTGGGAATAGGGGTATTCCAGAAACTATGTTTTAAAATAAGTCCTGACGAACCGAAAGAAAAATCGTATGAAGAGTTGTTGAAGATTGTTGCAGACCTTGAGGAGCCACGTCGAAACATTATCGCCGAACAACACAAGTTTTCGCGACGTACTCAGCATGAAGGTGAATCCGTTACTAGTTTTTTGCAGGATTTAAAAATACTAGCAAAAAGATGTAGTTTCAAGTGTGAACATTGTCTAAAATCCACACAAAACACTCATATTAGACAACAGTTCGTTTCAGGTCTGAAAAATGTTGACATTTTAGAAAAGCTTTTGCAAAGCTGTGACAATTTAACCCTCGATGCGTGTACCAACATGGCAACTGCCATGGAAAATGCTCGAAATGACTGCAATGTTCTGCGAAAAAAGAGGGACATCTGCAGAAAGTGTGCAGGCAAAAATGCAGAAAAGTGAATAAACAGCACGCATTGACAGAAGTTTTCCAGTCTGAAAGTGAGTCATCGGATGGTAAAGGGAGTCGGCGTGTACACAACATCGCGCTTCCGGAAAGTGAGAGAAAACCTCGTAAGTTAAAAATTGCTTGCTTTCTCGACAATATTCTCGTGCATTTAGAATTTGATACGGGGGCAGCAGTGTCGACCATGTCCGAATCAAAGTTTAAAAGTTACTTCCCTAAAAAAAAATTGTTTCCGAGTGATTTACCTTTATTTGCTTACACGGGAGAAAAGATTACGTCTCTTGGTTACGCTACTTTTTCAATAAGATTTAAGAACCAAATCGCCCAAGGAAATTTGTATATTTTACCCGGGAATGTAGACTCAATTTTCGGAAGGGAGTGGATGAGTGAAATAAAAGTCACCTTGCCTGAAATCAAGTCCCTAGATGTCGTGTCAGATGAGCTTCACAAAACTACTGTAGAAAAACTGTACCAGGAATTTCCCAAAGTATTCGACTGTAAATTCCCAATATAACAGGGAAACTTCATCTCAAACCGAACGCCAATCCAGTTTATAAACCTCCCCGTGTTGTTCCTTACGCGATTAGTCGAAAGGTTGAAGAAGAAATTGACCAATTGGAAAAAGAAGGCATCATTACCAAAGTGTCTTTTAGTGAATGGGGAACTCCAATCGTCCCAATCGTGAAGGGCAACGGGGAAATAAGACTGTGCGCTGACTATAAAATTACATTAAATAAATGTCTGGAAGGATTCTTTCCCGATTCCCCGAACGGAAGATATTCTGGCTAATCTAGCTGACGGGAAATTTTTTTCTGTCCTCGACATTCGCAAAGCTTATTTGCATCTCGAAATGGACGAGGAGAGCGCAAAAATGCAGACGATTAGTACGCTGAAAGGCAATTACAAAGTGAATCGTTTGATGTTCAGTGTGAAATCGGCTCCATTCATTTGGCAGCGGGCCATAAGTCAAATTTTACATGGCATACCAGGTGTGTCAGTTTTCTATGACGACATCAAGATTCAAGCTCGAACATTTGATGAACATGTCTCCCGTCTTAAGGAGGTTCTACGCGCCCTGTCAGCTCACAATCTTCGCGTCAATAAGAGCAAATGCCAATTCTTTCAAAAATCCATTGAATATCTCGGTCATACCATATCTGATGCTGGCATTTCAAAATCAAAAGATAAAATTGAAGCCATCATAAATGCTCCTCACCCAAAAAAATTTAAATGAGTTAAGAAGTTGGCTAGGTCTCATAAATTACTACGGCCGTTTCGTGAAACATTTGGCTTCCACAGCGGCTCCACTTTATGATCTCCTAGGGAAAAACAAGAGATTCCGGTGGTCGGAAGAATGTGAGATAGCTTTCGACAATTTAAAAGCCCAAATTACATCAGACGAAATTTTAGTTCATTATAATGACTCCTTGCCTCTTGTTCTCGCTACTGATACGAGTCCGACTGGACTGGGAGCTGTATTATCCCATAAAATGCCGGACAACACAGAACGTCCAATCGCTTACGCGTCTAGAACGCTCAGTTCTTCGGAAAAAAAACTATAGCCAAATCGAGAAAGAGGCTACTGCGATTTATTGGGCGTTGCACAGATTTTACAATTTTTGTTTTGGTAAAAAGTTTGAATTGTGACTGACCATAAGCCTTTGCTCTCTATCTTTAGTCATCACAAAGATTTGCCGTCACTGACAACGCATCACTTGCTAAGGTACGCACTTTTCCTACAATCTTTCGATTTTGACATAAAATACAAAAAAAGTCAAGACAACTTGAATGCTGATGCACTTTCTCGGCTACCTATAAATGGTGAGATCAGGGACGATTTCAGGGATGACAGCAGCAAGCACTTCCTCAGACAAATTGATTTCCTGCCGATCACTCATGAAGATATCCGAAGAGAGACCTCAAAAGATTCTTTTCTCTTCTCAAAAGAAGAGTGTTGGTTAGTGACAACGGCACATGAATTTAAAAATTTTCTTCGTTCAAATGGAATCACTCATAAAACCATTCCACCGTACCACCCTTCATCTAACGGTCAGGCAGAAAGGTACGTACAAACCATGAAACGTGCGTTGAAGCGATCACTGAACGATAAAGGTTCGCTAAATTTGAAGCTGACCCAATTTCTCATGTCGTATAGATGCTCTCCTCATGCTTCAACAGGGATGTCACCATCTGAGTTGATGTTTGGACGAAAAATAAGGACTGTTCTAGACCTTGTGAAGCCAGATAAAGAAAACAAAAAGGAGTTTTCTGGTGTCAACCACCGACTAAGAACCTTTGAAATTGGTCAAAAAGTCTACGTCAGAAATTTTGGCAGGGAAGGTCCCCGGTGAGAAAAAGAAGTAGTTGTCAAGAAAGTTGGAAATGTTGTCTACATCGTTGATTTGAACGGCAGAACGACGAAGAGACACTTGGACCACTTACGACCTCTTCAGACGGAAGCATCTAACAAAGCTACGAGAAATCGAAGTTAAGGGGGGAGGACTGTAACATCCTGCCTCTAACTACATTATTTTATGTTCCACACACATGACCGTTTAAACTTTTGAAGTATTATTTTGTTTTCAAAAAAGTACGTTTTCTTTTCCTATCGTACAAATCAATACCATGTTACAGATGTTTTTGTTGGGGAAACCCGTGATGTGCTAAAAAAACAACAAATTGATTATCTGAACTAGGAATGAAAATCTGATCTTAGGTCATAGGAAATTTTTTGTTGCATTTTGGGTGTACAATCACCCCTCTCATTTTGTTCAACCAAGCACCAATCACCGTGTATTTGAGTGCTATGGGTCTTGAAAAATTACCCTTCCAATAAAATCTCGCTTTTTGACGAGATTAGGTATTTTGTTGATTGACTGTATTTCCTGAACTAACAGACCCAGGATGCTTGGGCATGGCTTAAATTGTAGCAAATTTAGTTGGCTTTAACAATGTCTACCGTGGTCATGTTCGAAAAACTCTTTCTTCTGGTATTTTTGTTTCAAAACCCAGAAAAAGTTATGAAATTTCTTAGTTTTTCGAGTGCCATGAGTTAAGCACAAGGTTTTGAGGGTTGCAAACTTGAGTAATAACTGCTTTCATTGGTCCTAACAACACGCAACAAAAAAAATCAATTACACGCATGTTTGCGATTTACCCCGATTTTTGTGTCTACATTGACTGGTCTATACGGGAATGGAAGTGTGGTGTTCGTGAAAAAAATCGAGTCCGAGCTGACTCCACATTCATAATGTACAACCTCCGAAAAGTTGAAAAAAGTGGTTTGAAGATTTGTTTGAAGAAAATGAATGAAATAGACACACTGCTTCGAAAAACATATTGCTTTCTTTTTAGAGAATAGGCCCCCTGGTACGCCGACCTCTTCACGCAACTATCTTGAATTGAAACAATTTTGTTGAACGTGCGCGTCTCATTGAGAAAAAACACTTGTTGTTTTTAAACGAATTAATTGTTTTCTCTTATTGATCAATATCGTAGCATAAAATGCTAATAACTAGTGATGAGCGATAACTTTGATAAAAAAAAGTGTATTGTTTGGTTAATAGTGAATTAAATCATGTAAAAGAAAAAATTGAAATTCGAGGCAACTCGTTAAAAAAATCACGTAGTCAATCGCACGACCAGTTGCTCATTTGTAGACGCCGTGGTCTCGCTCTTCCAAACATCGATGGCATCACATGATAACCTCGTATCTCAATTTTTGGTCATTTTTTTTTTTTTATTGTACTTTCCGCATGAAAACCTCGTATCTCATCACTCTGTGACTTGAATTCTGGCGGAAAATGATGTTTCTGCTCTGTAAAGGCCTCAATGAAAACCTCGGTTCTGATCGTTGTATTCACCGACTGTGATAACCTCGTATCTTTGGCGTTTGGAAGATACGAGGTTATCACTCCGTCTATGAAAACCTCGTATCTTGGTTGATTCAAAGAACCGAGGTTATCACCGTTTCCAATCTCGCGTCCTGCCATGCCTCAGACCGCACCCAAGCCTTCCGGCTCCTCGCAGTCCTTTCTATGAAACTAGGGTTCCGTCCTCCTGCTTAAGGGATCCTATCTATCAATTTTTATGTTTACTCGATCGTGGCATGGCAGGTCACCCTCCTGCCGCGCCGGCACTCTGTTTAAAACGGTGTGGGCCACGTGAAGGCGGCCGGCTTTCACAGGTGTGTTCAAGCGACAGGGGGGGGGGGGAGCCTTTCACCACTTCCTCTCCATCACTTATATTCTTATCGAAAAGCCACTCCTGGCTGTGGCGCTGTTCCGTCCCCGCGAATTCGTCGCCGTTCTTTTGCGAAACGCTCAAATTTGTCTACAATCTCATCAGAGGCGAGCACCAGGACATCTTTTGATCGTTGGGCCATTCTCCAAGCGACTCTCGATCTTCTGCGTAGAACGGACACCTGAGCAGCACGTGTTTGGCGTCCTCGTCCTCCCGCCTGACACACGAGCACGTTGAACTCTCTCTCTTTTTGAAGCGTTTCAGATAGGCATCCATGTTGCCGTGCCCTGTAGCCAGCTGCACCGCCGCGAACGACATGTTGGCGAACCTTCCACCCTCTCCTTCTCGGACATTCAGGATCAAGTCCCAAGTATGCCGCCCTACCGCCGCATTATCCCAGCGCCGTTGGAACTCGCGCCACGCCCAATCAGCTGCCTCCTGCCGATTGAGCCCAACGAGCTCTTCACGCTCTTGCACACATCTTCGCTCCGTCGCAGCCCACGCGACGAGTAGGTCTATCTCCAAGTCCAGACCTGCCAACACCTGAAGTGCAATCGTAGGTGCCGTCCTGTAGGCTCACAGCATGGCGACGAACACGCCTCTTTAAGCCCTCTCAGCTTCCTCCCGATACTGCTTCCGGGGCATATCCCACCAGGCTGCTGCCGCGTACGCCAACGTTGGAACGACGACACTCCTGTAATACTGTCGAAAAACCCCCCGAAAATACAGGATCAAATTTGAGAGAAATCGCGTCCAAAATGAAGAAAATTTACGGCTGGAATTAAAAGAACAACACTAATTCGCGGCCACCTTGAAATTGAGAAAATCACTAATGAAGGGCTAAAATAAAGATACAATGTCCAAATCACGGCTAAAATTGGTAAAAAGCGCTAATCCGTGGCAGAATTCGAAACAGTTTGCGGATGAATTCGAGAATATTCTGAATTCAGAAGAAAATCGTTATTTCAACGCTGAAATTAAGAAAAATCAGTGATTCGCGTCTAAAATTGAGAAAATTCAATCGATCAATTGCGGCAGTAAAATTGAGGCAAATTGCTTATTCCTGGTCACAATGGGGAAGAAAATTGCTAATTCACTCGTAAGAAAAAGCGCTAATTCACTGCTAAAATGAATAATAATCATAAATTCACGCCTAAAATGGCGAAAACTAGCTAATTTGCGATCGAAATGAAGCAAAACGCTGATTTTAGGCTGAAGTTGAGATGTAGCGCTCATACAGCGCAGCTATTAGTTGCAAACAGCAAATAATAACGACCCTGGTAAGAATCGAGAAAAAATGCTACTTCACAGCTACGTTTAAGAAAAAAAGTGGTTATTCACGAACAAAATTGATAAAATTCGAAGCTAAAATTATGATATAACGCTAATTCACGGCTATAAACCAGAAAAATCGCTTAATTCGTTTGCGAAATGAAAAAAAAATCCTAATTCACGGTGAAAATGAAGATAGAATCTAATTTGCGGTGGAAATTGGGGAATAGAGCGAACTCGTGACTGAATTTGAGAAAAATTCGCTGCCAAAATTAAGTAACTAAGCGTTATTTCGCTGCTGGAATGATGATAATCGCACTGATAAAGCACTTATTTTTGGATAAAAATACGAAAAACTCCACAAAATTCGCAGGCACAATTGAAAAAATCGCTAAATGTGTTGAGAAAAACATCAGTTCGCGGCCACAAATGAGAAAAATCACTAAACTAGTGAGTGTCAAAAAATAAATAGAGAGAAAGCGCTGATTCACTGTTGAAATGGAGAAAGCTGTGCAGCTAACACTTTAAGAAAATGTGCTAATTTGCGGTTAAAATTAGGAAAAACGCTAATTCACGGTAAAATTTGGATATACATAGAACTAATACGCGGCTTATGGGTGTATGGGTGAAAATTGAGAAAATGCGCTAAAATTCGGGCTAAAATCAAGAAAATTCGCTAAATTCGTTAGAAAAATTAAGAAAATTCGTGGTTAAAATGAGAAAAAGTGCTAATTCACGGCAAAAATAAAGATAAAATCTAACTTGCGGCTGACAATGGAGAAATCGCATGCTTAATTACGCTGAATTTTTTGAAATTTGCGGCTGAATTTGAGAAAATTCGCGGCTGGATTTGAGAGACACTTGCGACCAAAATTAAGCGAATAAACGCTAATTCGGCTCAAAAATGAGGAAAAAACGCGACGTAAATCAGTGTCGAACTTACAAAAAAGAGCACGGTGTAATTCGTGACTTGACGGCTGAAAAAATCGCCAATTATTTTGTGACTAAAGTTGTGTAAAACGCTATTTCACGTTGACAGATAAGAAAAATCGTTAAATCGGCGGCGAAAAATTGAGAAAAGGCGCTGATTCACGGTTAAAATGGAGAAAAGCCGTCAGCACTTTAAGAAAAAAAGCCTTATTTGCGGTTAAAATTTTAAGAAAATTGCAAATTAACAATCAAAATTGAGAAAAAGCGCTAATTCTGGACTAAAATCGAGAAAATTCACTAACTCTCGGCTAAAGTCGTTAAAATTCTGAGCTATAATCGTATAAAGAACGATAATTCCATCTGCAATTGAGAAAAGTCGCTAAATTCGTTAGGGAAATTGAGAAAATTCGTAAAGATAACATCTAATTTGTGGCTGAAATAGGGGATATTGCGCTAATAATAAGCAGCTACTATAGTTGAAAACTGCAAAATTGTGGAAAAGTGCGGATTCACGTTTAAATGGGAGAAAAGTCGGCAGCTAGTAAAGGAAAAAAAGGTTAATTTGCAGTTAGAATTAAGAAAAACATTGGTTCGCTGCTAAAAGTTAAGATAAAGTTGTGAAAATGGTAATTCACAAATGAGAAAAATCGCTAAATCGGCGGCAGAAACTAGAGAAAAGGCGTTGATTCACGGTAAACATGAAGAAAAGCCAGCAACACTTTTAGGTTAAAATTTTAAGAAAAATTCTAATTCACTACTAGAAATTGAGATATAGCGCTTAATAATAGGCGGCTATAATATTTGAAAACAACAAATTAACGACCTAAATTGAGGAAAATCGCTAATTCCTGGCCAGAATCTAGAAAATCGCAAAATCACAGCTACAATTCACACAAAATTGGTTTTTCCCAGTTCAAAGTGATAAAAAATTCGGCACTAAAAACGAGAAAAATCGCTATCTCGTTTGCGAAATAGACAAAATTCGAAGCCAAAATTGAGAAAAAGTGCTAATTCACGGCAAAAAAAAAAATTATTATCATCTATAATTTGTGATTGAAATTTGGGAAAAGCGTTTTCTCTGGTGGCTGAATTTGAGATAATTTGCGGTGAAAAACAATAAAATAAGCGCTAGTTCGTGGGCAAAATTGAGGAGGATAGCGGGTCTAGCCCCACACTCCATTAAGTCAATTTAGAAAAAGGAAATTTCACGCGCCTCGCTCATCCAAAATAGCGATTCTGCTGCTTCAAAAACAAAACGTTGGCGTTTTTGACCGATTCAAAAAGCAATTACGCGAGTTTGCACCCTTCAGACACGAATTTTACTGACTTGGCTTCTTCAAAAACTGTATTTCTACGTGAAGGTTTGGTTTTTCGCTTTTTTCAAGAGCCAGAATCCGTGGGTTTGGCCGCTTATAGGTGCTAATTTCGGGATTTGGGCTCGGTTAAAAAATTATTTCGCACGTTTTGAAAATAAGTTTGGATGATTGGTCCTATCAAAAACCAAATTTTCAGCTTCGGGTACTTTCATTGATATCGTTGGGTTATTGAGCCTTTGAAAACAAAAACAAAAAAAACAAATTTCGTTGATTTGAAACTATCAATGACCAATTTTCGTGGGTTTGGCTACTACAAAAGCATGATTTTACAAGTTTGGCTTTAATTCCCCTTTTCGTGAATTTGGCTCTTTCAAATACTAAATTCACGGTTTCACTCAGTTTTCACGGAGGACATGTGTAGAGCATTGAACATTGAAATTGTTTCGATTTTAAAAAGGGGGTTTGGGGGGGGGGGGATTTTCGTCGGTGGAATTCGAACCCGCGATCTTTGCAATTTGAGTCCAGCAAGGTGCCGATTATTACACTGCTTACACCAAATTACTGCCGGGAGCAGTTCGCCTATACACTGACAAGGAAACAGGACGATCAGGAAAGTTCGCGTCCGTTCTATCCCCTTCCAGCCGTTCAACTTTAAACGTAACGCATGCGTCTAAGCTATGCACGCAATTTCTGATATCCTTCCAGGTTTTTGAGGCACGCAATAGCGCATTCCTCACGTTCAACACACCGTGCGCTATGACGCACGCAAAAAGGCACAAGTGGAGACATAGCTATATAGTGTGAGTGTACACGAGGTAGTTTTATTCATGATGTTGTGCAGGATAGAATTGTGAGCTGTACGTATAAACTTGAAGGCAGCTAGACAACGGTGTGGAACGGGCGGTAAACCTTTGAGCGGCTTATTCAATTCTTGATTCACACCCACAACATTTTTTCTTGACGGGGATGTTTCTGACTCCCATCTATTTTGATTAATTTTATCACCTATTGACATAGGTCTGAGGATGATGTATAAAATACATTGAAAACCGGTTCACCGAGTCGAAATAATAAAGGTGTAATCTCAGTGAGTAGACAAGTCGTTATTCTTCAAGTAGTTATATTCAATGATAATTTGCCTTTTATGGGAAAACCTCAAACTTATTAGTCGGTGTTACACCGAAATTACTTTACACATTACCCACGATCACAGGGCGTCATAAATAATTGTTATAAATGGCTATTGTATAGCAATGAGAATAGGAGAATTGTATATTGTTTCATACGTCCATGACAATAATCTTCGATCTAAAAATTAAAAGGAGTCCTGTGGTGGAACTGAGGAAGTCACTTACACCCCTCCCCACTCACCCACGCACCCAATCACCGAAATAGTTCCCATCAAAAATATAAATATTTATTTTAATTGTATTATTATAACTTAGTTTTCTAGGATTGCGTTTTAATGAAATATTCTTTTAAAAAAAATCATTGAAACCAATCGTTAAGTTTTAAAATTTCACCTATCGAGGCCTTTTTGTTTGCTTTTGACGGCAGGCAAACTTACATTTTGGGCGTGCTAATTTACGGTCTTAACATCTTGTAGCATTGCAATTACTTGAGCCGCCGGAGAAAAAAAACAAAAACAAAAAACAAGAGAAAAACAATTTTTTTTTCTTTATTTTTGATGAATCATGAACTTGGTAATCATTGTATATACCTGGTATAGTATAAGCCTCACCTGGCCGTTAAGTCACGCTCAACCGCGACAAATCAATTTCTTTTCTACACCCCGCCCCTAACACCTCCCATCGGCACTCTTCATTCCGAAAGTTACATCAAGAACAAAATGTAGGAATGATTGCATCGTAATATAAATGAACTTTTTTTTAAAAAAAAAAAAAAGACTCACCCTCTAATTTCTTCCATGGCTAAAAGTTTGGTGTGTCAAGCAGCAAACAAAACAACAACAACACTTTAATTCGCCTCCGAACCTCCTCGCGGAGTCACGTAATTACAATAATAGTTTAATTTTTAGGTGTAACTTTTTTTTTTTTCGCGAAAATCGAGGATTAACCCGGCGGCAGAAGCCCGTGCGAGAAGCAAACTCGTGAAAACGGAGGGTTGCCCGGTTGATATAACCCGTCAGGATATCTCGGGCATCATCAGGATTTTTTTTTTCTCACACAATTTTTTTATTTTCTATTTTTTTTTTCGCCGATAACCCTTCCCCGCGCGGGATTTCATTCTCTAGCCGCCTCACCAAGGTCTCCGAATTTCCTCCAATGATGTCTCCCCCCCCCCAATCGACACTAACCTCATAGACGATTTAATTAGTAAAAGAATATAAGACGAGTGACTGTAACGGCGGGGTGCGGGTTGGGGAGGCGGTTCAAATGAACACATTTAAATGTTCCAACGTGATTCGGTGTGTGTGTTGGAATAGGTGGTGGTCGGGAGGTTTTGAGGAATCGTAACACAGTCACGCCATTTATTGAATGCAAGACATTTTTTTTTTTTTTTTTGTAATTCACGAAACACGCCACTGTAAAAAGATGAACGCGTGCGAAAAGTGAGGCACTCTCGAGACTCTTCCCCCTCTCACCCAAACAAGATAATCTGACCGTGACACAATGTATGTACATTTTTGCATCGAGTGGTTTTTGGATCATTCACGTGTTTCGTGAAAGGCGCACTGCCATGATATAATATCATCACTCGAAAGTGTGAGTTAAAGAGAGAGAGGGGGAAGGGGGGTATTTTGGTGAGACGAGTACCCCTTCCCCCGTCCCATCAACGACCATTGGTTACTCTCAAAAATTCAATAACACCGAGGGAACAAGTAAAAGCGTTTCCAATTGCCAACTGACACTGTTTCGTTCGAAGTCACCTGATCGAGCAATTTCTGACTTGAAACGCACTAAATATCCTGTAAATCTGGACACTTTAGACGTTTTTGTATATTCATAGTCAAACAATTAATTTTACAGCATTAATTACTGACATTATAGTAATTTAATTACGAGGAAATAATACTCACTATCTGATCCAACGCCCTGATGGGTACTTGACAAGCACAATGTTTGATTTTTCACTGATTTCAACGTAACATTAGAAACTAATTACAAATAATAAACTGCCGCGCGCGCGCGCGTTTTCCATAAAAATTGCCGCACGGGACTTTTGATTTCACTCGCGCGACGATTAGAATCAAAATAGACTTCGCGGAAGTTCCGGGTAATATTTATACGTGAAAAAGTATTCACAATGTTTTTTTTTTTTTTTCTTGTTCGAGCTCTCTGTTTTTTTGTATAAATCTGAAGTGTACCGAACAAGCCGGGTGCGAAAAACAGTGTGTGATGGTGGGAGGTGGTAACGCGAAAGGGGTGGGGGTGGGTGAGGGGTACCGGGTGATACGGTACTTCCCACTGGGGATTTTCGCTGAAGTATAGGGAAAAATGTATTTTTTTTTTTTTTTTGCCTCTTTGAGGAGGGAACGAAATCCTCCGGGTTCTTTAGCACTCTCAAGTCTCAACCTCAAGCTCTCCCGGTCGGGTTCGGTCGATCTTTTTTCTTTCTTTCCTTTCCTTTCCTCTTCCTTTCCGAAGGCACAAGAGAAAAAAAGTTAACTGTCTACAGGATCAGGCGATCCGTGGTTTGTCCAATGACAGGCAAGAAGTGCTCTGGCGCAATAGTATTCGCGCATCAGGAGACTTGGCAAGAAAAAAAAAAAAGTGCTCTGGGGGCGGGTGGACCCCCCCTTTCATTGTATTGCCCTATAACTAAACACCTCTACTAGCCCACTCAGGGCCCTTACGTTTACACCCCCCACCCCTCCACAGCTCTCTTGGTTGTAAAATTATCGCCAAAAAACCGGATGTGCAATCCCTACCTTGGAAATAACGTCCAGGTATGGACTTAATTACGTGGAAACCCTACAAGGAATTTCCTATCCCGCGTCGATCGATGATCACAACCCGACGACCGGCCACGACCTGCTCCACTAACAAATTCATTTAAAAGGCCTCTTGAAAACGCCCTATTTAATTGACAATTACTATTATTGTTTGTCTAACATTCCACCCCGCCTCTCATCACTTTTTTTTTTTTTTTTTTTTTTAGAAGGGAGCGGCCTCGCTTTCAAGATAATTTTTATTACTAAAAAATGGAGACATTGGTGACACTTCCTCCGCCGCTCTGCTCATCTCTATTTTCTACCTTTTAGCGTTGTTTACACAAATAAAGAAGATAATTCGCGTTTACCGTCTTTTTTTGTCATGCAAATAGAGAATGTACTTGGGGAAACGAGGTGGAAGGTCACCAATTCACTTAAAAACACTCTTTTTTTTTGTCATTTCAATTTGATTCGGACGAAACTCTAATTTGCTCTTTATAGACAGACCCACGCAGGCTGACAAATAGTAGGATCGGTTTACCGGTTATCGATCATCCCCCCCCCCCCCCCACCCCAAACATCAACCAACCCTGAACCCACCCACCCTCACTCAAATCACAACAGTCTGGTCGTCGGTGACATGGAAAAGGTCGCGGACCTCTTTATAAAAGCAAGTGACGCATACCAGTGGAGAACAACAGGTGAAACTTATTACAGAAAAAAATTCGATAGTCGCGACTGGTTTAGAATCAATAGGATGCGTTATAAAAGACGTTCGTTAAACAATTTCATTCTATTAACTGTTAAATGATTAGGTAATCAAATTGGTAATTTAAAAGGTGAGCTATGATGGCATAAAAGCTATTGTAAACAAACTCAAGTTGCTTTTGGCTCACAGCCTTGACTGAAGGTGTTGTTGCTGGAAAGGGTGAGGGGGAGGGAGCACTGAGGAAAAAGAGGTGAACCGAAGCCATTGTCTGACCAACCGAAGGGCTTATCGGCGGGCTTTCGGTAGACTTTCACCCGAATGACGAATTTATGAACCGAAAATTCCTGGACAGCCCCTGTCAAGCCGATACACGGTTTACGAGTGGCCCGAACGAGCATCTCACTCCGCTCGAAGCTTCGGTCAAAGGTTAATTTTTGTCCGAATCATCAAGATTCCCGCCCGAAGGTTTCGGGTGGCTTTCATGGGCGTAGCCAGCGGGGGGCCAGGGGTGGGCAGTTGCCCTCCCCTAGAAACAAAAACGCAGATTTCGTGGGGCAGCTGCCCACCCCCAAAATTCCAAAAACATTTTCCCTGATCTGGCTAGTAGAAACATAAATTTATTGTATTTCGCTCCATAACACAAATTTTGGGGATTGTTCTCACTAAAAAAAACAACACATTTTCGCTCATCGGTTGCTGACAAACCGATTTTGAGGGTTGGCTTAACTTGGAAACCGATTTTGCTGATTTTTTCGCACTAAAATCCCATTTTCGCAAGGTTCGACAGCAATTTCGTGTGTTTGGGTTAGCTCAAACGATGTTTTGACCGCTGTGCCTTACAGACATATGGTGGGAGAGAAACTGCCAGCCCTATTTACCCTCTCAGGTCTAAAATCTAAAGTTTAGCTCCAAAAGTAACACTTTTCGGGGGGGGGGGGTGAGAGGAGTTTCAGTTTTTCGACATAAAATCCGAAATAGAAGGCTTCAAACGACAGTTTTTCAGCAGATATTTGTTTTTTGACGGATAGTGGCAGTTTCTGTGCAAATTTAGTCTCTGATGACCGTGAATTGACGCGGTTCCAACTTCCAGATACTGTTATAGGCCTGCAAAAAGGCAATGATTGATGCATCCGTTATTTTCGTCAGTGAAGCTGCCCACAGGCGCGGATCCCCAGTTTTTCCTCAAGAGGAGTTGCGCAGAATCCCCCCCTTTTTTACTCGTGAATGAGCACTATTTGTAACCTCGAATTGACGTTTTTCCTTAATTTTAGCTGAAACTGCGTGGTTTTTCTAATTTCTACCTCGAACTAGCCCATTTTCTTTATTTTAGCCGTAAAAAGGTCTCAAAAACCGTGAAATAACGCATTTATCACGGCCAGCACTGGGCATCTCCTAAAAACCGCGAATAGGTGCGTTCTGTCAATTTCAGCCGCAAAAGAGCAGTTTCTCCTCAAATTAACCCTGTGAATGAACCCTATTTCTCAATTTTAGCCACGACAATTCCACCAATCAACAACAAACGGTGACAATAATTTTGCCAATTCGTTTTCCCTCAATTTTAGCCGCAAATTAGTGCTTTAATCTCAATTCTGCCTTGACCAATTTTTTGAGCAATTTCAGCAGTGAAATGGTCCACATAATCCGCATGTTAGCGAATTTCATTAATTTTGATCCGGACGTTGCATCGCGAACCTCGAAATTTTTGAAAACTTTTTCAAAAATGTATGCGCTAGGTCGCGCTTTTTCTCGATTGTACCCACAAACTTGCTACATACATGTATAGCACTTTTTCGCAATGTTCACCGAGATATTGGTTTGAGAAACCACGAACTGGTGCCTTCTCTCAATTTTTCCTGCGTGAATGAGCTCCATTTCTCAATTTTAGATGTGAATCGGCATTTATCCTCAATTTTAGCCGCAAATGAGCGATTTTTCTCAATTCTACATTGAACGATCAATCTTTTTATGTCAATTTTAGCTGTGAAAAGAGCACTGTAATCCGTGAATTAGCGTTTTTTTTTAATTTCGGCCCGGACTTTGGATCGCGAAACCGCAAATTGGCGTGTTTTCTCAATTTCAACCGCGAATAATGAGATTTATTTCTCAAACTTAATGTGAAGCAACGCTATTTCTCAATTCTAGCCGTGAATGGGTGTTTTCCCAGATTACTAGCCGCAAAATGTCCTTTTCGTGGATTTCATCCGCGAACGAGCACTTTTTCTCTACACGTGCGCTCCCCCCCCCCAAACTCTGGATCTGTACCGGGCTGGCTGCCCACCCCTTGATCACGGGCTGGCTACGCTCCTGGTGGCTTTTGACTTTCAGACCGATGTTCAGCTCAAGAATATTTTAGACTTCAGTTTGACACGATTTAGGTTCAAAATGTGTAATAGCCGAACTCTCGGTTCATTGGATGAATCGAAGCGACACGTGCACATGACTTTCGGTTTTCCCATTAACCGATTATGGGAAAGACTGTTACAAAAGGTTGGATATAACAACCAAAATATTTGTTGTAACTATTTTATTTAGTATCAGAAAAGAAAATCTTTTTTTTTAAGAGCGTACGTTTCAAGAGTCGTCGGAAAAGTAAAAAGTAAAAGTGAGTTCAAAAACATCTGTGCCTTCCTTCTTTTATTTCATTGAAGTGGAGTCGCCACAGACTCCCCTTCCAGCGACAGCGTCAAGGATCCGAAAACGAAAACGGCGACCCACTCGAGTCCTGACCTCTTGCTTCGTGCTAGGCTCGGGTGAAGGTTTGGGCGGAAGATTAGCTTTCGACTGAAGGCGCAACATCGTCGTTTTTATGCTTACGTCTCTGGGAACAAAAAATGCAGGTTTAACCCGGTCAATAGAAATAGATTTTTCTCCTCTAGGGGTCACGAGTCTGAAAACTTTGTCGTCTCGAGAAATGACGCGAAACGGTCCGTTGTACGTCGGTTGTAGAGGTTTACGAACCGCATCTACCCGAACAAAAACATGCGAACACTATGAAAGTTCAGGGTGGACGAAAAGTTGATTTAGACGAGTGATGTGAAAATGGAACGGGACGTAAGTCACGGAGTTTGCATCGCATTTTTTCTATCGTCGAAGGCACATCATCATCATCATCCGACGAAATGAAAAAATCTGCCGGAAGAGAGATAGGCTCTCCGAAAACGATTTCAGATGGTGAACAATCTAAGTTAGTGATCAGTTGTGACTTCAACCCTAAAAGAACAAGTGGAAGCGATGACACCCAGTCGCTATTCAGGTGAGCTTTAAAGGCACCTTTTAAGGTTCGATGCCACCTTTCTATAGCTCCATTAGCGGCAGGATGGTAAGCCGTCGTTAAAATGTGATAAACACCGAATACCTTCGAGAGTTTTTCGAATTGTTTGCCTCTGTCGGTCGTCACATATTTTGGAAGTCCATACCTGGAAAACCATTGAGCAACGAGAGTTGTTGCGACCACGTCCGATGTAATATCAGAGACGGGTATAGCCTCGGTCCATCTTGAAAAACGATCGATTACAGTTAAAAGGTAATGAAATCCTTGAGACGGGGTAGGGGTCCAACTATGTCAACGTTGATATGCTCAAACCGTCTACTAGGGGAGGCATAGCTACCGACTTGACTTGTTGTGTGACGCCAGTTTTTTTACCTTTGACAAGGTATACACGTACGGGCCCAGATCGCAACATCGCGTTTCAGCGATGGCCAGCAAAATCGCCCGAAATTCCCGGATGAGAAATGTTGTGGAGTTGGTCGAAAATTTGACGACGGAGTTGCACAGGCACGAAAGGGCGAAGTTTGCCAGTTGTCGATTCGCACATCAATTTGCTGCCATCGTCTAATATAAATTCCTGAAAATTAAAGGAGGACGTTTTAGAATTGATTAAGTGAGATAATAGTTCGTCGCAAGTCGTTTGAAACTTGGACAATTCACGGTGCGAAATGGACGAAGGCATCGAAATTGTTGCGATGCGTGAACAAACGACGGCTGGAACGTTTTCTTTTCCAGGAACATAACGAATGTCAGTAGACAACTGTCCAATAAAATCGAGATGACGCAGCTGTCGAGGTGAGGTTTTATCTGGCCTTTGCTCGAAAGCGTAAGTGAGTGGCTTGTGGTCCGTGAAAATAATTATTTGACGCCCCTCGATGAAATGTCGAAAATATTTCACGGCGAGATAGACTGCCAACAACTCACGATCGTACGTACTGTACCGCCATTGAGTCGGTGTTTTTTCGAGAAAAAACCTAAAGGTTCGAGCGTGGAATTTCAAAGTTGCTGAAGAGATGCCCCAACGGCAAAATCCGAGGCGTCGACGTTCAAAACCAAGGGTAGGTCCGACGAAGGATGAACCAAAAGCGTAGCATTTGCGAACTCTTCCTTCAGCTTTTCAAACGCTATTTTTCCAGCCTCTGTCCACTCAATTTTACTCTTGTCTTTTTTTCCCAGGAGTACCACAAAGCTCGAAGAGCGGTTGTTGAGTTGCCGCTGAGTGTGGAAGCGAGCGCCTGTAAAAATTGAAAAGACCTAGAAATCGACGTAGTTGATCGACGGTAGAAGGAAGTGGATAATTTTTTACAGCTTCGACTCTTTCTGGAAGGGGAGAAATATCATTGGCGTTGACAAGATTTCTTTGGCACCGAAAGTGCATTTTGCGAGATTGACGACAATTCCATGGGAATTGAGGCGTTCAAACAACAGCCTGAGATGCGACACATGTTCTTCTTCGGACGAAGATGCGACCAAAAGGTCATCGACGTAAGAATAGACAAAAGGAAGGCCATGGAGAACATGGTGTATGTATCGCTGAAATGATTGTGCTGCATTTTTCAAACCGAACGGAAGTTTTAAAAATTCAAACAAACCGAAGGGAGTAATAACAACTGTCTTAGGAACATCACATGGTGCGACAGGAATATGATGAAAGGCTTTGACAAGATCTACTTTCGAAAAAACATTTTTACCTTCCAGCTGAGAGTTGAAATCATGGAGATGCGGTATGGGGTATTTGTCGAGAGCTGTTTGGTTATTTAGGGCTCGGTAGTCCCCGCAGGGTGTCCATGATCCATCCTTTTTAGGAACCATGTGAAGAGGTCTGGCCCAAGGACTTGGGCTTTTGAAGGGACGGCAAATGCCGGCCTCGACCATTTGTTCGAATTCTAGCTTTGCTTGTCGAAGCTTGTCAGGTGGTAAACGTCTAGCTCTCGCGTACACAGTCGTTCCAGAGGTCGCAATTGTGTGGAAAAAATTGACGTCAGGCGAATGAAATTCGGGATTCTCCTTTAAAAAGTTAGGATATCTCGATAGGAGTTTCAAATACCTGTGCTTCGGATCGAGAATGCTGACTGAAGGTGACGCTTGAGTGGTTGATTTCGAACCACGAGAAAACCATTTTTGTCACGCTGTCCAGAAAGCGACGATTTTTAATATCGACGTGAAGACCGAATCGGGCGAGAAAATCAGCTTCAATGATGGGGTAACGAACGTCGGCGAGAATAAATGGCCGACGAAAATGGCGTCGCAGTCCCAAATCGACGTCAACTAGCTCCCAATTGGTAGAAGAGGCATTTTCTTAGAGGATGATTGGAGCATTTTCTCTGCACTTGGTTTTGGGCTTTTAAATGCTGACTCCCTTTCCTTGAAAATTGACCGTTCTGCCTTGCAGTTTAAGTACAGGAGTGACCCCTGGCCTTCATCACTGTCCACCGGAAAATCCTATGGGTCATCCTGATGACAAGAAATACACGTTGATTGTAAGGCACTATCAGACATTACTTCTGCGAGATGATTGGTGTCTTCCTGATTTTTTTTAGGGCCCCAAGTCTTTCCAAGTCCTCATCAGTCTGTATTCCTGTTAGTACCGATGGAGGAATCCCGCAGTTCCCAAGTCCGACTTTCGGATCAATCCCAAACATTGCCCGGTAAAAGGATCTTACAATTGTCCGGTGAAACGAATACTTTTTTGCCACTAAACAAAGTAGCAGCCGTTGCTCCATCGCGTTGAATTATTGTCGAGCATCCACCCACGTATAGCATGTTTTCAACGTCTTGATTGCTTCTCTCGACGCTTCCTTGAGGCTAGGGATGACGAGGACGACCGTGAAAACTTTGAGTCAGGCCAAAGTAGGGTTGCCAGTTCTCCGGTTTTCGCCCGGAGTCTCCGTGCCTTCCGGGACTCGGAAATTGTGTGCCCTAGTTCGGGCAGTAACAAAAAATGTCTGCCTAAAAAAAAATCCTAGAATCATTTTACGTGAGCATTATAGATGCCGCTATGCAAGGGCCAGTTTTGACCGTGTAAGGTTCAAACTACAAAAAAGCCCCGATGACAAAAATCGCTCCTTCAATCACAAAAATGTTTCCAACTAAATAGTTCTGATCAAATGAGGGCCCCTCCCAGCCCTTCTGCATGACCACCAGACTCTGTTGATTGCAGCAAATGCAAACGTAATTATAACCCAACAGTCTGATTTTCCGTTTAAAAAGTTGACGAAACCATCCCTGAAATTTGATCCTCACTGCAATTCAAACAGGAAATTAGCCCGAACATTGGATATACAATTATTGATTTTATAACATATTTGGTTGAAATTTGTTATTTTGTTTTTTGTTTTTGTTAATTTTGCTATCCAATAACCCAAATGTGCCGAAAACTGTTAAATAACCACTCACCACTCAGATGGTTTGCGAAATGTATAATTGATAACTGATGAAACTACACCTTCAAGCGTTAAATTATGGGGTTTTCTCAATCTTGGTAATGAAGTTCGCTCCAGAAATCGCGCATTGGCGTTTTTTCTGTTAGCTTTTTCTCAATCGAATCGAGCGATTTTTCTAAATGTTGGTAATGACGAATTCGATTTAGTTACGAATTTGGATCTTTGTTTTCATTTCAGCCTCGAATCAGCGCTATTTATCAATTTTCGCAGTGATTTAGCGATGTCTTCCTTTTACTGGTGTTTTATTGCCTCAATTTCAGCAGTGAATTAGCGTTGTCTTCTTAATTTAGAGCTACAAACTAACACTTGTTCGTGAATTCATCAGCGAATTTTTAAGTTTTTCGCATTTATCCATGATTTAGCGTTTTTCCTCCGTTGTAGCAGTGAATCAGCGCTTTATCTCCATGTTCCAAATTATTGATTTCCTCAAATTTAGCCGCGGGTCAGTAGCTTTTTTGAAATTTGAGCTACGAAAGAGCCCCAGAAATCTTGAATTTTTTTTTCTCAATTTTAGCCGTTAATAAGCGGTTTATCTTCGTTTTAGCAGCGAATTAGCGCTGTTTCATAATTTTACCAGTGATTTATTAGTGATGTATTCATATCCCTCAATTTTATAGCAGCGAAATAGAGCATTCCTTCTATTTTAGCAGTGAATTCGGGTTTTTCCCCAATTTTAGCAGTGAATTAGCGCTTTTAATTTTTTTAGCAGCGAATTAGCACTTTTTACCTATTTTAGCAGTGAATTTGCACTTTTTATCATTTTTATATTGAGTATTCAGTATTTATATTCAGTGAAGAATTAGCGTTTTTCTGCATTTATCCGCGGATTAACTCTTTTTCTTAATTTTAGCCCCTAATTAATGCTTTTTCTCAAATTTATCCACGAAGTTGCCTTCAGAAATTTGGAAATGGCCTTTTCTCAATTAGAGCTTTGAATGATCGGTTATTCTCATACTTTAGTCGCGAATTAGCGCTTTTCCTCAATTTTAAAACCGCAAATGGTCTTAATCACAAAAACGCTCAGATAACAAGACGTTCTAACCTCAAAATGAACTCAACAGTCACCACAGAAGCTCCAACCGCAAAACACTCAAATCACACATAGATCTGAGCTCAAAAAGCTCGATCCACAAGACTCTAACCACGAGAAGCACTAACCAAAAAGGCTCCATCACTCTGCAGCAATTTATAATGAGTATAAAATGAATGAGCGATGTAATTTTTTGTCCTTCAAATTGACGAGAGCATTATTAGAATGCCATGTGGTGAAGATTGCTGCAGATTGGCCCAAAAAACATGCTCGAGAACTTTCAGATTGGCCTCACCGTTTTTGGACCTATTAACCACTTCCAGATTAGCCCTTTGGTCCAAATAATCCAGGTTGGCCCTTGTGATCAAATAGTGCAGTTTGGGCGCGGGAGCCGATATTTACATAAGTACCCCCCCCCCTATCCCAAACCGTATACGTATGTACATATTACATTACATGCATATATCTCCGGGCGAAGAGCGTCGGCTATTTGGCAACCCTAGAACAAAGTGAAATCCGTTCTTCTATAACACCTGCCACAAACTCACGCCCATTGTAACTCTGCAAAATTTTTGGAGCTCCCAATTCCAGGAAGATTTTTAAGAGCTCAGTGGCAACTTCTGATGCTCTTTTAGAATAGAATGGTCTCAAATGGAGGAATTTTGTAGCGTGATCCTGATAGTTCATCAACCACTTGAAGCCTCCGTCTGCCGAAGACTGAAAATCAATAAGGTCGACCTGTCCCCTTACATTGAAATCTGATGAAGAAATTGTCGGTTTGGACACGAGCTTTTTACGAGGTTGAGAACTTCAGGCAGACACGACAGAGGGAGAGGAAAATCTCGACGATCGGTTTCGGAATTACGTACTTGTTTTTTAGCACGTATATCACCTTATCCCGGCCACTGTGGCCATAATAATAATAATAATAATAATTTATTGCCAGCATAAATGAATTTATAAGGCATTGTCAAAATATAATAGAGTAACAACTCATTTGGAGCGTAGAGCAAGGTCAAACTCTGCGATCGAGTAAGGCTCAAGATCAAGGATAAGGTGGCGAACCTGAGTCTTGAATTTAGCCAGTGAGATGCTGCGGTCCTTGAGGTGGGAAGGGAGGGCATTATAAAGACTCACGCCCACGGAGCTCGGGTTCAACCTGGCAGAAGCAGCTAGGCGCACAAATGGTGCAGAAAGGTCGTCAGCACGTCGCGTCGAGTAATTGTGAGAGGCAGAGTTGAGAGGAAACTCGGTCAAGTGTGACCGCACAAAGAGCAAAATGCTGAGTATGTAAGCACCATGGAAGGTCAACACACTCAGCTTCCTGAACGACCCACGGCACGACTGGCATGGATGCAGTCCGCAAAGCACACGAATAGCGGCCTTTTGGAAGCGGAAGATTTTCACTGCTCCCGAAGAATTCCCCCAGGCAAGAATACCGTACGTCATACGGGACTAGAAGACCCCGAAGAAAACCAGTCGCAGCGTCTCAACTGACACGACCTTTTTCAAGCGGCGAAGCACGAAGGTGGCCCTTGATAGGTGGGGCGAAAGGTGTTCGATGTGACTGTCCCAGGACATACGGGAATCGATGAAGAGACCAAGGAACTTGACAAACTTATGGGGCCCTTTGAGATCATAAACTAAGTCTTGAGTTTTATTGTCGTTAAGAACGAGACGATTGGCCAAACACCATGATTCTATTAGCGAAGTTGCCGCTTCCAGCTCATTAAAAAGCTCGGCCTCAGAATCACCCGTGCAGAGTACCGTCGTATCATCGGCGTAGAGAAAGATCTCGGACGAGGGAAGGGACGAGGACGCTAAGCATAAATCGTTAACATAAAGAAGAAATAGGAGGGGACCGAGGATAGAGCCCTGCCTAACTCCAAGGTCAAGAGCCGGAGTAGGATCCGATCTGACTCCCTCGTACGCCATGCACTGTAGCCAGCCGACGAGGTATGAATGTAGAAAACTGACGGAACGCTCATCGAAACCGTAATAACGAAGTTTCTCAGATAGGATCCCGACGTCAATGGAGTCAAAAGCCCGAGAGAGGTCGAAAAGTCTGAGACGCACCTTTGAGCCAAATTCAAGCCCGGACATTACCGATTGCAATAAACGAATAGCGGCGATGGAAGTAGAACGGCCTCTCCTAAAACCATGCTGATTTTCGGCGAGAATCTTATTCTGTTCAAGGAAGTCCAGTAACTGATTAAGGACGAGACGCTCGACTACGCGTGTGAAAACTGGGATGATAGAGATTGGCCGAAAGTCACTGTAAACTTGGTTGCCCTTTTTCGGTACGGGAGTCACAACAGATATCTTCAGCCACTCAGGGAAAAAGCCAGTCTCAAAAAAGCTGTTGATGACAGAAGAAAGTGGTTCTGCAATGAGGTCAGCTGAGGACTTTACAATATCGACGTTTAACCAGTAGTAATCGTACGATGTAGAGTTCTTCAAATTGGCGATAGCGCTAAAAAACATCCTCAACCGAGACACTCTTAAGGGAGAAGGAGGAGCTGAAATCCGGGCCCAAGAAATCGCGGAAGCTAGAAGGAGAATCGGGCAGCGAGTCGACACCAGTGGCGGCCGCATTAATGAAGAAATTGTTAAATCCATCGGCATCAAGACCACTGACAGGTCCATACGAGCCCCGAGCACCCAACGGCAGTTTGCCCTTGACCATGTTCTATACTGTTTTATTGAAATTGCTGGTATTATTTATTATCAAGGAATCGTTATATGCCTTTTTCGCTTCAAGTACGCTTGTTCGGAAGTCCTTGCGAGCGGAACGAAGGAGAGGCGCAATAACTGACGGGGCGTATATTGAAAAAGAATTTCGGAGAGCGGAAAGATCCTCACAGAGGCGTTTCTTCAGCCGAAGTTCTTCGGTAAACCAGGGGTTCCGCCTCCTCTGGGAGCCAGGAATTTTGACACTCTGAAGCGGCACCGCAAGGTCCACGGCCGAAAGGAATGTGTGAATAAATGCATCAGCCCTCAATTTAGGACATTCTTCGGAATAAGTGGAGAACCAGAGCCCGTTATATGCGGAGAGAAAGTGCCTCAGAGCAAGAAGACTCTCCGGAGAAATGAGACGCGAAATTCTGGATCCAGGAGAGTCGAGGCAATTGTGGAGCTGAATCGAAAATTCCTGAGCACGGTGGTCCGAAAGGTGGAGTGAACTGTGGCCAGAGAAAAACGAAGAAGACGAGAAGTTCGTTATGAAATTATCGAGGCAGGAGCCTTTACCGGTATAGTGAGTTCTTGTGGGCCCGGTGATAGTCAATGACAAACCAAACGAGGCGCGATAACGTCTCTGAAGGCCAAGCAGTTACTAGAATCCTCATTGAAGTCAATATTGAAATCGCCCGCCAACACAAGAGGAGCGGAATACGAAAAAACCTTGGTCAGAAAGGCGTCGAAGAGCTCGAGAAAAAAGTGAAATTGTGAGCTAGGAGGCCGGTAAATGCAGCATATTACTAAGTCAGGTGCGGCCAACCGCACGGCAGAGACCTCGAGTACTCCTTCAACTGAAAACTGGGTCAGCGGCGTAATCTCGCGCGCAGTCAGCGAAGACTTAACGAAAATTGCTGAGCCCCTGTGGATCATGGAATTTCTTGAGAAAAAGGAGACGCACTTAAAATCAGAAGGAGAAAAAACATCGATTCCAGTACTTGGAAGCCAGTGCTCGGTTGCTGCAATAACAGAGACATCTTCACGATCTTGGAGGAAAATATTTATTTCATCAATTTTATTACTGATGCCCTGCATATTTGAGTGAACTATTGTGAAAGGAGAGCCTCCAGTACCTCCCAGTCAGCTGGATTCAGCCCGACCAGCACTAGTTTTCGGGGGGGAAAGGAGGGGAAGATGCGAGCAACACGCCAGCGGGCCAGACTTCCGGATTGATGATCCTGGGAAAATCCGATTCAGGCACAAGGACCCTGAAGGACGAGTAGGACGAGAACTTTGTAGTAAGTTTATAGCAGTCGACGTCCCTGAGATTCAAAGAACTCAGAATAGACGTGACGTCTGTTACCTGGGCATCGGGTTTGAGACGTGAGATGAATAAACCTTTTTTCCTTTGAACAACCAATTGATTGTCCACGCAAGCCTTGGTGCCAATTAAAACTTCACGGCGGCGGGTAGTGGGCCTGTGGGACTGATCTGTCGGAATGGAAACAGCAGAAGCGGAAACAGCGGAATGGAGAGGAACACGCCGCAACGGAGTTCGAAGTGATGCGCTGGTGCACATTATTTTTCATACTTGTCGTGTGATTCGCTTTATTCGACTTGCTGGATTTCTTAGCAGGACGCTGATCCTCATTATTCATACAAGACGCATAACTAGCTTTATTTGAATTATTAGGTAAGGTCGGCGAGTGAGTAACACTAAACTCGCTAAGAAGCGTAGGAATGTCAAACTCAACGGTTTTTACCTCTGAGGAATTCTCGGCTGTTGTATTTTTGACCTTTGAAGTATCGTTGTTCAGTAGTGAACTCGTTATTAGATTAAGCTTATCAAATATTTCTTCTCGAAAATTGTCGAATTCTTGCCTTAGTGAATTAAGGGGGTCTGAGAAAAAGGTGTCGCGAGGCGACTTGTCAATTTCGTCGGAAGACGTGTGCATTATAGCCGGAGCTGATGGTGAAACAGATAGGCCAGAGTGTCGACAACCGGAGCACAGCCAGAAAATAATACCATGATTTTCGCTTACCATTTTGCTCTCAGTCCTTTTTAAACCTGAGCATTCGGAATGGAAATATCCACCGCACGACCCGTGGCATTGCACAAGTAAGTCCGATAAAACAGTTTTCTTTTTGCACCCCACACAAGAGTAGTCACCACCGTCAGCCATCTTAGTTATATGAGCCTTGTGGATCGCTTCCAGAGTTTCGTAGTACACATCAATGGAAATAATGGTTTTTATCGGGTCGCTCAGATTGTGACGTTTGATGATCAAGTTTTCACGGTCACCGATTTCTGCAATTGGGGCCTTAATTTTTAATTTAAGCAAAAATTGCAAGTTTTGGGGCCTTTTATCTGGCGGCGAAATTATGACTAACCGGCCTTAGCGCAAAGCCTGACAAAATCCCACAAAAAATATGAAGTTTCCTGACTGGATATCCGCACGATGGACATTTAGAGGTTCTTATTCGGTGAAATTGCCAGTTTAAAGTCTTATTAATACAATAAATTTACCGCGTTTTCCCTATTCTAGCTGCAAATGAGCGATTTATCTACATTTTAGCCTGGAATTAGCGCGCGGGGTCTTTCTCAGTTTTAGCCATGGATTAGTGTGTTTTATCAAATGTATCCGAGAAAGCAGCGTGTTACCGCGCCTTTAGGCCTTTCCATTTCAGGCGCGAATCAGCATTTTTCTCCACTTCTCAATCACGTGGAGTTAGCGCTATTTCTCAATTTTAGCCGAGAGATATTCCCTAGTTGTAGCTGCGAGTTATTTTCTTAATTTTAACCGCGAATTACCGCTCTCAGCCCCGAATTAGTGGGCCCCTTAATGAGAGTTTATTGCCAACTTATGCCGCGAATTAACGCATTTCTACAATTTATAGCAGCGAATGAGCTTCATACCTCAATTTGAATGGGGAATAAGCGGTTTGTCACTGGTTTAGCCGTGAGTGAGCGTGTTTCTTCAATTTTAGCAGCCAATTAGCGCTTTTTTACTATTTTTGCTGTGACTTAGCGCTATTTCTCACCGTAACCGCCGAATTTTTTCTTGATTTTAGCCGTGGACTGCGAATTAGAGGATTTTCTAAAAATCGATCCACGAATCAGCGACTTTCTTCATTTCAGTTGCTATAATAAGCGCCTTTTGCGATCGGTTTGGGGTCTTTTTTCACATGAGCAAGACAGTTCCCCTCAGGTTAAACATGATTATACTGGTGGTTTTCATGGATTAGATAATGAAACGTCATAGAAATATTCCGGGAGCCCCCACCGTATGAAAAATCCGGGTCATTTGATCGTGTCTGGCACCTGCGCCCAAGGACGTTTTTTATGGTCCAGGCCTAGGAGATGACACAATCTGAGGTCGCCAGACATTTTCCGTGGAACAGGGCTCACAACAGAGCTAGCGAATTACCAAACAACTTTTTTTAGGGCTCATAGATTCCTTTCTTTTACATTTTTAAGACGTGAATAGCCAGTTTGATTATCAGTAAGTGCGGCCATTTTTAGGGCGTGAATAGTCAATTTTACCTTTTTTTCGACAAAAATATAGTCAGTTTTGCCATTTTTAAGACAAGAATGGTTTGTCAAGCCATCAGGGCATAAATTGCCGGTTGAGTTGATTTTTAGGTCGCAAAATTTAAGTTTCGCCATTTTCAAGGCGCAATAGCTAATTAGGCGGAATACGAACAATAGAAAAACAAATTTTGCAATTTTGGCGTCTTCAACCTCCAATTTCTCTCTTCCATAACAAAATGTTTCAAATTTGGAACCTTACACATCCAATTCAACAGATTTTTGTTATTTCCTACCCAATTTTACGGATTTTTACGCTTTTAAAAATCACATTTCTTGGGGTTCGCTCCTACTACAATCAGTTTCGCCGATTAATTGGCTAGTTCAAAAAATTAATTGGCTCTTTCAAGAATCAAATTTCCGAATTTGGTTTATTCAAAACCCAAATTTCGTCATCTTGGCCCCTACTCAACTTTTGCTGACTTTCACTCTTTTAAAAATATGGTTTTGTGGATTTGTTTCATTCAAACCAGTAAACAACTATTCAAACATTAAACTGATCAATGATTAGTCGTTGTTAACCTGTTTCAAGTGTCCCACTATTGAGCCCTACTTTCCCTAGCAAACGTCCTACTTTTTCGTGTCAGGCGTCCTCGGAAACTAATTTGACATCTGGTCACGCTAGACACGCTACCTATACCCGTTACCGGAAATAAGCCGATAATTCTATGTTTTCGTGAATTAGAATCAGCATCCTGTGAATTGGCATTTTTCTAGATATAATCCTGATCCGTGGATTAGCTGTTTTTCTATACTTTAGCCGCGACTTTGCTCTTTTTCTCAATTTTACACTGTGAATTAGACATTTTTATTCATTTTGGCCGCAATCTAGCGATTTTTTCACATTTAGCTATGAATTAACGCCTTTTTTAAATTTTAGCCAAAAAGTTGCATCTAAGAAGACGAGGGTTGTTCAATTCTAGCCGAATTAGCGATTTTTCCCAATGTTGGCCGCGAAATTGCGTTTTTCCTCGTCTTAGCTGATAATTCACTATTTCTCAATTTCAGCCAATAATTAGCACTTTTGGCTCAATTTCAGTCACCAATTAAAGTTTTCAACAGCTAAATTTCTATTTTTCCTTATTTCATCAATCAATTGGAGTTTTTCTACGCCTTTTCTACTCTTTATTTGTGAATTAGCATGTTTTTTAATTTTATCAACCCCCCCCCCCCTTTATTGGCTCCTTCTCACAACCCTCACCATTGACACCTTCGCGAATTGTTTTTTTTTTTTTTTTTTTTTTTTTCTATTTATTACATGTTGCAACTGCTATATACAGGGTGTTCGAAAATTCGATGCTCAGCCGAAAACTGGTCATAGTACAGCTGATTTGTGGTCGAAATCACTAAATTCACTTTTTCGGAATTCAGCTTTGTTTTCGAGTTATTCCACCATCTTTAATTTTTTCGCGGGGCCATATTTTTTTTGAAATACTTGCTCCCGGCCGCTATAGAATCAGTTTTAGCCCAAAACTAATTGGGTCATTCGAAAGAGCGCACAATTATCTTCAAAATGACTGTATTGTATTATGAATTTGGCCATTTTTTCAGGGTACTAACACTGCTGGAAAGTGATATTTTTTCATCTTTGTATCTTTCCCTTGTTTTTCAGCTGCGATTTTCTCCCACTTCTTATAGGAAAATATTTTTTTGGGTTTATTGGAAAAACTCCCTCATTTTGTTAGCTTTCAAATGGAGAGCAGTAGTCCCGGGATTTTACAAGTATTCGCGAAGAAGTAGCTGTTTGAAGAGTAAAAACCGATGGGCTTTGTGAAGAATAACAGAACTTTTTTAGAGGAGAAGTATGTTTTGAAGCCAGAGTTGGTGAGGTGAGAGACAGGGACCTCTCGGAGTGTCTGAATGTAAGCTAATAAATTACAAAAAGTACAAGAATAGTAAAGATAATATTAAGTAATTAAAAAAACATCCGATATTCGGAATTAGTGATGGGTAATGAATGAGGGGAACGATAACTGACTGAGCTAAATGTTCTCCTTGTGTGAAAAGGGACATCAACCAGGAATTTGGCGATGTTTTTGTGCATTACAAGAAGACGTAATCGTGGAAACAATCGCGAAAAATGAAATGCCAAAGAAGTTGCATTTTCATCATTCCTATAAGCCCATTCACTCGAAATTGGTGTTGGTAATGTAATGAGTTACCTTCGTGGCATGCGGGGATTAAACCCCCAAGACATGGGAACTTCAGCAATTTTAAGTCCCTCATCGGGGTGATCCCTCAGATATCTCCTTAACCTAAAACGTCGAGGTATGACGAACAGAAAATCATTCACGACTCATTCCTCATCGGTAGATTCCTAAGCACCGAGTATTTGCGGTTCTGCTCTTTATGAGCGCATTGAGGACGTTTTATATCCGTTGAGAGACCAGTGAAGGTATTTCTGCGTTACTACTAAATACTCATCCAAATTCTGTTTTACGAAGGCAGTGCCGAATCTTGGTTGATGTAGTTCTAAACGTATGGAGGAACATTTGGTTTCAGATGAAGGGTCGCCCTTTCCACAACGAACGGCACTTCGCACTTTCTCCTCATTCTTAATCACTTTTCTTCATTCTTAATCTCTTTTTCCTTAAACATTGGCTATTTTTTCAATTATTACTTATATTATCTATGCTGTTCTTGTAATTTATTAACTTACATTCAGACATTCTGAGAGGCCCTGCCTCTCCCCTCACCAACTCTGGCTTCAAAACAAACTTCTAATCTAAAAACGGTCTCTCATTCAGGGGCGGATACACAGATTTGTCCGGCCCGGGGCACTGGGAAAATATCGGCCCAATACACATTTATACAGGAGTGATTCAGGAGGAATGTGACACACTTGCACTGGTGATAGTGCGTACCTGGACGCACAAAAACGTCATGTAGACGCATAGCCGAAAATGCTTTAGTTACCCACTAGCCGGCGCTATCCACCCACCCGTCTTGTCGAAAAACGTTTTTTTTTTTTTCACACTTTTTTCAACACTTCAGAGGTTCTTCTCATTTCATCGGTGAATTCGATATTTCCCCCATTCCAACGCGAATAAGCGATACGTTTCCATTTTAGCCGCGATTTTTCTCAATTTTTGCCTTAAATTAGCGCTTTTTGCTAATTGGCTGCAAAGTTGCCTCTGGAAGCCTCGGCTTGCCATTTTCTCAATTTTCTGTGAATTAGCAAATTGTCTCAATTTAAACCCCGATTAGCCATTTATCCTTATTATAACCACACATTAGCGTTTTTCCTCATTTTAGCCGCTAAAATTATAGATTTTTATACCTTTCAGCCACGAATTAGAGTTTTGCCCCAATTTTCGTCGCGAACTACGTAAAGCTTTTTCTGAATTTGGCTGTGAATTAGCGATTTTTTCACTTTCTGGCACAAAGCTACCTTTAGAAGCTGCGAATTTGACGTTTTGTCCATTTAAATAGCAAATTAGCGCTAAACTTGGAACAATCCAATGTCACGGACTTAATTGACTTAATTGGCAGCTAAAAAAAAGCAGCTAAAATTTGTAAAAAGTCCGATAATTTGCGGATAGTCTAGAAAAAACGTTCATTCGCAGATTCAAATGAAAAAAATCGGCTAATTCACGGCTATACTAGAGAAAACGCCAATTCACGACTGAAATTTAGTAATAACGCTGACTCGGGGCTAAAATTCAGCAAAAGACAATAATGTGTTGCTCCTGAAGGCAACTTGGGACGTATATTTGGAAGAAAGCGCTAGTCTATAGCTAAAAGTTGAAAGAAAGAAAAAAAAAATGCGGCCAATATTGAGAAATTATTAATTAATTAGCGCGGCTGAAATCAACGAAAAACGCTACACTTGCAGCTCAAAGTGCTAATTCACTGCTGAAAAGGTAAAAAATCGCTGATTTGCTGCAAAAATCGAGGAAAAATTCAATTCATGGCAAAAATTGAGAAAAATGGCTAACATGGGATAAAAACGCTACTTCGCAGCTAAAATTAAGGAAAATCACCTATTCGCGGACAAAGTGTAGAGGAAAAGCTCGTTAATCCACGGCTAAAATTGAAAAAAAAAACTTCAATCTTCGGCTATTTTATAGTTTTGAAATATTCATAAGTCAAATGGGCTTCTTAGTATTTTTTTCTCGTCCACCTTCCTTCTCCCCTGCTCATTTTGCTAGACGCGCCCCTAAGGATACGGCGCCCCTGGGTGGAAGAGAAAAACTACACACAAAGATCACAATATGCCTAAGTCCCCAATCAAGTCCTAACGCCCAGTTCCCTGAAGATTGCAACGGGACCATAAAATCGGTGTCGGTGCAGATAAAAGACAGCAAATTATGGGGAAAATGTATGCTACATGAGGGTGAGACACAAACTGCTGCGGCAGGCCTTTAGAGTACGTGTATTCTGGGTGTTCTCAATGATTGAATTTTGAACCAACTGCTAAGCTATACGCCTTGTGTCTTGAGTCATGGGTTGAAGGTTGTCCCGGTTATAAGAAAACCCTACTTGATAGGTTTTCTCATTTGTCTCATTGTACCTATAATAGGCCAGTTCCGGTATTCTGTAGGCTTACCTTAAGGACCATTACCAAGAAAAATTAATCTGTAGTTACCAGTTTTCTCAGGAGGACTAGGATCCGTCAAAAAGTTGGGGGGGGGGCATCAGCCCTCCGGCCGCACTGGCCCTCGGGGCATCCGGCCCTTCGGGCTCAGCCCGATCGCCCACCACCTGTATCCGCCCCTGCTCTCATTCCTCATCAAAGCCCATCGGTTTTCACTATTCAAACAGCTACTTCTTCACGAATAGTTGTAAAATCCCGAGGCTATTGCACTCCATTTGAAAGCAGACAAGTTTTTCCAATAAACCCAAAAAAATATTGTCCTTTAAGGAGTGGGAGAAAATCGCAGGTGAAAAACATGGGAAATATACAAAGATAAAAAAGCATCACTTTCCAGCAGCTTTAGCGCCCTGAGGAAATGACCAAATTCATAATAAAATACAGTCATTTTGAAGATAATTGTGCGCTCTTTCGAATGACCCAATTATTTTTGAGCTAGAATTGATTCTAGAGCGGCCGGGAGCAAGTATTTAAAAAAAAATATAGCCCCACGAAAAAATTAAAGATAGTGGAATAACTCGAAAACCAAGCTGAATTCCGGAAAAGTGAATTTAGTAATTTCGACCACAAATCAGCTGTACTATGACCAGTTTTCGGCTGAGCATCGAATATTCGAACACCCTGTATACAAATAAGAATTAAATAACATCTAGCAACTTCACTTTCACATTACACAGTTTGTGGCTTCACTACACTTATAATGTAGCTACTAAGTCAAGGGGTTTGGTCCTTTTTAGCCGTCGAAGGTCTCCTGCAATATCCAGCAAGACGAGTGCCTCGACATTAGGGTGTTTGTGGAGCCTTTTTTCGTGCTCCGCAGCTCGTTTTTTGATAGCTTCTGCCACCGTTTCAATTTGCAGGTCACGATGCAGGTCAAGCCCTCGTACATACCAGGGCGCATTTGTTATCATTCTCAAAACTTTGTTTTGAAAAGTTTGTATGACTTTGACATTGCTTTTCTTGGTGCAGCCCCAAAGCTGACACCCGTAGACCCAGATCGGCTTCAGAACTTGCTGGTATAGCAGGAGCTTGTTGGCCATCGAGAGCTCAGAATGCTTCCCGAGCAGCCAGTACATTTTTCTGAGCTCGGTGTTGAGTTCCTCTTTTTTCTTTTTGACGTGAGGCTTCCACCGGAGTTTAGCATCCAGCGTCGTGCCTAGGTACTTCGCCGTGTTTGCAAATGGTATTATTTTCTCATTGAGTTGCACAGGGATTGGGCTGGTCTTGCGATTTGTAAAGTTTACATGAACAGATTTCTCCTCGTTGAGTTTTATTCTCCACTTTTTTGCCCAGGTGTTTACTTCTTCTACCGCGGTTTGCATTTTGTTAATAGCCTCTTCAACATCATTTCCGACTGCAAGAAGAGCTGTGTCGTCGGCAAACGTTGCAATGATTGAGTCCTCTCTTACGGGTAGGTCACTCGTGTACAATAGGTAAAGCACTGGTCCAAGGACGCTTCCTTGAGGTACTCCAGCCGAAATATTACGCAACCGCGAATATTCACCCTCATGTTTCACTCGGAAGTGTCTACCGCATAAATAAGATTTCAGAATTTCGTAGAATTTTTTCGGAAGGAGTTTATTCAACTTGAACTCAAGCCCCTTGTGCCAAACTTTATCAAACGCTTGAGCTACGTCCAAAAAGACAGCCGAACAGATTTTCTTTTCTTCCAGAGTAGACTCCACAGCATTCACTATCCGATGGACCTGATCTATTGTGGAGTGTTGTTCTCTGAATCCAAACTGATGGGATGGTATGATTCGTTTTTCTTCTAGAATAGGCCTTAGTCTTTTCAGGAGGAGTTTCTCAAAAAGTTTCGGGACTGTAGGGAGAAGTGAAATGGGTCGATACGACTTCACTTCATTAGCTGGCTTTCCCGGCTTCGCTATCATTATAACTTCAGCTACTTTCCATTGCCGGGGGACGTACTTGAGGCGTAAGGCTGCGTTGATTAAATACAGTAGCTTCCTAAGTCCCCTTTCGGGCAGCTCCCGCGTTATCCTGGCTGTTATCAAGTCATAGCCGGGGGATTTTTTCGTACTGAGGTTGGTCATAATTTCCGTCCTTAGTTCTTTGATCATTACTGGCCGAATTTCCCTGTTGTCCTTGTTGGGTACGTAGGATACACATTCGTTGGCTGACTGCCGTGGATGGGGCTGGAAGGTTCTTTCCAGATAATCTGCAAATACCTGCACTTTTTCCTTTGCGCTCCTAGCCCATGTTCCTTCACCAGTTCGAATGGGTGGTATGGGCACTTTTGGCCGCTTGAGGCTCTTTGTCGCTTTCCACAGCGAGTATTCTGTGCCTTTTTCTGGTGTCAAGCCTTCGAGGTACGCCGAAAATTCTTCGTTCTTTACATGCCTTATAAGCGCTTTCAGCTGGTTACAAAGCTTGTTCAATTTCATCTTATTTTCTGTTGATCGATTCCTTTGCCATATTTTACGTGCCCGCCTTTTCGCTTGAACCATTTCCCGTACTTCCACAGGATAGCTGGACCAACGCTTGTGATTGGGATTATTACTCGGCGTGCTACTCCAAGCCGCCTCTTGTAAGGTTTGCACAAAATTATGCACCTCTTTCTCTAACTGGGCAGGCGTTTGCAGACTTATTGATAAGTCAACTTTGGCGTTCACAATCTCCTTGAACATCTCCCAATTGGTCCGCCTATTCGTGAGTCTTTCTGTTTCTTCTTTCATTATTATCGATTCACTAACTGTCATGACTACCGCCGAGTGATCGGATAACAAGTTTTCGTCGTGCTCAGTGTGTATGTAATTTGACGACAAGCCCTTCACAATGAAGAAGTCAATAAGGTCCTGTGTTTTATTCATATCCTTAGGCCAGTAGGTCGGTTTTCCTCCTGAATGGAACTCACAGTGCGCTTCTCTTCCAGCCTCAAAAAGTTGTCTTCCTTTCGGATTCTTGATCCCCAGTATTGGTGTTTCGCATTAAAGTCACCTCCGATAATGAAGTCATGCCCAAGTCTGTTGAATAGATTAGCGTAGTCCTCTTTTTTCAGCGCATGTCTTGGAGGACAGTATAATATTGCCGCAACTATCATCTCTCTGTCCTTCATAAAGACACTTATGCAAGCTACTTGCATTGCATCTTCTTCTATCTTTTCTTCCTCGTGATGCTTGATATTTTCCTTGTTTAGGACCGCAGCTCCCCCTCTCGCTCTATCGGCAGGATGAACGCCATGGTACAATCTACATCCCTTAATTTTAACGAATGATGATCTAGTGAAGTGTGTTTCAGAGATTAAACAAATGTCAATGTTTTCTTGTTGTAAAAATATTTCCAACTCCAACAACCTTTCTCGGAGTCCATTTGGATTCCACAGTGCTATGCGAAATGAATGGATGCCTCTCAATTTACTTTTCATCTTATACCTACTTTGAATTTAGCGCTGTTTTCTATTTTCTTGATGCGCTCGGCCATCTCTACATATTATTTACCAGCTTGATCATCAAGTTTCTTCAGAATTAGGGAGAATAATTCCTCAGTAGATTTGTTTTTGATCCCCGAAACAGGATTTTTTATGGCGTCCGCAAAGGTGCTCCGGGCTTTGATGTTCTCCGTATCGGCTCGTGCGCTAGGGTTTTTTAAAGGAGCGAAGAATGTATCCCGAGGAGATTTGAAGTTACCCCTTGGATTTTTTGGCTTATCCCGGATTTTCTGCAACTCCTTTGCTACTTCGCATCCCCTGTAGGTTGCTGGGTGGTGACCTCGGCAATTTACACACTTGGGAGGAAGTTGTCTATCCAATGTGCAATCTTTCGTGTTGTGCTTACCAGCACACTTTACGCATCTTGCTTCCATTTTACAATATCTTTGCGTATGGTTGAAACCTTGGCAGTTTTTACACTGCGGGATCGCTTTCGAAGTCCTCCTCAATGGTTCAATTCGCGAATTGGTGTTTTTATTAATTTAGCCAATGAATGAGCCATTTTTCTCAATTTTAGCCGGGAATTATCGTTTATTTTCCTAATTTTAGTAGCTAATTAGCGCTTTTTCCCAGTCTTATCCGGAGGCCAGTGGCCCCTAGGCAGCTGCTTAGGCACAAATCCGGCCCTGTGTGCAGCTCCTTCTTTAACAGCCCAACTTTTATAGCAGGCGCCATCTTCTTAGAGGGTGTTGAAACCCCCGAAACCCTCCCAGTTAATCCGCTACTGGCCGCTGGAAAACGTGAATTTTCTCAATTTAATGAGCTCTTTTCTTCATTTTGTTCGAATTAGCGTTTTGTCTCATTTTTAGTCGAAACAGAGAAATTATAATTTTTCAATTTTAGCTATGATTGAACGCTATTCCATAATTTTTATCCACGAATTAGTGTTTTTCGCTATTTAATTCGCATTGCTCAACTACAGCCCCGAATCAGCGCATTTTTCTTAATTTTGACTGCGAAAGGCCCCAAATTCCAAATTTTAGCCAAAACATCTTAGGCGACAGTCAGGGTTTATCCCTATTTTAAAACTTGGGAAATTTTGACTGTCTGCACGTTTGTAGAGGGCTGTATCTCGGTACCCCTGTGTAAGGTCCCCTGTGGGACCTTACTATCATCGGATTACGACACCACCTCAATTTCGGCGGCCCGCAGGGAATCAAAGGAAATCGAAGGCAGCAATTTGTTTTTTTTTTTGCAGTCAAACCCGCGTTTCAGTTATTTGGCCCCTTCAAATACGCTAATTTAGGTTTTTGATTGAGTCAAACCAAGAATTTCACACAGAAAACTCTGAAAACCTCAAGGTTTAAGCATTGGGCGATTAACACTGAAGACGAGTAATTGCAAAAACTTGCGTTTTAAGTTCATTTACACAGTTTAAATCATTGATTTAGCGCTTTATTATTACAAAACGACTATCGACGAACTTCACTAATAATTAAAACACAGCAAAGTTGAAAGGATGACCCATTAATGAATTAACACTTAGTACAACGGTACTAGTGAGAAAGAGTATGTGGGCCATTATTTTAATTTTGCGGGACAAGTTTTTATTAAAGGCTGGGTCCCCCTTCATTTTAGTCTGAATTATTTATTCATAGAAACGGAGAATCTAGTGGTGTCGTGATCCTTAGTGACGGGGGGGGGGGGAGGTATAAAAAATAAATAGATAATCGATGGGTAATATATTCTCAGTTTTTCTGTATAAATAATAAATTCACTCCGATGTTTTCCACTCCAGGTCGTTCAAAAGCTGTGCAATCCTTTTCCCGCTGTCACCCACCAGAATTCCTCGGTGATCACCAGGTATTACTTCAACTCTTGGAGTCTGTTTACAGATCTGTAAAAATTAAACAAAACAAAAAACGAACGTTGGTTAAAAACAGCGTCCGAATAAGTTCAAAAAGAGTCTCATTATGTTGTTCATACTCACAGGGGAGAGACCGTAATATTTGTCGCCGTCGACGAAATTATCTTTGGCTCGAATGAGGAACACAGGACCGTTGAACGAGCCGGACGGTCGATAGACGTCGCAAACGTACAGTTTTTGGCAGAGACTTCGAGCCGCCATCGCTAGGTCTTGGGCCGGGTGGGACGTCACTGAAGCGATTTTGTTCGCCGTGTATTCGACACGGTTTTCGAAGGTGGTGAGTGTTTTTAACGCGGCGACTTCCTAATAAAAAATGGAGGTGTGTGTGTGGGGGGGAGGTGCGTTACAAATTGAAACCGAAGTCGATGATGAAGGGTGAATGGGAGGGGAAGGGTCGGTTACTTTGCCGTGGTCAATAGTCGTGAAAAGAGCCATGAAATAACAGAGAGCGTCAGCATCGCCGGCGTCTTTGTTCCGTCGTTCTTTGTAGTTGCCGGTGTGGGAAGCGACGTACGAAGGGGAACCGTCGAGAAGAGTCAAATTCACTGAGTCACCGTTCGCTTCCAGTTGTAGGCCCATGTCGAAAGCAACGCCTGCGCCGAAGGAGTAACCGACAATTCTGTACGGACCCTTTGGTTGGACTTTTTTAACTTCCTGATCATTGAAAAAATTGATTTTGTAAGGTTTCATTGGCTTCGAATCTCAATAAAAATTAATTACCTGAATGTAGTATTTAGCTAAGGATTGGATGGAATCGAGTGGCGCTTCAGCAGTGCACTGTAAACCGTAAATTTCTTCTTTTCCTTCGAGATTGCTAGCGATAAATGCCAGCGAGTCAATCGACCCTTCAATGGCGTGAACAAGAAACAGAGGCGTTCGCCCTTTCACCGGTGATGTCATAGCGACGAGAGTCTTATCCGGAACGAGTTTATCGCTATGGAATCGAACTTTTTTGTCGTCGACTTCATTCAAAATCGCCTTAGCTTCTACACCGTCACCGCTCAGCTCAATCAGTTTGGCCCAAGTGAGCGAGCGTATGTCAGCGGGGCTCATGGCGAGATCAAAGTTCCTTTCGAGCGTCTGTTTGATTTCCGCTCCCATGAGTGAGTCCATGCCAAGGTCGGCTAATGTATTGGTGATCGCTACGTTTTTAACGTCCCTAATGCCTGAAATTATTCATTGTTATTGAAGTTTTCCTCTGCCGTGTATGAAAAATGATTTTTCCTCGTACCCAAAATGTTCCCGATAGCGTCAATAAGACTGACTTGATCTCCTTTATTCTTTGAGCCCCTCATTTGTGGCAAAATCATCGAAGCGAGAACAGGACGAGGGTCCTGCAAAAACTTGTCCAAAGTTTTCAAACAGCTTGTCATCCTCTGTGGTAAAGTGCCACCGATCGGAGTTTCATTGTTTCCATTGAGCTCTTCGATGACAATACCAACGTCACCGATAGCTCCCCATTGAATGGCCGTCTGTAAAAATCAGAGGCATTGTAGCGATTGTTGGGACAGTTAACAAAAAAAACAATAGACTCACGGCTGGTAGGCCTTCTTTTTGACGTTGCTCGCAGATTCTCTCCATAACAGAGTTGGCAAAACCATAATTCGACTGGCCGGCGTTTCCTCGACCACACGATACTGACGAGAACACGACAAAGTAGTCGAGCTGCGGACACAGGGTTCGACTCGCTTTGTCCAGTGTCACAGTCGACGCCACTTTTGCCCTACAAACCGCTTCGAAGTCTTTTTCCGTTTGATTTTCCAAATAATTATCCCTGAGAACGGCAGCCAGATTGAAAATACCACCGACGGGAGCCATCCGGTTCGCTTCACCGAGCAAAGCGACCGCCCCCTTGTCTGTCGTGACATCGGTCGTCGACACTTGAACGCCCGTGTGTCCGTTTTCCCACCATCGCCGTATTACCAATGCTTGGTAGCCGCGCGTAACGCCCGACCGGGACGTAAGCAGCAGGTGACGAGCGCCTCGTTTGAGCATCCAGTGAGCAAGTTCAAGGCCAAAACCACCGAGACCACCAACTATGATGTACGATTTGTCCGGATTCATGTACGTCTTTGGAATGGCGGCTATCGATGCCGTTTGAGCGTTCTTAACTACTTTGTCCACCTCTTCTTCTTTCACTTTAATCATTACTTTTCCAATATGCTTTCCAGATGCCATAAACCTATAAGAACAAAATGTAAAACATCAGAGACAAAAAGGCCCAAATAACGTCTGTTTGACGTGCCTAAAAGCTTGCTCGATTTGAGATCGATCAAAAGTAGTCGCCGGCAGAGGTTTAATAGCACCCGTCTCGATCCCTTGATTCATCAATTTGACCACCTCCATTTTGTCCAAATTCTCCTCTCCAAGACAAAAGATGGAGTCAAGAATGACACCGTGAAAGCAGGCGTTCTTTAAAAAGTGAGCCAAGCCGAGTGGAGTGTTATTGGACAAGTCGAGTTTGCCGATTTCAAGAAAACGTCCGTGTTCGGCAAGACAACGAACAGACGCTTGAAGCATGTCACCGGCGAGAGAATTGACAACAAGATCGACGCCCCTACCGTCCGTTCTTTCGATAATCATTTGCTCGAAACTTGTGTCCCTCGAGTTACCAATGTTTTCCTCTTTCAGCTGTTTAAAAAACAACAACAAAGCACGCTATAAATAATGTCCTGAACCATGAAATTTTGACGAACTTACTCCTGGAAAACTTTTAAGTAAAAAGTCCTTTTTTGCCTGTGATCCAACAGTTGTAAACACTTCAACTCCCATATGTAAGGCAATGTTAATGGACGCTTGTCCCACACCTCCAGAGCCGGCGTGAACCAAAAGACTTTCACCCTTTCTCATTTTTCCTCTCACAATGAGTGCGTAATAACTCTTTAAAGGACAAAAAATGGTTTAAAAACGACCTTTTATATATATATAAATAGGACGGCTGTGAATTTACCGTCGCATAAACCACTGGAATTGTTGCCGCCTGTTCCATCGTCCATTTGTCTGGAATTGGCCACAAAAATAGTGGATCGGCTAAAATCGATGTGGCCATCGCTTTCGCTTCAACGATGCCCATAACGCGGTGACCCTTGCTGTCTCTACCGACGAATTCCGAACCCATGAGACAGTCCATTTCAATGAGGTGACTGGGTAGTGAGTCGGGCGGGAGTTTACCGGTGGCGAGCATGATGTCCTTGAAATTGAGAGGGGCGTAGTAGACGGTGCACATCTCTTTGCCGGGATTGTGTTCTGGCCTGAAAGGAAAGGATGAGGTCAATTAAATCGTGAGAATTTATGGTTCAAAGCCTTCAAACATTGGGGGCGATAAAAAGCTTCAATTTTAATCAATTTTCCAATGTCCCCGGCGCTATTATGCTGCTCTTGGGGCAAGTCAGCGACTAAATTTGATGAAAAGCGCCCAATCCTGATGATTCGTGGCGTAATAAATAATTGTAAATAAATAAGTTAATAACTAAATAAAATAAAAAAAGGTAAGTGAAAAAGCTAATTAAAGTCTATAAAGATGAAATGACATGAAAAAAACAAAAAAAACGATGATTGGGGGCTCTAATTAAGAAAAATTACCAATTCGCAACTGCAAAATCGCAAAAAATCATCCGTTTGCGAATCAAATAGGAAAAAAAGCGCTAATTCGAAGCTAAATTTCCAAAAAACGCTAATTAACGGCAGAAATGTAGAAATATGGCCAAGTCTACTTAAGTTGCAGCAAAAATTGCGACAAACGCTAATCCACGGCAAAAACAAAAAGCCTAACCAATTGAATAACTGCTAAAATTGAGAAAACCCACTAATTTGCAGAAGAAATTGACGTGAAAGAGCAGCTAAAATTCATACAATTCTCATTCGCAAATAAAATTGAAGAGAATCGTTAATTCATTTGTGGTTAAAATCTGAGAAAAATCGCTGATTCGTGGATAATAAACTAGGGAAAAGCGATAATACATGAATAAAGTCTAGAAATAACGTTAATTCGCGGGCACAAATGTGCAAAATCCGCTAATTCGGGCTAGAATCGGAGAAAATCGCTAATTTCCTGATAAAATTTGAGATAAAGGAAATCCGTGGCTTCTGAAGGAAACTTCGGACCTAAAACAGAGAAAAGATGACAGGGAATGAAAAATTGATACGCCGGGACAAAACAGTTCACAAACCGCTAATTTGCGACCAATATTGAGAAAAATCAATTAGCGCGGCCAAAATTGTGAAAAACGGTATAATTTGCAGCTCACAGTGAGAAAAACTGCCAATTCAATGTGCTAATTTTGCAGAAAAATCTAGCAAAACGCCAATTCGTGGCAAAAATTCAGTAAAATTGCTAACACGGGATGAAAAAGCCACTTTTTCGCCGCTAAAATTGAGAGAAAGTGTTAATTCGCGGCTAAAATTGAGGAAAATCCCCAAATTGCCGAAATCGCGAACAGAAGCGAGAAAAGATCCTAATTCGCGGATTAAATTAAGAAACCCCTTTAAAAATTAGTAGTTTTTCTCAATTTGATCCGCATAATAGCTTCTCTTCTTGCTTCTATTTCACCAAACTGCCAATTTTTCGCAATTTCAGTCAAGACTATTAGCAATTTTATCTCAATTTAGTCGACAGCAATAAAACTTATTTCTATAATGAAAAAAAAAAAGAGATATAACGCTAGTTCGCAGCTGAAGTTGAGAAAAATCGCTAATTCGCTGATAAAAGTGGTAAGAGGCGCTATTTCACGTCTAAATTGGAGAAAAAACGTGCATTCGTGATTAAAATTAAAAAAAAAAACAAAAACAAAAAAAAACGCCAATTCGCTTTTTGAAAAAAAGGCTGATTCATTAATAAAATATGAAAAAAAATCGTCCATTCGTTGCTAAAATAAAAACGGTAATTCACAGCTATATTATGAGAGAAAGCGCTAATTCGTGGTTAAAATGGAGAAATCCTTCTGCGATTCGCAGTTATTGGGTAGGTACCTAAAAAATAAAAAATTTAGAAAAAGCGCTAATTCACGGCGTGAAAAAGAACTGCTGATTCGAGCCTGAAATAAATAAGAAATGTTAAATCACAGCTATAAATGAGAAAAATCTCTAATAAATTCCAATTAGCGGCAACAGGGGAGGCGCCAGTGCGACAAAACTTGAAAAAAAACGCTAAATCGAGGCTAGAATTGATAAAAAGCACTGATTCCTGCGTAGAACATCGAGAATTAATTGCACATTACGGGTTTTTTTCGACCGATTTGCTGTAAAAATTAGAAAAACCCGCTATTGTGCTGCTCTTAGGTCACGCCCACGCCTAAATAGAGAAAAAGTGTTAATTCTTGGTTAAAATTGGAAAAAATCGCGTCTAAAATCTATAATAACACGAATTCAGGGTGAAAATCGCCAAATAGGTAATGACATTGAGAAAAACCTTAAAAATTAGTTGTTTTGTTAATTTCAACGACAAAGTAGACACTTTTTTATCGCTTCTGCTACCTGAATTATTTCCGATTTTTCTCAATGTCAGTCAAGAATTCTGACTTAGCTGTAATTCACGGCCAAAATGAGAAGAAAGCGCTAATTCGCGGCGAAGATCGTACGCAAGATCGAAAAACCCTGCAGCTGATTCATATTTATTCGGCTGAAATAGACAAAAAAACGCTAATTCTTGGCTAAAATAAAAATGAACGCCAAATTCGTTAATGGAAGCGAGAAAAAGGGCTAATATTTGCGGGTTAAATTGAGAAAACCCGTTGAAAATTAGCGTTTTTTTTCTCAATTACAACAAAAAATTAGCACCTTTCCCCGCTTCTATTAGAGATTTTGCTCAATTTCAGCCACGAATTAAGCGTTTTATCTCATGCTGGAAGATTTATTACAGCTTAAATGAGATAAAACGCTAATTCGTGGCTGACATTGAGAAAAATCGCTAATTCGCGACTGGAAGTCGAATAAAGCGCTAATTCAAGGATTTGTGAAAAACAATAATTCGCGGATAAGATTAAATTTAAAAAAAAAAAACATGAATTCGCCGTTTCTGGCCAATGGCAAGAGTCATAGAAACTGTTCCTGGAAGAGATGGCCTGACTCGAGTCGTGAAATTAAAAACGAAGACCGACGAGCTTACACGACCAATTCAGAGAATATACCCCCGGTTCCTGCGCAGTACCTACCGGACAACACTTATGATGAAGAAACCAGCGACATGAGAGACACAGGACCATTGTCTCCTGTGACAAAATTTGACGCCGAAAATAAAACCACAACCAGGTCGGGTCGAGTAGTTCGGCCACCAAAAAAAATGGACTTGTAAAGAAACGATATTCGTGAGTGTTTCGAGGTTATTATGCCCTTTTTGTAACGAGCATGTACAAAGTGTTAACTGGCTTGTTTTGTTTCCTTTTTCATTTTGTAAGATTAATATCATTAATTTTGGTGGGAGGATGTTGAGAACCACTAAATTTATAACTTGGAAAAAACCTCCCCCAAAAAGCCGCAAGGTTATGTTGGCAGAAGACTCATTAGGGAATGAAAATGAAAAGCCATGTGCGTGGTTTTTAGCTAGTTTAGGTTGTCGTTTCCCACCAAGACCAACTCGCCAACTTGAATTTCACGAGTTCTTTCAGTTTTATGGGATTCTTTTGCTGGGCGGAGATTCCCAAGATATTCTGAGCCAAAGCGACGCCATAGCTCTTGTTTTAATCGTAAACGATATCGAGCACGTCTTCTCAAATTGTTCTCGTCCACTGCCTCTAGATCGGGAACTCCCGCCATTTCGATCTCCTGTAGAAACATCTTCGGGGTCAGAGGTGCTAAGTCATTTGGGTCTTCAGACATGTAGGTCAGTGGTCTGGAATTGATTATTGCCTCCACTTCTTGAATCAGAGTTTCGAATTCCACCCTGTTTAGACAGGCACGCCCGCAAGATTCCTCTTCAGATTCCTGATCAGCCTCTCCAAAAAGCCACCCCACCAAGCTGCTATGGGGGGGATGAACTGCCAGTCAATCCGTTCGACACTGCCGTATTTGGTTACTTCAGCCCAGTCAATATCTTGCATGAGGTTGTACACACCTCGAAAATTCGTACCGTTGTCGCTAATAACCTTTGACGGTCGTCCTCTTCTAGCGACAAATCTTCTGAAGGCCATTAGAAAAGCTTCCGTAGACATCGAGTCCACAAGTTCCAGATGCACGGCGCGTACTACAGCACATGTGAAGAGGCAGATCCATGCCTTACAGCCTAATCTCAGAAATACAGGGCCGCATAAATCTATTCCCACCACTTCGAAAGGTCGTGCATCTCTCACACGATCGGAGGGCAACGCCGGCTCTTCCCTTTCCAGATGACGCGACAAAAGTTTCTGGCAAGGGATGCAATTCTTTATAACTTTTCTCGTGGCTCCTCTCACTCCTATCACCCAATACTTTTCACGAAGTAGTGACATCAGTCCTTGAGAGCCGACATGTTTATTTCTCATGTGGAACTCTTCAATAAGTTGTAAAACGACAGGGCTGTCTCAGGGAAGAACTATGGGTGACAAAAACGAATCGTCATCCGGACGAATGATTCCATTTTCATCGAAAAATGGATGAAATCGACTAATTTTTTCGTCTAGGATTCCAACGAATGCTTCTTTCTGAACCGCCTTCCAAATCGTATGTTCTGCTTTTTCGATTTCTTCAAGTGTCAGCTCACCCCTCTTTTTATTGCGTCCTCCCCAGCAATTGTTAATAAATGGACAAATCCATCCGACCAAACGAACGTTCTAGGAAAATTTCGATGATTTTCGGCACCAATCGGCAACTTCAATCTTTTGCGTATTGGCTGCGACAACGACGGTTTTTCTTTTTTCTTTTACTATTTCTTCTTCCTGATAGCTGACTTCCGACTTTGGCCATTTTTCGGGGGGTTCTCTTAACCAACTCGGTCCCTCCCACCATTTTGACTCATAGAGATCCTTTGGTGAGCACCCACGAGACGGGAGGTCAGCTGGGTTTGCTTCTCCAATCACGTGTCTCCATTCCTCCGGTGGTGTCAACTTTCTGATTTCGTCGACTCAGTTCCTTACAAAAACATTCCACGAGTCTTTACGTTGGATCCAAGCCAGCACCGTCGTCGAATCTGTCCAAAACACGACGTCATCCACTGCCGAAGTGAGAGCTTCTTTAACAGACTGAAAGAGCCTCGCTCCAATCGAAGCACCGAGTAATTCCAAACGAGGAATCGTGATGTCACGCAAAGGGGCCACACGTGACTTGGCGGCTAATAAATTGACTCTGACACCCGCGAAGCCTTCAACTCTCGCGAAGATTACCGCCTACGCGACAGCACTGGCGTCGACAAAAACATACAATTCGATTCTTTCATCCTTTGCCCCAAGCGCCCACCTAGGAATCTCAATTTTAAAAATGTAAGGAAGGGTCTTGAACGATTCGTAAAACTTGTTTACTAGATCATCGTCAAGTGGCTCGTCCCATCCCGTTTTTCGCTCCCAGGACTGCTGTAACAAAAGTTTAGGTGTTAAAAATGCAGGGCACGAGAACCAAACTGGATCGAACACTCTCTGTGCGATTGAAAGGAGCTTTCTTTTGGTCACACTGGTGACGTCGCAATCACGCAAAGCATTCTGGCTTACCCTCAGCTTGTCGTCCTGTCGATTCCATATCAGTCCCAGGATTTTGGTCGAGCCATTTTCAGGATCCTTTCCTTCGTCCTGCGACCATTTCCATTCTCTCAACTCGAATTTTCCTTCTGCGAGGACAGACGTTGCGATTTCTTTGAATTCGTCCAATTCGAGTGGGATTCTGACGCTCACTAGGCAATTATCCACATAAAAACTCCGCGAAAGAGTTTTTAAAACTGTTTCCGGCCATCCACGCGCCATGGCGAGTTTTTGCTGCGAACATTTTCGTAAATGGAAGTCCAGAGTGGCTCCAAGCAGAAATGGGCTACATTTAACCCCAAACACCACTCTCCTGTGCCGACAAGGCACCACGCTTCCATCTTCCAGAGGACGGAAAAACCTCAGAAAATCTCTGTCTTTTTCGTGGATGCTTATTTGTAAAAATGCTCTTCGGATGTCCGCTGTTATTCCCAGTTCTCGTTCCCTGAATCGCAGTAAAATGACAGGTATCAGTTCGATCAGGTTTTCGCCACATTCAACACAATCATTAAGCGAACAAGACCGCCCCCCTTCCCTCGCTGAGGCATCAAACACCGGGCGGATCTTCGTCGTGCCTTCCTCCTTAAAAACTGGACGGTGGGGAAGGTAATGTACTCCTCCCTCAATTTCGCCAACAAGGACATCCTCAATGACTCCCTCATCGATCCATTCCTGAAAAACTGAAGAATAACCAGCCAGTAGTCCGCTAGATTTCAGGCGTGACATTTTTTTTGAAGGTCGTTCAAGAGCTAAATTTTTATTAGACGGGAGAGGGGGGTGCCCTTCTTTCCACGGGAGACGTATTTCGTAACGCCCATTCACTAAATTGACGTTCTTTTCAAAGTGTAGCCGAACTGCAGCCAAACGATCTTTTTCTTCCACTTTTTTCGTTGGATCATTAATGCCGATCGCTTCAAGGTCCCACAAAGCCTTGATTGACGGAGCACTAAACAAGCTAGTAGTTACAGAAGTGGCTACATTTGTGGGCTTCGGCAGTCTGCCCATCAGCGTCCAACCTAGCAGTGTTCGCACAGCTGTCAGTCCGTTCGATAAGTCCAATTTTTCGCCAGTCAGGAGCTTGCCGTAGACATCTGTACTAATTAAAACGTCAATCGGCCCATTGCGGACATCGTGTATCTCGACCGCAAACTTCTTTCATTCCGTCCGGCAATCGCTGAGAACTACGGGCTCCAGGTCCCGACAAATAATCGATTCGTCCAGGACCTCAAAATTGCATACAAAATCTCTTTTCGGTCTTCCGGAAAGTCGCAGACGATATACAGGGTGGTCGGTTTTGAGATGCAAAAAAAAAATTGGGTAATAATACACCAAAAATGGGATAAAAAAGTCCTATTCGGATAGTGGCCTATCTCTTTTTGTTTTCGAGTAATAATTTTTTTAGTGATTTTTAGGCGCAACTGTATTTTTCGCCGAAAAACTGTTATTTCTCAGCTTCTACCTCACGTTTTTCCAAAAGTGATGGCAGTTTCGTAATCTACGGACAATTTTCTACGGCATGAACGCAAAATCAATATTCTAAATTGTCATAAACGCCTAAAAACGTAACGTTTTCGTTGCGCTAATACAAAAAACCAAGAATTTGACTTCACAAAACAATTTACTGTGTCACCGAAAATAGCTGCACACGTTGTCAAACGACCTAAAAACTTCTCCGTTTTCCCAGCTTTCCAACGGTGTACTCGAAAGTAGAATTATCTCCCTCCTTTGACGAGAAAATTCGAAAAGAAGCGAAAAATTCATACATTTTGGGCTAAAAAAGTGAATAATAACAGGTGCGAAAATTCATTTGTTTGGCTCTCTTTCTTGAGAAATCCAAGCGCTGGCACGGTAAAAATTAAAATGTATTGCATTTGAAGAATAAACAACACACAAACAAATTAATAAAATGGACGAAGAGGTGGGCGAATTTAGGGCGTCTGCTGGTTTTTATGGGGGCTGGGCTGGGATCGTCGAAGACCGAAATCACCGTCTTGCTGGAAAATAATTTGTTCCCTCAGCTCTGGGTCCATTCCGTCAAGAAGACGTGGCAATTCGACTTGCAGGAAATGCAGATAGCCTTGCCCCGTTCCTTCAAAGAAATGTGGGCCTATTAATCGGTCTCTCCGACCCATAAAAAACCAGCAGACGCCCTAAATTCGCCCACCTCTTCGTCCATTTTATTAATTTGTTTGTGTGTTGTTTATTCTTCAAATGCAATACATTTTAATTTTTACCGTGCCAGCGCTTGGATTTCTCAAGAAAGAGAGCCAAACAAATGAATTTTCGCACCTGTTATTATTCACATTTTTAGCCCAAAATGTATGACTTTTTCGCTTCTTTTCGAATTTTCTCGTCAAAGGAGGGAGATAATTCCACTTTCGAGTACACCGTCGGAAAGCTGGGAAAACGGAGAAGTTTTTATGTCGTTTGACAACGTGTGAAGCTATTTTTGGTGACACAGTAAATTGTTTTGTGAAGTCAAATTCTTGGTTTTTTTGCATTAACGCAACGAAAACGTTACGTTTTTAGGCGTTTATGACAATTTAGAATATTGATTTTGCGTTCATCCCGTAGAAAATTTTCCGTAGATTACGAAACTGCCATCACTTTTGGAAAACGGTGAAGTAGAAGCTGAGAAATAACAGTTTTTCGGCGAAAAATACAATTGCGCCTAAAAATCACTAAAAAAATTATTACTCGAAAACAAAAAGAGATAGGCCACTATCCGAATAGGACTTTTTTATCCCATTTTTGGTGTACTATTACCCAATTTTTTTTTTGCATCTCAAAACCGACCACCCTGTATTTGATGGAGAACCGGCTTCGTTTCGTGTCCTCCGAAAAGAGAGTGTGCTAGTGACTCCTCCCTTATTCTTTCCAATCCGAGCTCGTCCGCTAAACCCTTAGTGACGTAGCTCCTTTGTGATCCGGTATCCAGGAGTGCTCTTATTTGCTTTTCTGACTTGTCACCCAGCGCGTACAGGGACAGTGTCTGCATCTGGACGGTCGACGTGCTAAACGAGGTTAACGTTCTCTCGACTCTTTCGGTTCTTTTTCGGGACACAACAGCGCAACGTGACCTTTGTTACACATAGAACAGTCAACCTTCATGCGACAGTTTCTACGTAAATGTCCAAGTTTCAGGCACTTGAGGCACGCTCCTTTTTTGAAAAGCACCTGCCGTCTTTCATCCAGTTTCATAGCTCTGGCCTTCGCACACGTGGAGGAATCATGTTTCCCGTCACAAAACACCACAAGAGACGAGATTTTCGCTTTTATTCACGAGGCCAGCCGCTGTAGGTGTTTCCGACTGCGTGATAGGGGATCCGTCACTTTGACTTTGACTTTCGTCCGGTCCTTTCCTCGGTCACCTTGAGTGAGGTTTATCTTCTCCTCGTTCTCTACCTCGTATTTCAGAAAATCTAAAAGACCTTGCAGCGTCACTTTTGCGGTCGGCGCGATCGACGGGTCATTCTCGCCCAAATCTCGTTGTCGGCGGTGCCACAAACGAATTAAATCCTCGTCCAAACAGGATTCAATCAATGGATTCAAAAGGGCCGCACAGCTCGACGACTCAACTTGCAGTGACTCCAGAGCTTTCAGTTGCGCCACAAGTTTATCGTAAAACGTCGATAGTCGATCTCGTCCCATTTTTCTATTTTGGAGCACCAAACCCGCTAGCTCACGCATATATAGCTCAATCAATAAGTCTTGGCGCCAAATCTGTCTCAAAGCGCAGTGACCGCCTTCTGATAATTCTGTGGATCTGGGGGATACGCTTCCACAAGAATTTGAGCTCTCGAGCCTGGAGCGAGAGACTGTATCAAGTAATGAAACTTGTCGGCAGGGTCCAAATCCGGGTCTTCATGGATCTTTTTGAATTGGGCCCAAAAAGATACCCACTCCTTCAAGTCACCATTGTACTTTTTAAGCTCAATCAAGGGCAACTTGAATTTTCTCCTCGACGAACCGTTCTCGTTATTTTTCTCTTTTAACAAAACAGCTAAAAACCACGCACATGGCTTTTCATTTTCATTACCGCATGAGTCTTCTGCCAACATAACCTTGTGGCTTTTTGGGGGAGGTTTTTTCCAAGTTATAAATTGAGCGGTTCTCAACACTTATTGTACTCAGCGAATAAGAAAGGTCGAGGTACGAGAACGTGTTGTTTCTCCGTCTGGGAGTACCTTCGGACTGGTAGAGCTGGCTGGACGCCGAAAACATTTGAAGCCACGGTGACTACAGCATTATCTCGCCATTTACAGATTATGGCTCCATCTGATTAATCTATCGACGACTCGTAGTGCCCTCTCGGTTTTTTCTTGCCTATATCTTCTTTTTTCGAAAGAGGGCAATTTTTCGGGATCCAATTATCCCTCATTGTACCCGTACCCCTGTACCCATTCTCCCTCAGGTACCCAAGCAGATTGAACGACGTGAACAAATTGTCGAAAAAAAAAAAATTGAACGGCAGCATTTTGATTTCTCCGGGCATTCCTTTGATCATGTTAACCAACGGAGTCGCAGACTTTCCAAAGTACCTCTCTCCTTCTCGATTGAGGATCACAGATTTTCCTCGGTACACTTCGAAGTCAACCAAGAACCCTGAGGAAGTGTTCAGGCACCATGCCTTATACCCAAAACGAATTGGTTTCGCCCTAATAAACTGCTTCAGACTGTGTTTCCCGAATTATTTTATCATACTCTCATCGAAGCTTAAATTTTGATGAGGGATGAAATGCTCCATGAATTTGGCCTTCAATTTATCCATGTATGGGCGAAGTTTCCATAACTTGTCGTTTCCGGGCTTGAAATCAGCGTTGTCACAGAGGTGAAAACATTGCAAAATTTGATCGAAACGATTTCTTCTCATCGCACCGCTGACTAGATGATCGTTGTGAAGATCGGGCTTCGACTCCCAATAATTCCGCTTCGCTGGGACTTCATTGTATCCACTCAGCAGAAGAATGGCCAGGAAACATTTTATTTCCTCCATTTTCACCTCCGGAATACTATAATTTTTGAACGACGCGTACCTATTTGTCTCGGCCGTGATAAACTTTATGAGGTTATCGTCGAAGAAGCCCTCGAACAGCTCCACAGGGCTCTTGTTCTTGTATCTGGAGAAGTCGAACATCGGGAAGGGTCTTTGATTCGACGTCAATTCGCCCGGAATCCACTTTATGGTCTTCGAGGGTTTAAAAGAATTTGACGGTCCTTCTTGAGTAGTGGAATCGTGGCCTCCGACTGTGGATAACTCAGCCTCGGCAAGCAGCTGTTTCTTATTCATACTGTCGGGGTGGCAACCTTCTTCATCGCCTGAATCGTCATCCACACACTGCTGGTTCCGGAGGTGCTATAAAAACCGAATCAACCTCGGTATCACTGTCCTCGCTCTCTCCAAACAAAATGTCTAGGGCCTCTTGAACAGAAAGCCCTTTTTAACGAGATTCTCTCCAAAGCCCCTACGTTGGAAAGAAAGACTTGTGTCAACTTCATTCCAAATAAACGGCAGGTGCAATGAAATTACGTGTAACTTGAACATTTTCAATAAAAAAACACTAAAAAAATGAAGTAAAATTCGTTCTTGTTGCTTTCACCACCTTTTCATCGTCAGCTAAAGAGAATTGCCTAGCCTGGAGAAGTCGAACATCGGGAAGGGTCTTTGATTCGACGTCAATTCGCCCGGAATCCACTTTATGGTCTTCGAGGGTTTAAAAGAATTTGACGGTAAAAATTAAGAAAAATGTAAAATTGAATTGCCCGGGGGCGCCACAATTTCTCATAATCAAAACAAAATCGATGTTTTCCAATAGTTTGAAGTCTAGCAATACGTTTACACGTTATTTCGTTAACACCTAACACGTATTATGCATATAAACTTTACGTTTTGTCGACAATGTCATCCATTTTGGCGGGACCACAACACACAGGACCGAAAACAAAATGTCAGAGCGTCGGGTTTTAAAATAACTGAAAAAAAAAAAACGGTTGCCTGATAAGAAGGCGACATCCTTCCGATGGCAAGGAGCCCGGGTTCATGTCTCTACGTGGTCTAGGGCGAGCAAAAAACGCTTCTGAAACACCCCCTCTCGGCTAAAATTGACAAAAACCGTCACTCACGGACAAAATTAAGAGAATTCTCCAATTAAAGATAACATTTTCATAACATGCTGCTAATTCGTTTCGTGAATCGAAATTGAGAAATAATTCTCGTCATCGCGTTAAAAATTAAGAAAAACGATAATTCACGGGCACATGTCATAAAAAACTCGTTTATTTACGGCTAAAACTGAGATCAATCGCCAATTTCCGCTCAAATAAAAATAAATAAATAAAAATGGAAATAATTAAATCTTAAATTCATGTGTTATTTTGGCAAAAAGCGCTTAGCAGCTGCTAAAACGGAGACATATGCTAATTCACGGATCAATGAGCACTAAAATGTGGTATAGCGCTAATTCACGGCAAAAATATAAAAAGAAAGCGCTAATGTGAATGCTAAAATTTAAAAGATCTGATTCACGGATGTATTTGGAAATCCCTCTTGTTCACGGCTAAAACTGATAACAACCGCTAGTTTCTCGGCTGAGATTGAGAAAATGCGTTAGTTCGCGGCTAAAATGAGATATAGCGCTAATTCATGGCAAAAATATTTTTAAAAAGCGCTAAATGTGAAGCTAAAATTACAAAACGCTAATTCACGAATGTATTTGTAATCCCGCTTGTTCACGGCTAAAACTGATAACAACCGCTAATTTCCCGGCTGACATCAAGAAAAAGCGTTAGTTCGCGGCTAATATTACAAAAAAGCGCTCATTCAGAGCTAAATGGAGAAAAACGCCAATTCACGGATTTTGTGGAAATTCCTGTGGTGATTCAGGGGTGAAATTAGTGAATAATTCACAGCTAAAACTCAGAAATAATTCTCAGCAAAAAAACAAAAAAGCAAAAGACGCTAATAATTCGTGGGTAGAATGATGAATGGTGATAAATGCTAATCCCGCACGACCAACCGTAAGAAGTGAGGAAAGTAAAAATGAAGGGGGGGGGGGGACGTTAACTCGTTGCTAAAACTGTGGCAAACCACTAATTTCCGTCTAAAATTCAGATAAAGTGCTCATTTGCTGCTTAAAAAGAAGAAGGGGAAAAAAAAAAAAAAAAATTCAGTGCCGTGGTGGGTGGGTAAGAAGCGCGGAACGAATAACGATAAATCGCGGATAAATTTGAAAAAATCCGCTAATTCAGGGCAAAAATTCAGGAAACACCAATTCATGTTTCCTATAGAGGCAAGTTTGCAGCTGACACTCAGAAAAAAAGAGAGATATTTATGGTAGAACCCCTCCCAGGATGAAATCCTAGATCCGTCGATTAAAAACGTTTAATTAATCTTAATTTTATCAGCGAATTAGCGATTATTCTCAGTTTTAACCAAAAATTAGCTGTTTTCTCAATTTTATCTGCCGACTAGGAATTTATCTGAATTTTAGTCGCTAGACGCTACATAGTGTTTTTTTTTTTTTTTTAGATTTTCCCGTTTACTAGCGTTTTTTTTACATTTTATCCGAAAATTTGCGATTTTCGTTTATTTATACGCTAATTAGCGAATACTCTGAATTTTAGCCACTTATTAGCGTTTTTCGCTGTTTTAGCCACCGATTTAGCGCTGTCTCTCAAATTTAGCCGCGAATTAACGTTTTTCTCAATTTTAGCCAAGAATTTAGCGATTATTTCAATTTTTTCCGAGAATTAAGCCGGCCTGTTCTAAAAAATGTCAAAATAACGCTTGCATACGAGTCTGCAACACATTGAAACATTTTCATGCCCCCCCCCCCTCCCGACACATGAACTACATACCTCCCATAAACACTTGTTTGTCAAGATTGTTGCTTGATTTGACCGTTGCTATGGTAACCGTTACCATGGCAACCGTTGCTATGGTAACCGTTACCATGGCAACCGTTGCTATGGTAACCGTTACCATGGCAACCGTTGCTATGGTAACCGTTACCATGGCAACCGTTGCTATGGTAACCGTTGTCATGGTAACCGTTGCTATGTGAGCCGTTACCATGGCAACCGTGGCTATGGTAACCGTTACCATGGCAACCGTTGCTATGGTAACCGTTGCAACGGGACCATTTGGGACAAATTTCGTTAGCTATTCAAAAAACAACCGGTCAATGCTAATGCAGTCAAATGGAGGTTGGACGTGGAAAAAAATGGAAACCTCGGGTTTACATTTGATTTTCATGTTTTTTGGGGTGCTGAACCCGAATCTGAAGTTATCCAACAAGATTTCGTGTGGCGTTTTGAAATATAGGCGAATAGTATTTTTTCACATTTTCATTCATAAATTCTAACGAGTGCGACTGACATGAAAACCCACTGGGTACACATTGAGAGCACACAAAATTTCCTAGTAGTTGTGACCCGAACGGAATTTTTCGGACCATCTGTTTTTTAGATACAGCGCTTCACAAAATTGGTTATCCTCCCCATCACAATAAATACTGGTCTGGTTTATTGGGGGGGGGGGATCTGTAACTGAATCATTATATGGATATTGTCGAACTCATGGTGGGGTCTGGAATTGATCAGATATGGATATTTTCGAACTTTTGGGGATCTGGGATTGAATCAAATATGAATGTTTTAGAACTCGGGTGGAATTGCATTTGATATGGATATTTAGAACTCGTGGGGGGGGGGGGCGATCCGGGATTGATCTGATAAGGATATTCTTGAACTCAGGGGGAAGCTGGGGCTTGAAATAATGCGTGGATAACGTTTTACTCGAGATGCATAGTGAGTGACTCGAAGAAATGCAAAAAGAACCTCAGAGCGCTTGCGTGGAGCCTTCTGGGCGAGGTGTGTTGATTGAGGAGGAGGAGGATATGTCCTTTTCGCCTGTAGTGTGACTTAATAAATATATAAAACGTGTCCCACGTTTGGTGTAGGTATGAAGGGTACAAATTGTTGACCCCGCAAAACTTCGGGATCCCTTTTAAATTATGGAAAAACTGCGACTTTAGTGTGTTTTGTCACTTTTTCGCGAAACCAGCCTGTATCGGGATATCTGCGAGCGTTGTTGACGGCATTTTTGTTGGTTAACTGGCTCTCCACCTGCAACAGACATCCGAACACCCCTACTCTAAACTCTATAACTTTTCAATTGTATGGAATAATGGTCATTTTCTGAAGGGCTGTATTTCAAAAAGGGATGTTCCGAAAAACTCCGTTTGGATCATGACTTGTAGGAATATCTGTGTAGTTTCAATGTGTATGTAGCAAGTTTTCACGTCGCAGTCACACTCTCACAAAGTTATAATTGAAAAATGGGAAAAGGTATCAAAATTTCACCGTTTTTCCCTGATATCTCAAAACGCAACAGGAAATTTTGTTGGAAAAGCTCAGATTCAGATTCAGCACCCCAAAAAACATTAAAATCAAAATTAATTGCAAGGTTTCCATTTTTTCCAACTCGGGGCAATTTTGAACATCATTTGACTGGATTATATCGGGGATCATGCTTTTTTTCATCGTGCGTGTAAACTTGCACTTCGAAAAATGCATCGTGTGCACCGAGCACACATGTTGACGTTTTTCTCAGTTTTAGCTGTAGATCAACACATTATCTAAATCAATCCGCGAATCAATGATTTTATGAATTTTAGACCCGAATTTAGTGTCCATCTTAAAAAATATTGAAGTTGACCGACGCGCTTGCCGAACTGTGAGGGATCAAGGAACTACATTTTTTTTTCTCCTTCAAAGCACGACGAATATAATGTTGAGACGGGCAGGGTTTAGAGGGGGAAGAGTTGGGCAGAAAACTCAGAATTAGAAATGAGAGAGAAGCATCGAGAAAGACGGTATTTTTAAAGTGAATATTCCCTCTATTTTATTGAGTCAAGGTCACTGTCTCTGCTCACTTCAAACGACGTTATCACCTCCTGAATGCTGTTGCACTCAGTTGCACTCAAATTTACCCCGTGTCGGACTTGATCCGTGTGAATGCCTACAAACCTTTCACGGGGTTCGTTTCCTCTATCCGGCGCGTCCCCCGGGTTGCGGATGGGTCGGCCCCCTCCCTGATACGGTGCGATGACGGGTTGGGTCGGAATAAGGCGCACACCGTGTGCGGTAGGGAGTCCGTTATCGGACACACTCATTGAACATCGGGGGCTGAATACGACCCCGTGGACACACAACGGATTATAGGGGCTCTACCGAGTCCGCTGGCGCGCCTAAGCTCTTGAGCGGCTCTTACGCCATACCCTGAGAATCCATAAGCTGTGCACTTCACACCCGTACTGCGCGGGCGTTTCGGTCGATGCGCGGTTTGTCATACGCTCACCGCCGTGAACGCCCACACGAAGCCGAGTGAGCCGTGATACCGCTCGCCGCAGCCTTATAGTGTGTAATGGGAAATAGCTGGATTCGAACCGAAGCCGAGCACTGTATCCATTATACCATCGAGGCGCGCTCTACCTATAAGGTTTCATATGAGTTCATAAATGCTTTAGGCGTAAAACGGTGGTACTTCCATGCCCCCTTAATTCTACCTGGTAATCGACGTATTTCTGAGTTGGAGGTTTCTCAATTTTAGCCGCCGATTAGAACTTTCTCTAAATCTTAGCCACGAATCAATGTTAATTTATTAATCTTAGGCGCTAATTTAGTGTTCATCTTAACGCTTTTCCTTAATTAATTTATTAATTAGCGAATTTCTCAAGTTTAGCCATGAATTAGCGTTTATCAAGGTTTTAGCCACCAAAAAGCACTTTCTCTTAAGTAGGTATGACTCTATTTATCCGCGAATTAATGCTGTCTCAATTTGGCCGAGTATTAGTGATTTTTCTCAATTTTACCCGTGGATTATCTAGTTTCATCAATTGATTGTCACAATCACGAATTAACACTTTTTAAAATTTATCTCAATTTAGCCGCGAATTAACCTTTTTCGATGTTTCAGCCGTCTATTCGCACTTTCTCCCGATTTTAGCAGTGAATTGACGTTCTTCTCAATTGTAGCCACGAATTAGTGATTTTTCTCCATGTTAGCGATTTCTCAATTTTAGCCGCCTATTAGCATTTTTTCTAAATTTGAGCCGCGAATTTTGCGTATGCAAATTGGCGTATTTCTCTTTTTTTGCCGTTAATTAGTGTTTTTTTTATCATTATCCCGTTTGTTAGCGTACACGTTCCACACTTGAACCGCGAATTAACACTTTTTCTTAAATTATCTGCAAATAGCGATTTTTCTCAATTTTAGCCATGAATAAGCGTTTTTTGCTCTTGTATGCAGCATATTACGGTTTTTTGTTGTTTTTTTAGTTCGCGAAGGACAACAAGAGTCTGGAAATTAGCGTATTTTCGCTATTTCAGCCACGAATTTGTGTATTTTTGCTAACTTAAGCTTGAATAGCTTGGTATTGGCTTTTGCTCAATATTTTGGCCGCGAATGGACCACTAAGCTATTGAGGGGCAACAAATCAGAGTCGTCTGTTGGAATCGTACCCGAAAGCTCTAAAATAAGTTACTTAGTTCACATAAACATGTTCGAGAAATAAAAAATGTGTTACTTACTTAACGATCGAGTTTGACCCTTCGATCCATCTCAACGACGACAAATCACCGCGAGTCACCGCGTTCACATATGCATGTGCCACATTCAAACTCGTTTCCTCCTCCTCCTTCTCGTGCGTTCTCAAGTGTCGCATCGATCCCCACACACCGTCACAGTACACATTCATCAACAAGTCCTTGCTCAGCTGTCCCTCAAATTCGGACAGTTCAATCGTCACTCTAGCGTCCATGTTGAACACACAGCGAAAGTGTTCACCACCCGGTTCTTGGATGATACAGTTGAACATACCGATAAGACCGCACGTGGGCTCCTTGTCGGAGACGAGAATTAATTTTTCCCTCGTCTTTTCGGCATTTTTTATGGCTATCTTAAGTGGTTCGAGCCATTCAAAATTCGCACTAGTGATGCTCATTGTTTTGGGCATAACCCAATCGTCAACGGTGATCCTGACAAGGTGCCAAACTCCCTTGTCAGTTGGAATCCTTGAAATCAGCGTCACTATTCTTGGAATTTGAACGTCGTAAGAGTCCTCGAGACTCATGATGAAACCACCGCTTTTCAGCGCCGGTAGGGCGTTATCCGTGAACGCCAAAAGACGGCTTCCGCAAACCAAATGATAGGAGGCGGACTGGTCGACCGGTTCGATCGTCAGATTTTTTTTTGAAGTCTTAACGTCGAGTGAGTCGAGTGCCGCAGCCACTGTGTCAACTTCGGGGGAGCTGATCATCACTTCGGCCGTCGTCATGGGTTCCGATTCGAGGGTGGCAATAATTTTGGGGGTCATAACGTTGTCCGGTGTTTTACCGTTGACGACTTCGATCACTTTGATTTTACGGGCTCCACCCGAATTTTCCAACACTAGCTGTATCATAGCTGTCATAACGTCTTCATTTCCCATTTCCTGCAAAGTTTTAAACGATTAAGCGATTGTTTAGTGCAACCAAAGCATGAAAATGTACGAACTTTGGTGCATTCATAGGGGACGAATGTGTACTGTTCGAGTTTTGGTTGTGTCTGAGTACCAATGCGACGCTGCACAAGACTGGCTTTCAAATTTCTGATTTCAATACCACCGGAACGGATAATTCCCATGTTTCTGTACATTTGGACGGCGATTTCTAAAAACAACAACAAAAAACAAATCACAACACACAAAGCGTAGTCATCGGGGGACGAAAATACTCAAGTAACCAACCGTTCTGGCCGTTCAACATTTCAAGGTGTGTTTTTGGGTCGATGGTGCATTGCAAAAGCCTGGTTGGCAAGTAAAGTTCACGGGTGTTCACACCCACGATGCAAAATTGAAGCATCGAGTCCATGAAACTGACCCAGTTGTTCACCCACTCGAGTGTTCCATTTGCTCCTAAATGATTGATTCCAGTCAAAATCCATTAAAATTTGGTAAAATTTCCATTAAAATGCGGTTAAAGACCGAGCAATTACCGTAGTTGTCACATTGTTTGACACCCTGAAACAGGCCCTGGTAGTCGTAGCCTCTCAAGCGTAAATCCCTGTAGATTTCTTTTTTTTTCAGCGGCAGCGTTTCAACGTGGGCGTCTTTGGGTAGTGGCGCGGGGTTCTTTAAATTCTTCAGCCCGTCCTTCTCTATACCCTTGGACGCGCGAATTGTACCCGTGACGACAGTGGTGCCACCTTCGGTGATTTCAAAGTCACCGGAACCGTCGAAAATGTTTACAAGGAATTTCACGGATTCTGTCAGTTTACCAAAAAACGCGTTACATGAGTGTTCTAGTGGAGGGGGGGGGAGAGATAGTTGTGGTAATGAAGCAATTACCGTCTTTCGGCATGATGGTTGCTCTCAAGAAGGAAACATTCTCCATGACGACTGGCGTCTCTTCAATGGATTTTTGATTGAGTTTGGCGAAGGTTCTCCATACGAGAGCCTTAAAATGACCAAACACAAAGTTTTCCCCACAGATTGTTCATTATTTCCGACAGTGCCGTCTTTATAGGCGAGGGCCCCGAATTCTTCAGATTTCGCAAACACAAATATGACAAATATGTGAAAAACGGGAACATCGAAGTATCTTGTGGTCCCCTACACAGTTTTCTCAATTCTTTTTTAGGCGCCTACATTATTATAGGCTAAGTCCCCGCCTAATAGAGAAAAATAATAATTAATTAATAGCGGAAATTACCTTTAAATCGAGAAAAACGCCAATTAGCGATTAAAATTGGGGAAACTTGTCAAATTCGTGAAAAGAAGCGAGCAATTTTTTTAATATGAAAAATACCGTTAAGATTACAGCGTTTTTGCTCAATTCCAACCAAAAATTAGCACCTTTCCCCGCTTTCATTTTGTGATTTTTCTCAATTTTAGCCACGAATTAGCGTTTTATCTCATTTCAGCTGATAATTATCATCAGCATAAATGACATAAAACGCTGATTCGCAGCTGAAATTGGGGAAAATCGCTAATTAGTGGCTAATTTCGCGGCTTTTCTCTTTTGTATCCGGGAATGTGTGATTTTGCGAATTTACCATTTTCACAATTTATAGCCTGGAATTAGCATGAGTTTTTTTTTTTTTTTTTTTTTTTTTTTTTTAGCTTTGGCTGAGATTTTTATTTCGCGCTTTCTGGAGGCAACTTTGATGCCAAAAAAATGAAGAAACACGCGGCTGAAATTGCTAATAGGCGGCTAAAATGAAGGTAAAATTGCTAACACGCGGCTAAAATTTAGAAAAAATCAATGATTCACCTACGACATCGTAAAACAGCGGTCGCATTCTACTGATAGGTAAGTGTAGAAAAAGTGCTAATTCGCGGCTAAAATTGAGGAAAAAATGTAATTCGAGGTTCTAAAATTGAGAAAAATTGGCTAATTCACAGATGAAAAAAAAAAAAAACTTTCATTTGCAGCTAAACTTCTTTTTACGCGAATTAGCGCCTTTTCTCCATTTTATCAGTGAATTTGTAGTATTTCTCAATTTTAGCAGCAAAAATGTGCAATTTTCTGGTATAATTAGCAAAAATTGCTAATGCCGTTGCTAAAATGAAGGAAAAGCGTAAGCTCGCCGCGCGGACTGGGCCGCTCCCGAAATTTAGAGAATGCTTATTCGCGAATTTCGGAGGCAGCTTCATCAAAAGTGTTTTTACTTATTTTAGCCGCGAATTAACGTTTTTCCACACATTAGCCGCGAAGTGGCGTCTTCCTTAATTTTTGAGCAAACGTGTGATTTTTGTCAATTTTAGCTGTTTATCGTACACATGATAGAGTTCTTCTGTGGTTATAACTTTTTGTGGTCGACATTTTCATCGCTTGTTTTTGTGGTTCAATCGTTCTGTCATTATGGGAGCCTACGTGGGAAAGAAAGAGAGCCCTTCCCCTTCATCCGTCGTTCGCCCAGAGAGCCCCAATGTGGTCTCGAGCCCGGCGGGGCCCAACTCAAGTAAAGACGGCCCTGATTTTCCGGTATAAAATTAACTTACGAGGTACCCCGTCGCTGGAAATAAAACCCTGCCGTCGATTGTATGTCCAGTAATGTAGCTGTCACCTTCATTCGCCGTGTTGACTTCAATGACCGATTCACCGGACGATGTCAACCGATTACCGCTCTTACCGACAAAATTCGCAACGCTCCACTCGACCGAATGATCCCATTCGACGAGTGGCCCTATCATGGGCGTGCCACGAGCGACGGGGAAACAGTCTGATTGGTGGAAAATACTCAAGTCGGGGTTATGTCCAGCCAGATAGAGCCTGCGTACGGAAATTAAGGGCGTCGAAGTGGTTGCAATGGGGGGAAGGGGTTAGAGATCCTCACTTTCCGATGTTGGCCATGAAATAACCGAGCTCGTCGTGGATGTCCTTTTTGACGAGGCCCACGTGAACGCAAGATTTGGGTGTGCTCCGTTTTAGAGCGGCTTGAAGGAGGGCATGTGGCGCGATTTCAACGACGACGGAATTCTCTGGGATTTTTGTGGCCACTTCGTGAAAGAGTACAGGCGACAAAAGGTTGTTGACTTGATACGCGGCGGACGAGTAGGCCGCCAGTTGTGAATTCCAAGCTGACTCTGGGATGCTGGAACTCAACCAACGCTTGGTTCTTGGTTTCGGGACAGGAATAATCTGTTCATCGATTTTTTTTTGTTTGTGAAAAAATCGTTTGGCGTCCTGAAAAATTAAAAAACAAACAAAAGAACGGCTTGTTTCACCTTTTCCAAATTGGAGCGCAGTATGGGTCCAGCGTCGGCGATGTATTTCGAATGGAAAGCGATGTTCGAGGTTTGAACCTTTTTCACAAAAATGCCCTCGGCCAGTAGTTCCTTCACGAGGGCGTCTACTTCATCCGTAGGTCCTGACACCGTCACTGATTTGTCAGAGTTGTGACAACTGGCGGTGACATTAGTCCCAGCCACTCGTTTCTTGGTATCTTCCCAAGATAGGCCTATAGGACCACAGCAAACCAATTTCAGATGTGGCCAACGGGAATACGTTTTTGTTGTTTTTTGTTTTTACCAACGGCCGCCATAGTTCCATCTTGAAGTTCACACTCGAGAACACTACGCCCTCGCCAGTACGCCACCAAAACTGTTTGCTCTGCCGTAAGTGTTCCGTCGGCGTAGCAACAGCCCACTTCACCGGCCGAGTGTCCAATTATACCGTCGGGTTCAATCCCCAGGGCGGTCAGGGTGTCAACAAGAGCCACCTGGACCAAATTTGTGGTTTTTAGTGAAAAAAAAGAAAAAATATGTTTTTGTTTTTCAGTGAAACGATAAAATTTCCAGTTAAGAATTCCACCTGAATCGACGCAATTGACACGAAACAATTTAGTATGTCACTGCACCTCTCTTCGTCGGCATTATTGATCAAATTGAGCAAGTCGATGCCCTCTTTTGAAAGAGCCGCCGCACAGCGGTAAATACCGTCACGAAATGGCTTCACGCCCATAAACGCTCGTCCCATGCCTGCCCATTGTGATCCCATGCCTGAGAACACGTACCAGATTTGCTTCTTATCCGTTACCTCCTGAAGTTTAATGAAAACAATTAATTGACGGGTACCGATTTTTTGAGAACAAATGAAATCGCCTTACTGAGAATTGCCGAATTTTCGATGGCCCGTCTAAAACTGTGTAGCCCCTGTACGGGTGGCCAACAATGTTTTTCTTGTGAATATTGTGAATTAACGCGATCAAGTCGTCGTCTCTTGGCATTTCCTCGAGTTTACACAAGAAATTCTCGACAGACTTTTCAGTCCGTCCGGACAGGCACACCAGCCTCGGAATGTTGTCTTTCACCGGTGGTTGTTTGGGTTTATTATGGCTGCGCAGTATGACGTGAACGTTGGCACCGCCGAAACCGAAGGAATTAATGGTGACGAGGCCGCCGTTCCATTGCCAGTTTTTATCGACCACCTGGAGGCGGCCGTCGCTGAGCGCCGGTATCGCCAAGTTGGGGGAATTATAGTGGAGATTGGCCGGTATGACGCCTGATTCCATCGCAATTAAAACTTTGGCGAGTGAGCAGAGCCCAGACGCGGGCTCCGAGTGTCCCATGTTGGATTTGACTGAGCCGATGAGTACAGGCGTTGTTCGACCCTTGCAGAATATCTCGGCAATTGAGTTCGCTTCTTGAGGATCACCGACTATTGTTCCGGTTCCGTGTGCTTCGACGTATGAAACATCGCTGGGTGAAATGTTGACTTCATTAAACACTCGTTCAACTAGCGCTTTTTGCATTTGACCATTTGGAAACGTGATGCCTTGCTCTTTATTTCCGTCACAGTTGGTTCCTGTATTGACCACCGTGGCGTAGATTCTCTTAGCCGCCGACGCTTTTTGCAATAAAACAATAACGACAGACTCGCTTCTCACGTAGCCGCCACCCGTCGCGTCAAACGCTTTACAAGCTCCAGCCGGATTCAACATTCCCAACTTGAAAAATTGAAGCGCCTCGTTCGGCCTCAAAGTTAAATTGGAGCCACCGACCATCGCGGCGTCGCACTCGCCGTTTCGAATCGAAGTTATTGCCTGGTGAAAGGCTATCAGTGAACTTGAACAGGCCGAGTCAACGGCGAAACTGGGTCCTTTAAAGTCGAAAGTGAAGGACAGACGGTTGGGGAACATGCCTCGCGCGCAACCAGTCATACCGTAGCCGTTGGCCAGACCCTGATCTTGGCCCATCCAATAGTCGCCCGACTCAGAGTTGCACGCACCAATGAAAACGCCAGTTTTTGAGCCGCGGATCTCCTCCGGGTTAAGACCCGCGTCTACGATGGCTTCAAAAGCCGCTTCAAGCAATATTCTCACCTGTGGGTCCATGACGTCGGCTTGTTTGGCGTGTACACCAAAATATTGACTATCGAAACGAGACAAATCCTTGAGTTTTCCACTCCTCGGAGGTAGCCCATATATCCCTGAGTACAACAATAAAAAAAAACAACAACAGTTAAATATGTCCTCCCACTTCCCCCCCTCCCCACACCAAGCTCACCCTGAGGCCACCGTCGGTCGTCAGCCGTCACCATGTCCACGTTATTCATCAAATTGTCCTTGAACTCTTGCACATTGTCTGACTCAGGGAAGCGACCCGATATACCGGTGATGACAATGTCCTCAATGAGTGGGTGGTCATTCCGCGTCAAAGCTGAGTCCCTTAGGGGCATTTCGCAGGCCCTGTTTTCGCCTTGGAGGTTGTCTTCTCCTAGCTGAACGTCTGGATGCAGTGCGGGCATATTGTCTCTGAAAAATTAAACCTGTTTGAAACTGATAGGCTTCAAGAACACGTCATAAACATGTCTTTCACGTTCAGGCCCTGTTTTGGAGTTGTTCGAGTGAAATCCGTTTCAATAAATCACATCCCGAACAAAAAGGATTTATAATGAGCAAATCCTACGAAATTTTGTGTTTCGAATTGTGAGGGCCGACCAGGCGATTTCTTTTATTTGAAAGAATCCTGACCCTCGAATGTTGTAATAACGTTTTCACTGAATTATTGTGTTTTTTTTTTTTTTCATTCTACCGTACGAGCCAACCCCGCGAAATCGATTCTTTGGTTTGTGAAGTTAACGTGCACCGATTTAGTCTCGTTCATGCGAATTCTCCAACTAGATGTCCAATCATGGAGCTGGGATAGTGATCTCTGGAGTGTGTAAATTGACTCACAGCTGTTTTCACCCACAGCTAAGATGGCCGTATCACTCGCAATTGTAGCCGTTTTCGTTTTCAGGTAGATCACTGAACGACAAGAGAACGTACAAGAGTGGACCAAGTACACTTCCTTGTGGATCACCAGCCTGGATCTTTCTTGCGTCAGAGTGTAGGCCTCTTTGAAATGAGCCAACGAGCAATACACCCTTGAAAATTTTGATTTTAAACGTGTGAAATCTGTGGAACTGGTCTTTTTGAGGAGGCAATCCTGTGGAATTGGGATTTTCTGGCATGCAGGATTTGCCAAATTATCAGGGGCGGATTTAGGGTAAATTGTTTAGGGGGACTTAGCCATGAGCTCAAGATCGCTCCCCCCCCCACCCTCTCACAAATCAAATTCCAATTTTTATGGATTAAAACGCGCAGAACGAATTTCAACGGTTTTCCTCGCTCAAAAAACCAATATGTCACAGGATTGACTCTATAAAAAGTCAATTGCACGGGGTTTGACTAATTAAAAATTACATTCCGCTGGTTAGACACTTTTAATGCCCGAATATCACCGATTTGACGCTCACAAAACCCAATTTCGTGATTTTTCCCAATTCAATAACCAAATTTCGCGTTTTGCAAGTAGTGTCTTTTAAAAAAGTAATTCGCCGGTTTGCCTCTTTCTGACATCAAATTTAGAGGATAAACCAATTTTGCAGGGCTGCATCCCTTTTAAACGAGTCATTTTACAGGAATTCACACCCTTTTTCCCCCAAGTGTGAAATTTCCAGTGTGCTGGCCTATTCTAAGAGAAATGTCACGGCTCTGGCTGTTTTTCAAAACAAAATATCGCAGGGTGGGCCTTTCAAAATGCAATTCGCGGGGCTCGTTCGACTGGGGGAGCTAAGTCCCTATATAGCCCCCTTAAATCGGCCGGGGCGAATTATGTTTTTTGAATGATCCAAACAGGTGGAATTTGTGTTTTTTAAACCAAAAGAGTTGTTGAAATATAGCCAAAAGCACGAAAATGGATTCCATAAGTGCAAAATCCACGAAATTCGTACTTAGAAAGGGACCAACCCACGCCGTGGAAATGACATGAGTTGCATGAGACTGACAGTACAAGGACTGTCAATATCGGTAAATTTAGCACTAAAAATGGTTAATTCGGCTGTATAAAACAGGAAAATCTTATTACACCACCTCACAGACGATTACAAAGGAATTATCATACATAAGGCCTTGCGTTTAAAAAAAACAACAAATTCGTTAGATCTTCGACTGCGTTCATGAACTTGACGCGGGTTGTATCAATTAAATTATTACGTCACACGATTTTTTAAATAAATAAACAAACCAAAAATAATTTGAATAACATGCGCGCCCTCCCTCCTTCCCACGCACCGGGTCAGAGTCATGGTTCTAATTGGAGGACAATTAACTTTCCTGATGAGTAAAAATAAATTCAATCAAAAGAGAGACGTTAAACACCGGCGTCCCTCTGCCAATAGAATTGTAATTCCCCAAAAAGTTTCTGCGACAGTCCAAAGTGCGTCTTTCCCGTCTTTTTAATTACAAATTTCAATAAAAAAAAAAACATCACGCGTTGTTTACGTGATGTAAATGACCGATGGCGGGGGAGGGGGGAGAAGTGTAACAAGGACGAGTTGTAAATTTACGATCAGCAGTATGTCAGGACCGCACCGGTACATGCGGCATCGGTGATATACGAGTGAAAAAAATGAGTGGGAGGAGGGGGGGGGGACGAGCTGGGCTGTCATTAGTGTATTAAAGAGGAAAAAAAAAATCTGAATGGAACGTAATAGGCTAACGCAGGCATCGTGGTGACGGTCAAAACCTTTTCTTTCTTTGCGTGCATTTTAAAGTGGAATGTCTTATCATTCTCGGCAAATCTCTCTCTTATTTGAACGGCACCAAAACAGCCCCCCCAAAAACAGTCGGTTTCGGCTTGAATCGAGAAAAAACGCTAATTCACAGCTGATACAAACTGCTAATTTGACGCTAAAATCGAGAAGAACGCCGGCTTCTCGAGAAAAAACAAAAATTGCGACAAACCACCAATTTGTGGCTGAAAAACTTTTATAAAATATGCGACTATATAATCGAAAAACCATATTTCGTCGTTTCTGGAGGTAATTTTGCTAAAATTGAGAAAAATTCAATAATTAATAGATAAAGGGGAAGGGATCGCTAATTCAACACTAAAATTGAGAAAAAATGTCTGAAATTGTGGACAAACACACTAGCTCACGGCAGCGGCGTCCCCCCTGATGGCTGGACATGAAATCCCCCCCTCCACCACCTTAATAAGCAGTAATCCCCCCTCTCAGTGAAAATAAATTGCAGTGCCTAATTTTGACAAATTGGATGAAATGAACACCATGTAGCGTTAAATTATTATTCTTAGCTTTAACCCTTTAAGGTACCGGGGGTCCAAATGAGTTTTGGGTCTGGACGTTTTGTGTACCTCATATTGGACACCTAGTTGGAGACTGCGCTATATAGATGAAATGACCTGACTTTTGAATGGGAGTGGGCTAGAACACGTTTATGAGTTGAATAAACTTCAACTGATCGTGGTAGGACACGTTTTTCCCGGCTTTTTTTGCGTTGTGTCCAACATAGGGAACACTTTCGGGGTTTTAGACGCCATTTTGTTGTGGTTTTCAGTGTTTGTTTGGTTCCGGAAGTTAATGTCAATGAGCTCGGCGGAACTGGCAGGGAGATTCTTCCAATTTTTCGCTGGTAAAAGGTAATTTATACTTCATATTCTTAAACTGAGTGCCCCATAAAATGCAATTATGGATTGTTAACCCTTAACTTCCTGCTGAAAAATGAAAAACTGCTCCACCGTGCATACCCTTTTTTATACTTTGTCTCTTCCTGATTACATGTGAACGAGGTAATTGATCTTTAACGAATGGATATCGCATGCTGAAAAGGGTTTTAATGGATTGATGTGCTGGTAAGGAGCCAATTAAGTTCGGCCAAGAAAAAATTTCGAGGTAAATCAAGTTACTTTAGACACCGTTAGATTTTTCAAGTATAGAACGCTTAGTGTCCAATATGAAGCACACCTCCCACGTGGTTTGCGTGAAAGGTGTCCCGAGTAGGGCCCACCAAGAGTTTACTAATTTTCCTAGTCGCATTTGTTTGTTTGTAATGCCAAAATGTTCAACTAAATTGTCGCTAATTTATGATTTATTGTTTCAACAATTACCTTATTTTATTATATTTTTGGTCAAGTGCTAACAAGTTGAAGAAAAATTAATTCAAAATGCTTAATTTTTTCGGAAAGCATGATATGTGTCTCGTGTAGCGAACACCATTAAATTCTCTCTGAAAACTTTATTAATAATAATAATAATATATTTTATTGTTCACAAAACTTTCGAGATTTAAGAACAGTGTCAATAAATATTGTTGATTCAGATCACAGCACGGCTGATAAGAAATCTTTAAGAGAGTACGGAGCCAGGTCCAGCAGCAATTCCTTGCTTTTCGCCTTGAATCGCCTCAAGGGCATTTCTTTCAGCGAGGCTGGGAGGCAGTTATATAGTTGTGGGCCAATTACGCTGGGGTTATATTGCAGAGAGCGGGTCAGCCGACAGCGCTCTGATACCAGGTCACCTTTAAACATCGTGGAGTAGCCATGCTCCAGGGAGACCACTCTGCCCTGCAGTGCCATTTCGTGGGTGCAACAAAACACCTCCAAGATATAAGTCGCGTAGAAAGTTAATATTCTGTGCTCTTTAAACAGATCATGGCAAGATGTGCGGGGCCCGACTCGTGCAAGAAGACGGACCGCCTTCTTCTGATACTTGAAGACTTTAAGAACATGTGGTGAATTGCCCCATACCACGATACCATATGCCATTCGTGAGTGAAACAGAGAAAAGTATACCATTCTCAAGACAGAGTGGGATACGGAAAATTCCAAGCGCCTCATTACAAACAGAACTCTGGCTAGCTTCGAACAGAGTGTGTTTACGTGAGGTTCCCACGAGAGGCGTGAGTCGAAGACGATTCCAAGGAAGCTAACGGTCGATGAATTTGCCGAGCTACCGTTCAGGTCGATGGTCAAGTCCTGCGTCTTGGACTGGTTTAGCATGAGACGATTGGCGTCGCACCACCCAGCCAACACCGACGTCGCCTCATCCACACCAGTCGCGGTCTCGAGGGACGACCGCCCGAGGCACGCGATCGTTACATCGTCCGCGTACATAAACGGCTGGGTACTTGGCCCCAATAGATTTGCTGGGAGGTCATTAATATAAAGATTGAATTCAGAGGGACCAAGAATCGTACCCTGCTTCACTCCGATGTCGCAGGTGGGAAGCATCTCGGAGTTTCTTCCACCGTAGGAGACAAGCTGATTCCATCCCGAGGCAGCTGACGCGAGCAGTTTTATTGCGGAACCCCTCACTTGGAGGTTAACACATCCAGATTTACTGAGTCGAAGGCACGCGACAAATCAAAGAGCCGCAATGAAACCCTCTTCTTCTCTTCAAGACCCCGCAAACACCGGCACAATAGTTCTAGTGCCGCCACAGATGTTGACCGGCCACTTCGGAATCCATACTGGCAATCCGACAATATGGACAAGTCATTTAAGAAGCTTGATAACTGAATGTCAATAAGGGACTCGAACACCTTCATTAGGACGCATTCAATCGATATTGGTCGGTAGTCACAATAGGCATCAGTTCCCTTTTTGGGGACAGGGTTTACTCGAGCAATCTTAAAGGAGGACGGAATTTCGCCCGCATGAATAAAAGAGTTGAAGACGAAGCAAAGCGGCTCCACGATCTCACCTACAATATGCCTTATCATGCCAATGGTCATCCCATAAGCATCCATCGATGAACTTATTTTGAGCTTGAAAATAGCGGAGAACACCTCCTCGGCAGACACCTCCCGAAGATCGAAAACCTGCTCCTCACGGAGGCACGTTGCCGGAAGAAAGTCAGCGGGAGTGGAAGAACTGGAAGAAGACGTCGGTTGTCTGCTCAAAGTGTCCTTAGCCATGCCGACAAAAAACTCGTTGAACCCATCCGGTGACAGTTCAGAATCCTTACGGGCAGTAGGCTTCAGCCAAGCATTTCTTATTTCGCATTTTTGACAATTCGCCAGGCTGCTTGAGGCTTGTTACTGGATTTTCGGAGTAGATCATCATTGTACGTTACCTTAGCTAATTTTAGACTCCGACGATAGTCCCTACGTGCAGAGGCTAGCGACAATCTCCAGGCGGTTGAGTTGTTCGGATCACACTGAGCTAATCGGTGGAGATGAACGCACCTTTGTTTCTTGACTTTCAGATCCGAACAGTACCATGGGTATCTGGCGACTGTCCCGCGGTCAGGCTTACTCTCATACCATGGACACGTACTCTCTACAGCATCCAGAAGAATGGAGAGGAATACATCCGACGCTTGATCACGAGGGGCATCATAGACATGAAACCATAGGCCGGGCAGACCGAGTGCACCCTTGAGTGCGTCGAGGTTTGATTGACCCAGCAGTCGACGCCTTACGGCTGATTCCTTCCCTTCCAAGCAATCGTGTGACAGAAACAGGTCAAACTCAAGGGCAAGGTGATCAGAAAAGCTTTCAGGGTACACTCCGCTGGAGAACTGGGACGGATGGCAGTTTGTAAATATAAAGTCTATTGTTGACTTGATGCCGTTCTAGTGCGTTCGCGTACTTTCTGTGATGGTAGAGCAAAGGCCATACTCAGCCAAGACATCGAAGAGCGACTGACGTTCAGCATTATCTGTCTCCAGGTGTATATTGGCATCGCCAACTATAACAATTGGAGCTCTCAGAAGTGAAAGCCGATGAACGAGCAGAGAGAACCGCTCTATGAAGTCCGAAAACACGGACGAAGGAGGACCACGATTCCCGCTTTAACGAGACGAACTGCCGCGATCTCTAGACACCTCTCTACGGACAGGTCAACAAGATTAGTCAATGATAAAGCTTCGACAGAGTTTCGGCAAAAAATAGCAGAACCGCCATGTGTAGAACCGGAGCGGCAGAAATGTGACACACAAGTGAAACCATCCGGTACGTACAGGTCAACCTCATCAGCATTCAGCCAGGTCTCACTCGCGGCAAAAATTTCGACTTCGGGACGTTCATGTAGAAATACACACATTTCATTTAGTTTATTTCTCCAGCTCTGTACGTTTGAGTATATCAGTTTCAAAGTTCGTTGTCTATATCGTAAGGCTTCCTCGGGGCAACGACCTCCACCGCTTAAAGAATGTGGAGCCGCCCTACCTTCCAGTCATTCCTGGTTATGGCGTGGGGGAGGAAAAGGCGACGACTGTGCAATGAGAACACCGGAGGGCCACACAGAATTGTCGTAGACTTTGGAAAAGTCCGCCTCCTCGACTAAAACTCTAAAGGAAGAGTATCTATCAGGCTTCCCGGGTAGTTTAAAGCACTCAACGTTTTTGAGACCCAGAGGTGCAAGTATCGAGGTGATGTCAGATTCTTTTGCCGAGGGAACAAAGCGAGAGACGAAGACACCCTTTTTCCTAGGAATTACAAGAGAATTCCCCGGCACATCGCTCGACCCAATCAGAGCTCTATTTTTCCTGCCAGAAAATTTGACGGTTGTCCATTCATTGTTGGAGGGCTTATATTATACCATATTACCGGAATCAGTCACATTGGGTAAAGATTTGTGTATGGCTGATTCCTTCGCGGGGTCAGCTAAGTCAACGCTAGATGGCGCACGATGCACTTTATCCGGTTTTTCAGACGACTTCTTTGCAGGCTCAAAGACTTGTCCTTGGTCATTCGTTTTTTTACGTGGGTTATAACGAGGTCTTTTTTTAGTGCTACCAACTTAATGAATTCATGGCATAAAAATTCGTTTTTCATGGGTCACTGAGTGTATTACAGTCAATTTGAATGACTTCTGACGCCATTTTTGAAAAAATGTTGCGGGGTACTCCCGGGGTATAAAGCAGGTGTCCAGAATACGACGCACTAACACTTAAAGGGTTAACCGCGAATCAGTGCTTTTTCCACACATTATTCGCAGGTTAGCGCTTTTTCTCTATTTAAAGCTGCGAATTAGCACTTTTTCTTCATTTAAGCTGTGCATTGGATATTTTTCTCCATTTCAATAGCGAATTAGCGTTTTCTTCATTTTAGCTGCGAATCAGTGTTTTTTTGTTTTGTTTTTTTTTTTTTTGTTTCACTCCTAGTCAAGAATTAGAGCTTTTCCATTATTTTAGCCTTAGAGTTGCATTCACCAGAAGTCCGCGTGTTAAATGCGACAAGTCGAGAATTAGGTTTTTAAAAAACACTTTATTTTAATTTACACAAAATAACAACAACTTAACACGCCGCGCTTCTACAATCGACTAACTTCAAGAGTATCTTTACAGGAAAATTTATATTAATAAGAAGACGCCAACTAAGCGATTCCCAGCAATGTCCTATTACAAGAAAAAAAGGGAAAATAGCGCCTTTTTTTTTTTTTTTTTTTTTTTCATAGGCTTATGCTAGCTAGAGCCATTAGCCGACGTTTAATTTAAAATATTTGAACTATTGAACTATTTGAAGAGACTTATTATACATTTATATTTTCGTTCAAGATAAATCGGATCAAGTCGTTGTACGTTAAGTTAATATTTAGAAGTATGGATTTGTAGTTGAAAGGGGCATCTAATTTATCGTAAATGGAGTCCAAAAAAGCGTGTCGACTTTTACCGTGCCTTTGGCATGTCATTATCTTATGTTCTAAGTCATCTTTAGTATTACATTGGGAGCAAAGTTCGTTATTTGACTGTCCTATTTTACTTAAATATGCGTTGCATATGCCATGATTTGCTCTTAGCCTATTTATTATTCGTATATTTCTTCGAGATATTTTCAGTTCATGGAACCAAGGATTAGAGGGAATATTAGGGTTTATGGATTTGAAAAATTGACCTTTTTGTTGGGAAGTGAATTCTGATTGCCATTTATTTCGTTCGGTTTTGATACTTTGTCTAATATCTGATTGTGGAATTTTATAATGAAGTCAATTATTTGATTTACTACCGGATTTGGTCAGCCTTTCTACTTCCTCATTGCCATAGATATTGGCATGGGCTTTGATCCATATTATAATTAAGTTCTTATTCTGAGAATTAGTGATATTATTAATTAGATTCATAATATTTACTATCAAGTAGGAACAATTACTATCGTTATTGAAGTTGCTGATGTTATGAACCAGGCTGTCAGTTAAAATGGAGAAGTGTTGGTTGTGGGAATTCTTTACATAGTTGAGAGCTTCGGTAAAGGCAATGCATTCGGCTGAAAAGCTGGAAAAAAAGGGATGTAACTTGAAAGAATTTCTGATATTGTTCGTGGCGTCGTAGAAGGCCGCCCCCACATTTTCGTCTGTTTTGGATCCGTCAGTAAATATAAGTTGAGAGTTAGGTAGTAATTTGATTACTCTTTGTTCAAAAACAGTATTCTTCTGTGATTGGGGAACATCTTTGTAATCATCCATATAAATAATTGGTACCCTAATAGAGACTGCATAGGAATGGGTTTTGAATACGGGTAATTTATCGGAAATTGCAACTAAGGACTGATATTTAGAGGTCTCAGTAAAACTATTGACTATTGGTGGTGTAGGTTTTTTGTTCCAGTAGGAGTACGTGAGAACAGTTGTAGTTATTTGACATATTTTGCTATAGACTTGAGGCGAGATTGCTAGTGTCTTAAGGACGTATCTATCAGAGAGCATCTTCCGACGGATTTCCAGTTAGAGGTAGCGCAATAAATCGTCAAATTCTTCCCCGGAAACTGAGTTTTCACAAAAAAGGGTCGTAATCCATCAAAAACTAACATCTTCGTTCGGAAATTATCTGTTTTAGCATTCTATTCCTGATTTTATATCCAAAAACAGACAATTCTATTCAGACTTTTTCCATTAACAGACAATTCGATTTCCCCGGGAAATCGATACATGGCATTCAAATATACAGGGTGACCGACTTTTCATCAACGTCTTGTCTGAGATACGTAAAGTTCAACATTTTTTTACCAAACAATAACGGGTTTTAACTCAAAACTGACGTTTTTCAACAAAAAAACTGAATATTTCACTCTAGTGTCACTGAATATTTTACTTCAAAACTGACGTTTCTACGCCAAAGACAAAGTGTTCACGCCTAAACTAAAAATTTCACAGTACAACTTTTAAAATTCAAGTCTTAAAGGCCCGTTCACAAGCTCTATGTTTGCGTTGTGTGGAGTCTATGCAGCCAAACGAATTTATTCCCTCGAAAAATGAAGCATTTTTATAGGTTGCATAGACACCGCACAACGAAAAAATAGAGCTTGTGAACGGGCCTTTACCCCCCAAAACTGGTGAATTCCGCCTAAAAATGGCGGGTTTAACCTAAAAGATCAAATTAAAACGAATGATTTTAATTGCAATTAACAGACCACTCAGTACTAAAAACTGCCGATTTTATCCTTCAATTGGCGATTTTAGTAAAAAAAAAAAAACGTACAATTCCTGGCCAAAGCTGACATGCCCTCCCCCTCCAAATGAAGATGGTACCACAAAACTGGCGATTTTAACCTAAAACTAAACTTTACTGTTCCATTTACACCCGAAACGACAATTTCCCCTCAAAATTAGATAATTTACTCTAAAACTGACAATGTCACACTTTAACTCAAGTTTTCCTCAAAACGGGTGATTTTAGGCCATTCTGCCTTGAAAACAGGTAATTTAACACAAAAAAAAGTGACAAATTCATCGCAAAAATGACGATTTTATACCAAAACATACGATTTCACGCCAAAGCTGACGTGTTGCCTCATAACTAATGACGTTAATACATAACTGGTCATTTTACCCCAAAACTGACTGTTTTAATTCCAAAACTTACGATTTCATCCCAAAGACGTTTCTAAACTGACGATTTAACCCTGAAACTTGCGATTCCACAAAAAAAATATCACTTTACCTCAAAACTGAATATTTTACTTCAAAATTGACATTTATTTACTTTGTTGGGCACAGCTTTTCAGGGCACATAGAGTCAGTTTTGACGATTTCAAGGCTTGAATAGCTATAATTGTCATTTTTGGGCGCACAGTCTTTCCAGTTATAGGAACGAATAGTACGTCCCATGTCAAGGCGAGAACAGTCAGGTTGGCCATTTTCGGCGCTCCGAATGGTCTATTTTGCCATTTTCAGGGCAGGAGTCACTTGTTCAGACATTTTTAGAGCTCGATTCGTCAGGAAATCCATTTCTAGAGCACGTAATGTAAATTCGGCAATTTCTAGGGTTCAAATATAGTAATTTTAGCCATTTTAAAGACACGAATCGTCAGTTTTGCCATTTTCAGGGCTCAAATACCTAGTCCATCAAGCCAAGGCCATGAAGTTTGACCATTCCTGGTGCGCAAATTGTCGATTTTGCCATTTTCAGGGAGGGAATAATCTTTTTTAGGCATTTCGAGGGCACGTGAAGTCATTTTGGCTGTTTTCAGGGCTTCATTAGTCCGTCAAGCCAAAAGCGCGCATTATGGTCATATTTGGCTCAAGAATGGCCAGTCTGATCAATTTTAGCGCACGAATGGTCGATTTAGCTACTTTCGGGCGGTATAATCATGATCTTTTTAGACATTTTCGGAAGTTCACCAGTCGCCACCAATTTTTAGGGCACGTGAAGTCCAGTTTTAGCCATTTTCAAAACGCGAATCGACAGTTTTGTATTTTTAGGCGTGAGTTTAGTTACTTTAGCCCTTTTTATAGTGCAAATAGCTAGTTTAAAATATTTTAAGGCTGTCAAACCAGTTTTAGTAGAGCGAACCACACCATTTCTCTAGCACCTCTCTTGAGCAAATACTGAATCCGCGTCTGTCTGCGAAAATGGTATTCTAGGACGCAAAAATGGCGAATTTGGTCTTTGAATTATGTCACCCTTGCGATATCCGTTTTGTGAGCGACGAAACCCGTTGAAATTTATTTTTTTATTAGTGAAATCCGTGAAGTTATTTTTTTAGTGAGCGCCGACGAAACACAATGTGATTATCCTGAAAGATTTGTACTTTCAGAATGCATCTAGGGGTGGGCAACTGCCCCACTAAATCTACATTTTTGAGTCTAGAGTTGGGCCTGAGAATGAAATTCACACAGATACCGGTGAGTCCGGTAACATTAGGCATTTGCTCAAACGAACTGCTACAGGGGGCCTGTCCCGTAAGATTTCCGGGTTCCTAGGAATATCCTGCTTTTCCAACCGTCCGCCCCAAATTAAATCACATGTTGATGGGGAGGACGGGTGGAAACAAACAGTGATAGTGACATTAAAAAGTTAAAGAACAGGCCCTCAGTAGTCACTCAAGTGACAAAATCACTGGTTTTTGTCACAGTGACTGCACAGTCACCGGAGCTAGTTGTCACTGTGACCAACAAAAGCTGTCACGTCACACCTCTATTTCCAGTGGTGGTTCGTGAGCTTCAGCGAGGATAGCGTTTGTTGGAGTACTTTTTAAATATCCCATGCACATTCGTATACTTTTAAATTGGAGTCTGTCGAGTGTTTGGAGGGTGGTTTTACTTGCTCTACTATAGAAAAAACACCCAAAATCAAGTAACGATCTAATCGTAGCTCGATAAAAAAGCAGACATGTCGATGGATCGGTTCCCCAGTTGTTGAAACAAATTAACTTGAGAATATTAATGTATTTCTCCGCCTTATCAATTATAGACTTCACATGGTCGTTCCATTTCAACTTACTATCTAAATTTAGTCCTAGAAAGCGTACTCTAGACGTAACAGGAAAATGTCTACCGCTTAAAACCACCTCATCACCGAGAGGACTGGTTCGTCTTCTTGTGAAAGGGCAAATAACGGACTTATCTACAGTTAAGGTCATGCCATTGTTGGCTGTCCATAAGTTGAGGTTCGTCATTGTCTGATCTAGAGTAAAATGGCACTTGCTTGTCTCGTTATATGTAAGATCAGGGGTGGGCAAATTACAGGTTTTTGGGTAATTAATTACAAATTACAAATTACTTCCAAAAAAGAGGATTAATTACAAATTAATTTTCACTTCCACGAATAATTACAAATTACAATTACTGTAATTGAATTACTTTTTCCATTACCAATTAACCAAGAGCTGGATTTGTGGAACACGCAAGCGTCTTGCTCTTGTTCACTGTCATTTTTTTAGTGCGTCCAGCCAACAATCGAACGTCAGAACAGATCTTTGAGATAGGAAGCAGGAACAGCGCATCGCATGAGTAGGGTTGCGAAATGTCCGGGGTCAAATTTGCTAATTTGGCTAATTTTGCCCCACATCCCGGCCTGCGAACTGTCACGGGGAATCCCGGATAGTCATAGTTTGCTAATTTGGCTAATATTGTCCGGCGTCTCAGCCAGGGACGTCCTGGGACGCAATATGTCCCGGATTCTTTACGTATTTATTTGAAATTGTTCATGCGATACCTAACTCTCAGAGAGCTTTGCAATGGCAGCTTTATGTGGTTCAATATTTTTGTGCTTTGAGAATTTTGTGGTTAGAGCTATTTGGATTGGAGTTTCTTGTGGCTCGAGCTTTTTGTGTTTGGGGCAGGGGTGTAGGTACGGGGGGCTATAAGGGATAGATCCCCCCCCCCCCCAGAGCCACAAGTATACGAACGAAGGAGCACTAGCACCATACCGAGGAGCCCCATAAAATCTCCGTGAGCGTTTCACGTTGAAGTTAGACTTAGCAGATTTTCTGGACTTGAAGCAGCCCGAAAAGGTCCGAGTACGTCCAGCTTTATCCTTGGACTTCACACCCAAAGCAGTAGTGCACCCAGGTACAGGGGGGAGGGGGTTCACACCGGACCATCTATCAAATCGGTAATATACGTGGCTATAGCTGCTAAAAAGCGCTGATTCGTGGTCTCGCGATGCAACTTCCAGACTAAAATTAAGAAAAAAGTTGCTGATTCGCGGTACATGAAGGCCATTCTACGAATAAATTGTGGAAATAAACGCAAAAGTGTTGTATTTGGGTAAACCCCGAGGTTAAAGTTGAGAAAACACGCTATAATGTTGACAAATATAAGTCGCTTTCAGGCTAAAATTTTTAAAAAATGGCAAATTCACAACTGAAACGGCGTAAAATCGCCCATTCGCGTATGAAAAAGGGAATAGGATGCTGAATGGCCGCAAAATTAGCGCGAACCGCTATTTCACAACTGAAATTGGGAAAAATCGCTAATTTGCAATTTGCAAATATAAAGTTATGAGAACGTTAATTCGCGGATACAATATGAAGAAAATCACTAATTCGCGGCAAAAATTGAAAAAATCACCAATTAGCGCAGCTAAAATTAAGAAAAACGTTAATTTTCAGTTCAAATTGGCGAAAAGTGCTAATTCTCAGTGAAAAATGGGAAAAATTGCTAATTTGTAGCTTAAATTGAATCAAACGCCAATTCTTGGCAAAAATTTACAAAACTCGGTAGGTAATGCACGGATTGGAGACGCTACCACGCTGCTAAAATGTAGAAAAAGCGAAAATTCGCAGCTAAAATTGAGAAACATCACTAATTCTTGAATTAAGTGTCGTGAAATTCATAATTTAAAAATGATGATTTTTTGACAGAAATGGATGGATAGATGTAAATTTTTTGGTCTGAAAAAAAAATTTACATTTATAATTTAAATTCGCACCTCCTGAAGGCATATATTTTGTGGCTAAAATTCAGAAAATTGGCAACTTCATGCATGGCTATAGTACAATGTTAAAAAATACGCTAATTCACGGCTAGAACTGAAAAGAAGCAATAATCTATACCTATAAAAGTTATATGAAATTGCTAATGCGGTGGTAATATGTGAAAAACCGCTAATTGGCGGGTAATATTTAGAAAATAAAACAATCAGTCTGGTCAAAATTAAGAGAAAGGTTAATTTTAAGCTTAAAAATTAAGAAAATTGCTAATTCGAGGCTATAGATGTAAAAAATCGCCAATTTACGGCTAAAATTGCGCCACACGCCAATTTGTGACTGAAATTGAGAAAATTCGCTAATTCACAGGTTTGAAACGCTACGACGCGTCGCGTCGCCGCTACAATTTTAGAAAAGCGCTAATTCGCGGTTGAAATTGAGAAAAATTATTTTTTGCACCAAAAATTGAATACACGCCAATTTGCGGTTTCTGAAGGCAATTTTTCAGGCTGAAATTGAAAAAAAAAAACGCCAATTTGTGACAATAGGTGAAGAAACCACTAATTCACGAGTAAACAGAAAAATCGCTCATGCATTGCGTATGGTGAACCAAGAAAATCCTAATTCGTGAAAAGCCCCTCTATTTTGCGACTAATATTGAGGAAAACACTTAAGAAAAACGTTAGTTTCCAGCTGAAACTGAGAAAACTGCTAATCCCCTGGTAAAAAATTAAAAAATCGCTAATATGCTGCTAAAAATTGAGGAAACCACCAAAACTCGTGGATAATTAAGAAACATCGCTCACGGGATAAAAACGTTACTTTGCTGCTAAAGTTGAGAAAATTTGCAAATTTATGGCTATTGGTGGAGGAGGGACAAAACTGCTAATCTGCGGCTGAAATTGAGAAGAACTATACACTCGGCCAAAATTGAGAAAATCGCTAATTTGTGGGTAGAGCCCAAAAATCGCTCTTAACTGAGAGATTGAGGCTATGATGAGTCCAGCAAGATGTCCAGAGATTGTGCTGGAATGATGACTAAAATGTGAGATTACCCCCCTCAGGTCAAATTCCTACCTATGCCACTGGTTTGGGGCTTGAAACTTTTGTACCGTTTTTCTCAAATTTCAAATTGGCAACCCTAAGCTCGAGGATATCGCTTGTGTCATAATTGCTTTGAAACTCTTGTTTTTCAGAGAATTTCATGCAAAAACTCCTCCAAAAGCTCCAAGCAAGGCGCGAAATAGTACACGCTGAGTTTTCAAATTAATATTGACTCTGAAGAAGGAAATGTAATTGGTAATTGTTAGTTACAAATTACTTCGAAAAAGTGCTTCTAATTACAAATTTCCAATTACAATGGCGTGTTGTAATCAATTACAAATTACCAATTACTAATTGTAATTGAATTGCGTAAATCAATTACATGTAATTCAATTACTGCCCAGCCCTGTGTAAGATACTATTTTTTTTTTTAAAAACAACTGATTATTTTAGAGCCTAGGGGATAAAACTTTCACTTTATCGCCGTAACCCAAAAAATCAGCCCGTGCTTTAATAAAAAAATACTGTACACACCGCGTCAAAAAAGTGATTTTGCGGATTGGGGGGGGGGGGGCTACGCCTCGCCCGTCCAATTTTTTCTTTCGGCCTCGAAAAAATCGCTTTCTTGCCTAGGCGTATGATCATTCTTAAAGAAGTGTTTGAGCAGACGTTCATCGTGCGTAAATACCTACTTTACACACGCCGTGCGGTAAAGAGTTCACGGTAAATGAGTCAACTCATTTTGAAACAGGAGTTACGTCACCATTACTCCGTACGGGACACTTGTAGAACTTACTTATTTTATACCCATTGCCTTTTGACGAGGTATTTGACCAGTGTTGAATTTGATTCTTTTGACAATTATGTGAGATTTGACGTTTTCAACAGGATGGGGGATAAGCGTAAAATTCAAGAGAAGAAACTTGCTAAATTTGCAGCTAGGCAGAACTCTGCTATGTTCTCTGATGTTAGGAGCGAGACTCATAATTTAGCGTCTAATGCAACCAATTGTGAACCGGTTGAGCGAAGTAGTGAATACGGGGTAAGCAATAGCAATTTACCGGCGGATGATCTCGAATTAGATGAGAGTTTTTATAGTTGTGTGAGTTGTGTTGAGGCTGACGAGTTAAGAAATAGTGTGGATGGGGAGGAGAGCATGCGCGGGCAGATTGTAATGCCGTTTGGATTTGCGGAGCGCGTCGTTAATTTATCTAGCCATGATTTTTCCTCCGAAGAATTGTCTTTGTTGGGTAAGGGAATGAAATATGTTCCAAAGCAAAAGGAAATTGATGAAAGAATGTTATTTGAAATGTCAGCGTCTATTGATACGTCTAGCTCTTTGCCAAGATATCTTAAAGAGGAATGTGGTAGAATATTGACTAATAGTGGTCTTGAGATTAGGCGTAAGGCTGTTTGCCCAACAAGAATTAAGCACCTTAAGAGGCAGATTGAGGAAAATGACCTGGTAGTGACTAGTGGGGATAAGGGTAAAGCTTTAGTCATACTGTCAAGAACTGATTATATTCTTAAGACCGAAGCGTATTTGCGGGAAAGTGGTGCTAGTCGAATGGATAATGACCCTACTGAACGGATAAAAAGCACTTTAAAAAGTTTATTGAAGGGCAACCCCCTAGTCCCAAAAGAAATGTTATTTAGACTCCTGCCCATGAATTGTCAGGCTCCCCGTCTTTACGCAGTGGTTAAATTACATAAAGCAGGAAACCCAATCAGACCTATTGTTTCTTACATTAACAGTCCTCTTTATGATGTTTCCTCATTCATTGACTGGACTAATTTTTAAAGGAGTTTATTTTACAATAAATCAAGTTTCATGGCATAAATTTCATTTATACCTACGATAAAAAATCTAACTTATAATTATGTACATAATGAAGTTTGAGTGGGTGACCGTATGAAAACCGATGTTCTGTAAAGGAATTTTTAGTACAGAGGTTCATTCGTCAACTGAATTACCAAAATAAAGGTAAATAAATTGAAATTGATAAAAGAAACGTCAGTTGTGTTGTCAAGATTACAACACAAAATAGTCGAGCATGAAATACAGCACATCACTATTGCTGTTCGCAGACCAACTATTAGGAGAATTTGTTTTTAGTGACATGAGTGTGATGATAGTTTTCGGACTTGTGTACAGGGAACGACCCGAGAAAAAGTAACAGTCGAGGAGAATTACCTTTTTTCGCCCGGATGTCGTCCACTCCTTTCCTATCAAGGAAGTTGATTCCCCCCAAGCAATCGACTGAAATATGTGCTTTATTTCAAACTGAATCTAGTTCACTTCTATGTTATCTGCCGTCATGGACGCCGCGTCGAAGAAGGTAAGTTTACTCTTTTTTACTGGCTATTTATAATTACGAACGAATAGGGAAAAAAATATTCTCACATCGTATGCACCCTTAAAAAAAAGAAAGGCAGTAGTTTTTGAGGATAATTATAATTTTTGTGGAGAGGGCACGCATTTTACTCTGGTTGCACTGGTGCTACTTCGCGAAGTTCTGGATTGCTTGGATACTACTTCATCGGTCGTAGGATCTCTTCATCCGCTACTCATGTGTGATTATGTTTATTAATTTTCTAGCATTTCAAGAGCCGAGCCGAGTATATCATGTCCTTAGTCCCTCGACCTGTACCCCTATTCTGTAACTCTTAACGCGTGCGTTAGCTAAATTTCTCAGCTGATTACTTTCAATTATTCATCTTGTTTATTTCGCTAACGCATGCGTTAAGAGTTACAGAATAGGGGGGGTCAGGTCCGTTGTCTGATGATGAGGAGGGGGAGGAAAATTTGTCATATTCTCAGATCGAGAGGAGAATTGAAAATTTATTCGATGTAGCTGCTGATTTAGAGGAAGAACCTATACTTCACGATGTTCAGATTGGTAAAAATTACAGTAATCAACGCATGAAATGAATTTTGTATCATTAGTTTTAAAAACCCCAATTTATTGTTCCCACTCAGATTTCGCTAACGCTGATCCTGCTGGAAACGAACTTGAAACCGAAATATCGTTTTCTGATTTTCCGTCGTCTACTGAAAAAACGGTGGTAGACCAAGTTCCTTGTTCTTCCTCTGCAGTACCTCCTGATCCATCAGGATCCTCCCGACCAAAACAAAATCCTAGTCAGGATCAGAAGAAGGTCAAGACATCGCTACCGCGAAATAAGAAGAAGATCAACTACAAGTAATACGAACATTCAAATTTATCAGGGCCGGTTGGACGTACTAATTTTACACTTCCTTTTCAGATAGAGGCATGGACATATCCAAGGTGGAGGAATAGATCTTCCACGTAACATCATGACCTCCCCTGAATGTTTCGACGACAGCAATCGTCCGGCTGATTTTTTTTACGAGTTTTTTTTTTCGGAAGACTTAATCAAGTTCATTGTCGAACAAACCCGGATCTACGCTATGCAGAAAACAGGGGGTACCCCGTTCGCTTTCACTCGGGATGATTTTTTGGATTTTCTGGCTGTCGAGTTGATAATGGGTGTAGTCGGAATGCCTGCCTATCGCGATTACTGGAGCCGTGAGCTCCGATATGACAAAATTTCCAACGTAATGTCTCTCAAAAAATACGAGCAGATTCGTAGATTCCTGCACTTCAATAACAATGACATTGTGGATCCCAACGATCGGTACTTTAAAATTCGGCCAGTTCTCGACTCTATACAAAAGTCTTGTAATGCCGTCAACATTGGTGAAAAGAAGTTCGCCGTTGACGAATCCATGATTCCATACAAAGGATCTCGTGCGGGGAGCTTGAGGCAGTACATGAAGGATAAACCCCACAAGTGGGGATTCAAGTTCTTTGTTCTTAGTGGAACCTCAGGCGTGGGACAACTTTGTCCCATTTTGCGGAGAAAGCACATTTTCGAGAGTGAAATTTTCGCCCAAGGAGGAAGAATTGACTTTCACCGAAAAGTGTGTGGTGGCTCTTCTGAAGTGCTTGCAAGATCCTCCGTTGACTTCGGTTTACTTTGACAATTTTTATTCGTCTCCTCGGCTCATGCTCTATTTGAGGAATGAGCTTGGCGTCTTGTCGTTAGGCACTCTTCGCTCAAATAGAATGGCAGGAGCTGAGGATGTCGCTTAAAAACGACAAGGATCTCATAAAACAAGGAAGAGGTTCCTTCGACTAAGCCGTTGACAAATCGGGAAAGATAGCCCTGCTGAAATGGGTTGATAAGGATGGGATATACGTACGTTGGAGGAGAAAAACTAGGAACTATAAAGAGATGGAACAAGGAAGCCCATAAAAAAGAAGATGTCCCATGCCCTCAGGCCATCTTGGAATACAACTCTTTCATCGGTGGCGTTGACCTGTCGGACATGCTGTATTCTCTCTACAGGACTCCTCTGCGTAGCCACAAGTACTACCTCGGGATATTCGGCTGGCTGCTGGACATATCTTGCATCAATTCTTGGATTCTCTACAAGAGAACAAACCAAACGTCAAAAATGAACTTGAAGGACTTCAAAATCGAGTTAGCGGAGGAGCTACTGCTCTACAGAAGGCCAAAACTTGGACGGCCCTCGTCGTCTCGGTCTCCGACGCCTCCTACCGTGAAACGGAAGAAAAATGTCGACCCGTTGAAAGAGGCAATCCTGTAACGCCCTAAAAAGGGCGTTATGTGCTCGGTGAATGAACCCGGCGAGCTCAGGGACGAGCGGGAGAGAATGACCCGATAGCGTCAACAAATCCTTGAGGAAACTGCTTGTTATCCACAACACTTAGGGTTTTACAAACATGTCCTCGGGGGTTTAGTATAAAAACCCAGGGGGGACAGAGTCGAGGGGACAGCTTAGAGTCAGGGACGCACATCCGTGCAGGGGGGGCCGACCCCCTCGCGACCAGCCCTTGCGCCAGCTCGTGTACACGCTACCGCAGGCCGTCGGGCCTGGGGAAAGGTGAGTCAGACTGTAAATAATAAATGTACATCACGGGGTAAAGGTACCTCTTTGTTACACTTTGTCGACTCCCTGAACCCAGACCCATACGGCGGTACAATCCTAAAAGACCGCATTGACCATTCTCCAGTGCTCAGGGACAGAGGGAAGTGCCGGTTTTGTCACAAGGGATTCACAAATATCCACTGCGAAAAGTGTGGTTTGAGATTTTGTCTAACTATAAAAAGAAATTGTTTCACGCAAGCCCACCGGTGAACAGACTGCATTTTTTTTTTTTTTTTGTATTTGCAATTTTATTTTCGAAATTTTTGTTTTTCCCCTATTTCCTATGGTTTAAAAAGTAATACATTATGGTGAAATCAGTTCCTTTTTTTTCCTTTCAATCTGAAAACTTCTGATCCTGCAGCAAAGGTAGGGAGATATTCATCTTCGCAAAGTAGCACTGGTGATACTCGAAGAAAAACATGAAACGTACTGCAACTTCGCAAAGTAGCATATATGCTACCGTCACGTATTTTCCAGGAAAATGGTCGGAACATTTTTTTGACGTCAAATTATGATTCTTAAAACCCGTTTCAATCAAAAAAATGCTTGCGTTTTTCCGCTGTCCAAGGACAGCTATGGTGGAAACTCCCACTCGGTTAAACTTGTCGTTAATATAAGCTCAGGACTCAATCGACATGAAGGGCAAAACAAAAACGACACTTTTATCGAGTTGCGACGTTTCGACAGTGGTATTTCTCCGTCCTCCTCAGGCTTCAAAACAGGCTGAGGAGGACGGAGAAATTCCACCGTCGCAACTCGATAAAAGTGTCGTTTTTGTTTTGCCCTTCATGTCGATTGAGTCCTGAGCTTATATTAAAAATAATTAAGGGCGTTATAACGTTCAATAAATTTGTAAACTTGTCGTTGTTTAACTGACTGTTGTCTCCCGCTCGGTTGCGTCTTAGATGACTTAACAGAGTGAACTTGGTTATGAAAATACGGCAGTGATGATGCGCATGCCAAGTGCTCGAGACGAGACTTGAGTGGTCTCGGTCTCGTGCATCACAACTCACCACCTAGAAGCTTTGACCCAGCTGAACGGTTGATATTCTTCCAGCCTACTCAGCTCGGTTGTTAGAACCGACTTTAGTGTTGGTGTATGAGTGTTTGTGGGCAAGGGGCTGTGAATCACAATTTTTGCCTCTTTAATCAGTCCATTTTATTTAGTGACGGTATATATTCGTTTATACTTCGTCTTTGTCGTCTTGTGTGATAGAGATTACGTCTTTGTACGTTCAAACATGTTTAGATTCTATTCCACGTCGCTTCGCTCCTCGCAATGACGAAGCTTGTATGCTTTCTGGGCCACATTTTGCCTTTTTATTTTCCCAAAAAACTCTTTCTTTTAGACTTCATTTAGGGTGTAGTTCAACCAACTCTCGGGACTTTTTTTTTTATTATTATTAAGAGGAGAGGTTTTGTAGAGGGGAGAAAACCTTGTGAATTCTCAAATCTACAAAAAAATTCATTATTATTTATTTATTTGCAGTGCCGCGAATTGGCTTATTTCTCAATTTCAGCCGTGAATTATCGATTTTTCTCAATTGCGCTTTTTTCTGTTGTTGCCTCGAGTAAACCACGAATTATTGGTTTCCAAAAATTAATTGTTGAGCCAGGTGAGCGATGGACCTCAGCTTTTTCTCTATTTTCGCCACAATTAGTTTTTTTTTTTTTTCATTCATTTTCAGTCACGAATTAGCGATTTATTTTAGTTTTCTACTATGAGTTAACGCTTTTTTGCTACCGCTAAAAGCCGCTATTTGATATTGGCGTTTTTTTTTTTTCATCGTTTTCCCGTGTACCTGCCCAAAGAGTAGCACATTAGAACGCTTTCTCAATTTCTTCTGCCTTAAAGGCCTATAGGAATTTGGAAATTCGTATTTTCTCTGTTTTGTCCACAAAGTTGCCTTCATATATCTCGAATTGGTGTATTTTTCCTAATTTAAGTGGTAAATGATCGCTTGTTCTCAATATTTGCCGCTAATCATCGCTTTGAAACCTAAGAATCCATTTTTTTCATCTATTTATCATATCCGGTGCCCCCCCTCCCCCTCAATGAATGGTGGCCTCACCATCACGAGATTCGCCCCCCTTCGTCGAGAAATCATCATTCTTCGCAGATCCCACTTCAACAGTCGCCCTTTGGTATGTGCGAGGTATTAAAAGAAATCTCTGGAATGACTATCAACAAATTTTTAGCGGACGCCATTTTCTTAGGGGAGGGGGGTTTAAACCCCCCCCCCCCTTAAACCCACCTCGTAAATCTGCCACTGAGCTGAGGCAAAATAATGTCGGCCAAATTGTCGGGAAATTTCAAAGTTTGCGGTTGCAATGCAAGTTTCCAGGTTGAAAAATCGCAAAAATGCTAATAGTATCAAAGTATGATGAGCCGCAACATTTGCAAGATTCGGGGGTAGGGGCTTGTTCGGCTTCGGCGGCTGACGAGCCGCGCATTCAATGGTCGACGATGATTTACATCCGCTTTTACTGGACTTTAAAATATGAGAAGGCATCGCCAGAGAAATGTTTCTCTTTTTTATTTTTTTCAATTCGAATATATTTCTGTTGAATGCGTGGGGGTGGGGGGTTCAATTTCTTGTTTTTGGTGTTACAGTAAGCGCAGTAACCATGTGAATCTTGCATGTCCTTTGCGACTAAAATTTGAATGTTATCACTTCGAAATGTACATGAATTACCTAATGGCATTATGGAAAGATTATTTGAATTGATTATACACTGTTCCGTTCGACTAGGGGTAGCAGTTAATTTCTTCATAATCCGGGGCAAGGTGCATGGAAAGGAAGCATTTCTAGTCAGTTGACGATCATGTAATCATAATGTAGACACTCCAGTCCCAAAATTTATTGTAAAATTTGTATTCGGTCCGTTCCATTGTTTTGCTAATATTACACTAGTGTAGAAAACCACGTGATTTCATTGACTTGTTCTGAAAAAATTGAATGAAACCAGATGATTTTCTTCAAAGTATAGCACTCGCGAAACAATGGAACGCACCTATTGTTTGTTTTTTTACACCATATAAATTATGAAATAAATATTCTCAATAGACGATTTCCGTAGAAAAAGCGAAGGTTTAGAACTGCAGGTTATGGGTTTATTTCTAGTTGCCTAGAGCCTCTTTAACAGTATTTTTTTTTTTTTCACGTTGCTAGCATTACTACGATTGTATTTCGGGTTCAAATACTGCATATTTTTTTTTTGAGTTTTTCGTTTATTTCGAGTCTACAATTATACTTCCTTTGCGTGCTTCTCATCTAAAAGTCAGAAAATTGCGATTCTATTGCTGCTTCGATGACTGTAGAAGTTCTTCCATTCCGGGTCGACCTGGGTTGACCCAGTTACTAAATTTATCACCTACTCTCAACCTTGCCAGCACTTGATTGAAAACGTCTTAAATTGAGGAAAAAGGGAAGAGAAAGTACTTGTGAATGAGTCAGATAAATGTGCAACTATGATGGGACTTCATGTTAAGGTGCCGCCGGAACGACGAGTTTTCATCGGTACGTTTCGTGAAACGGTGGCTGAAGAATAAAATCAGAAATGAACAACTGCAAAAGTGGTTTTAGTTTGATGGGAATGAGAGAAAAAATAAGTTCACTTTACACAGCTCAAGACAAGAGTAACCCATAACCTGGCCTAAGCGGGTTGCAAAACTTTTGAAGTAGGACTGGAGAGCGCATGAGTGGAAATCGTCTATACAAACGACTTTATGTGCTTTTTTTATGTCAATAAATAAACAACACATTCCAGGCCCGTGGTATCATCTTCCGCACTCAGCGAATTCACTATGCAATGTAGTGAAAACAAAGAGTTGAACAGAATCACAACAACGCGGACTGAGCAAAATTTTGATGCGGTAAAATAAATAAAACGTTGAACACTTGATTTCGGTGGGAGGGGGAGGGGGTGCTCTCTCCTCGAAATGAGCTTCGAGAGCCTGCAGATTGATTCTTTTTTCGCGGTTTGGTTCAACATTATCATAAATATTTCCTCAATAAATATGAGTCCGATTTTACGCGAACAAAATGTTAGAAAAGAACTCCACAGTATGTGAGTCTTGGACCCATCTTCACGCAGCGGGAAATCTGAACGCGATAACGAGTAAATTTATGTGGATTTGAGCCAATTCACAAGGGCGCTTTATTCACTTGAATATCAACGCCAGCAAAGTCATGGCGGATTTACAATACTCAGCCAATTTGGCGGAATTTGATAAAATAAGAATAAAAATCGATTATTTTCACAAAAAAGGGGGGGGGGGTCCCCGATGTAAACCCATCACTCAAAAACCATAGGTACACACTTCCATTTTTGATTCATAACGCCCCTCCCATCAATAATACTTTAAGAAAACTCATGGTTTAAGACGCTTACCTTGTTATACGTAGGCGTATGGACTGCTTTGATAACTAAATGCGGATCGGTCGTTCTAACGATGTCGTTATATATGACAAACTACATTTGAAATGAAATGCACTGACCCACTTGGTTTTTCTTATTGATCAGGGTCAAAGCATCATAACGCTGTTATTATGGATGTTAATAATTCCATTAATGGAAAACGTGATTGTTCTCCACCCCCCCTGTCAACCCTTCAAAGCGCTGTCGTAGACAGAAGTTACGCATTCGAGTCTCCCTATTTTGCGTTGCAATAGTGAACATACGACTATACGATAAGCTACCCAATCGCTTCTCGAGTAAAGAGTCCACCTGCCCATGACTGATCCATAGATCTCAAAATAAGTCTAAAAAGATTGATTTAGAACAGGGTATTCGTGCGTTACCGTGTTTGGCGCGCGGTCGTAAGAAGTGTTTTACTTGCTCAGTGCGTCCGTTTAACCGCGAGCCACGATCTTCTTCCACGGACGAAGTATATACTTTAACTCTTTATCTGATGCGGGGGGAAAAAAAATAAAACTCTGAACACTTGATTTTGGTAGGTGAGGAGGGGGGGGACGGATCCTCTCTGAGGGGCGTAACGTGAAATTTTTATAACCGGGGTGGTTTGTCGACGTGAATTTGCAATTTTTTCACTTTTAACTTTGAGTTACCAATAGTGATCCATATGAATTTTGATATAAATGTTTACATTGTAATCGCGATTAGTTGTTGATCTTGGTTTAAGAAGTTGATGAAATCGGACCTAAATGTGAAATAGATTCAAAAAAGCTCTAAATGCGCGGCAAAATTTGAAAAAAAAGTGATAATTTGCGGGGCTTCTTAATTTACTGATGCACGCAAAAATCAACCCGGCACCCTGAAATTTAGAAAAATAGCTAACTCACTGCTAAAGTGGGGAAAAAGCGCTAGCTCGCATACCTAAATGTGAAAAAAATCGAACATTCACGGCCAAAATAAAGAACAAGTGGTAACTGCCGCTAGAAATTGGAACAAGGGCTCTTTTAAAGCTGAAATTGAAAAGAGGCGATACTTTGGGGGGCATCCTAACTTAAAGCGAAAAATGAGAAAATTCACGGATTTAACGGCCACTTCATTGCTGAGATAAAGTACTAAAGTCATGGCTGAAGCAAAATAAATTGCTAATTGGAGAAAAACTCTGACTGTCGACTAAAATGTGTGAAAAGCGCTAATTGATTGAAAGGGCTTATTCATAGCTCAAGTTGAGAAAACACTAATCACTGATATAAGTGATAAAAATAACTAATTCGCGTCCAAAATTGAGAAAAAACGCCAGTTCTTGCTGTTATATATTTTATTTTATACTATAATGATCGAAATGGAATGTAACCCCCGGCCCCCACTCAACCATCCTGTCTTCCTGTCGGCCACCCGCACCACCCCTTCGAGTCTGTCTGAGCCCGGCTGCCCGTGGAATAAAATTAATTGCTAATATCGTAACAGTCTTTCTCTTTTCATTTTTTTTTTAATACATAACAAATGGCGACGAGGATAAACGTAAATTTTTCGTGCTCGTGATAGTGACGTGGACCTTAGTTTACAAAACAAAAGAAAAAAAAATGCCAAAAAATCCAGGATTATTACTGGACATCCAGGTACAAAACCAGTCAATCTTGAAAGCCCTACGGAATCAGTCCGAGGCTCTCGCTAAGTTGCTATGTCAGCCGCCTCCTGTTCCGGGAAACCCTGTTCGGCGAGGCGATAACTTTTGAGTCGTTCGACGAGGACAAAGAATCTTTCAAATCGTATAAAGAACGTTTAGACAACTATTTCGATCTAAAATGCCTTCGTGGAGATACTCCCGAAGTAAATGCTACAAAGGCAAACATTCTCATAAATGCGTTGGGGTCAAAGTATTACCAACTTCTTTCAAGCTTAACCGCACCTGATTTACCTTCCTCAAAAACATACGACGTTCTGAACGGGCTTCTTGACATTCACCTCTGCCCCCGCTCCAACACCGAGCGGCATAAATTTCTTTCACGGATTCAAAAATCGGAGGAATCTATTTCGCAGTACCTCGCGGCTCTCAAGAACATCTCACGTTCCGCCAATTGGACATGCCACGATGAGGCGGGGTCCGGACATATTGATGGGCGGACAAATTGGTGGGTGCGGTAATGGACAAATTGGTGGGCGGTCATATTGGTGGATGAGAAAAATTCCCTCACCCACCAATTTGTCCGAAACACTTCGGACATATTGGTGGGTGAAACCACCAATATGTCCGTAGTGTATCGGACAAATTGGTGGGCCACCAATATGACCGTAGTCGGTTCCGGACAAAGCGGTGGGTCCACCAGTATGATTGATCAGCAGGACTTCGATTCCATATAAAATTGTCTTGAGCATCCATATCATATCAGTCAAATAATTGATAAATAAAACAAAGAAGTGATTATTTCAGAAAAACCTGGCGAATTTAAAATCCTACTTTTGCAATTCATTTTCTTTCAAAGCAGACGCGAACAGGCCTTGAGTAGTGGTATATTTCTGAAATTTTAGGTTAAGCTATCTGGGTTGCTTAACCCAGATAGCAGGTAGACCAGTTGCTATACCGTGTCGTTCATTTGGTCTACACGTCTTGCGGACCAGTTGCAATGTAGAGCCACTGCCTGGCCGTTCAACTTGTCTACAAGTCTTGTAGACCAGTTTCCATGTGGACCAAATGCAAGACCGGGTCGTTCAAGTGGTCCAAACGTCTCTTGGGCCGCAATTGCAAGACTGTGGTTGTTTCAACTGGTTCTCGAAGAAAAACTCTTATAAAAGTTCTTCCTTGAGAGTTATTGTTCGCCAAAGTCGCAACTATAGCTGTATTAGTGATGGGCAAATCGAATCACTGAGGTGAATCAGGGAGAATCGAATCACTCAGTAAAATGAATCGATTCAGTTGAGCGATTCACCAATCCCCCCTCCCCACGGATAATAAATGTGAATAATGTGATATTGATACTATTACTTAGTAATCTTAATTCTTTTTGTCTCGATGCCAAATAGAAGGAAATAGAAGGAAATAAAAGATTGAAAGAAAGAGCTTTATTTTTTATGCTTATATTATTCACAATGTATTCATTTCGACAAAAACAATTCGTAACAACTTACAAAAATTTCTTTAAAAAGCAATTTATTCATTTCGAAATGTCGCTGAAGCTCAAATTAAATGACCGTTGCATTTTACAAATAAAATTTGGCTCAGTTTCGATGACGTGAGCCCTACCACTCCAGTTACCCCCCCCCCCTTCCAAGAAAAGAATCGCGATTCTTTTGAAAGAATCGAATGATTCTTCGAGTAGTTAAGTGAATCGATTCTCGATTCACTTGCCCATCACTAAGCTGTATTGACCAGCGTAGGTAAGCTGTATAGCTATATAGCTATGCTATAAGTAAAGTAATCATTGGTAAACCAACGGGGCTTTACGTCCAACTACCTTTAAGGGGTCGTTGACGAGGGCGAGCGAGAGCACACACGTTAATTTTTAATTTTTTTTTTACACATTATTTGACCTTTGTTCAAATAATGCAGCCTGTAGTGGGAATCGAACCCACTCAGCAGGCGAAACCTGGACCTGGACCTGCCACTCTGCTGGGCCGCTGTATAGCTATATTTCATTGGTATTACGTTCTGGTCCGAAGGTGCTTACATGATTATTGACAGACTTTTAGGCCTAAGCATATACCTATCGATGAAAAGGAAGTAATACTATGATGTCATCATTTTTTGTGAAGCCGGCTCCATACGTACGGTATTCACCGAATACGATGGGGAAGCGAGGTTCGATTTTTCAAAGGTAATTCGACTCATAACAAATAAGAAGGTTAGAACCCACCTCACCCCCTTTCAATGTTTAGAAGAAGTAAGGAGGAGTCTAGTCTCCAACTTTTGCCGTTTCGTTTAGATATTTTTTGTGTTGGTTAAAGTGAATAGTCCCTCGCCTTTTTATTTATTTATTTTTTCGGAGATTAGAAAAATGGCTCGTGAACTTGGTGCCCGGCGAAGTAAAGGCTCACAAAGAAGGAGAAGCCAGCTTTAAAAAAAACCATGTTGATATTGTTCTACGATGATCGTTGTAGATTGCAGTCATCGCAGAAAAACAGTAGCGGCTGAATTGAATACGAATATGTCAAAGAAGGAAGGGCAGTCGTTTCTGGTACACCGAACACTGAATCCCACCAAAAACTTTAAAAAAACACACACAGTGTAGTGAGCTCAACGGCCAGAAAATAAGTTTTCATGGGTGATGGTGATACTCACAGTTTCACAAGTGCTGTACACCGTACCCTGTGTCTCGAGTTTGCTTGTCACCCGAAAGTCATCAATTTCGACTAATCCCGGAAGAAACCAAACCCGACATTCGTGTGCTTTTGACGGTGGTCTCTGGAGAGTGTAAATGTGTCGAACACGTCTGTTATGACTTCAAAAGCATAATTTATTACAATCAACTCATAAATAAACGATTCAATTTGACTACACGAAGTGTTTTTACCGGGAGCTGCGCCGGAGTGAAAAGACATTTTGGTTATCTAGAATTCTAGAGAGAGGTGAGGAAAATAATGTTCATCTGAAGCCGGACGGATTCAAAAAATCAAGTAGCCCCTGTCGATTGCGAATCAGGTCTTCCCGACACTAATTATTACGTAGAGAAACTTAAAAAATATGTGAAAAACACTGAACTACCTTAAAACGTGGGATTTGTATCAATAATGTCAAACTGTCCTAGGGGTTGATGATAAGGTGATAAGGTTTATTATGAGTCGAAACTTCCCCGACGTATAACGAGCAAAATATTTTTTTCAATTTTCAGTTGGTTGGTTTCTAGGCAATGCTAGACATTGATTAGTATTTTGCTCGTTATTTGGGAAACATCGTATGTGTGGAGCAGACTTAAAATGCACAGTTCGGAAAGGCAAGGAGAAGAGGACGGAAATCGAACCAATTAATATACACAGATAAGATGTAGAGGGAGTGTAAATAGAAAATGTGATGCAATATATGTATCATTTCCCCCTCTCATATAGAGCCCAGTTTAGCCCCCCATAGTCCAGTCAAACGGTAGTTCGACCTGGAAAAAAATCTTGTCTTCGATTTTTTCACTTCATTCTATGTTTTTTTGGGGTGGGGAACACAAATCTGAAGAGATCCAACAAAATTCCCTTGGGCGTTTTGAGAAAATAACAAAAACTGCTCATTTTTGACACTTCTTTCAGTTTTTTGCTTATAACTCCTCAATGACGCATTCTACCGAAAATGTTACACTCTCATTTTTTGAAAGGAATTGAATTCTGCGTCGAATCGTTCTTTCTTTTGTCACAATTGACCCAGCCGTTTCACCGGAATTGATTTTTTTTAAATGGTCATTTTTAGCCACTTCTGGTAAAATTAACAAAAATTACTTAAGGCAGCATCAACTTTAAAACGGCTGTTCCAATCAGAAAATGTCATAAAATCAAAGTGGTTCGGAATTGAATTTTATACATAAGTGAAAAGCCTTGAAACCTACAGGAAAAATCATTGGTGTCAGTTATGCGACAAAAAACGCGAAAAAAGGCGGCCCAAAACCACGTTTTTCTGCACATTTTTGCCAGTAGCTCGGGAACTAGTAGTCCAATTGTTTTCTCTAAAAAACGATCTGAAAGCTGATTGAATTTTCTATCAGACCTATTATATGAAATTTCATTTGAAGATTAACATAAGACAGAGCCATAACGTCAAACAATTTGAAATTTGCTACAAAAAAGCATTTGTTGTCACATTTCGGCCTATAACTCAAAAAATATCCATCTGGGTCAATGGAGGAATTTCCGAATTTTCAAAAAAAAATTTTTGAAAACTAGAACCTCAGAAAAGAGCCTAGAAAGAAAAAAAAATTTTTTGAAGCGTTTTTCTACTCTAAAAAAAAAAAATGAAAAAGAAGGTAGAAAGAAGATGGGCGATCGGGGGCTGGGCCACGTCACAGCACCCATAGCCACCTTGCTCGGTGCTCCTAGTCCTCAGTTGCCTCTTGTTGCACCCTTCTCTTCACGGCGTACCGTTCTTCAGTCTTCACTAGTTGTTTAATTAATTTTGTCGAGTGAAATGGTTAATGAAAAAAAGTACTGCATAGTCCCGCAGTGCACGTCCACTATTATAAATTCGCCTGATAAATTATTTATATCGGTTCCTCGGGAAAAAAACGACAAGAAAAAAGTGAATGAGGGCAATTAGACGTCGTACAGGTGACATTTCAGAGGCTACCTGTTGTTTCGTTTGCGAGGATCACTTTAACGTAAGTACATTCTCATTGATTCATTATTATTTACCGATAGAAATAGTAAAATTAAAATACCAGTAGGTACGTTGCTTACGTTTAGCCCTGCTCATGCACATTGTTGGTTGAAAACCTGCATTCTTTGAGTGTCATCATGACAGATCTGAGCAACCAGATGGGGGGGGGGGCATCTTTAAAATCCGTTCGCTCAGCTTAATCTGTAATTAAATTAGCTGCAAAAATCGTAAGATAATCGCAACGTGCATGGGGGTGGAGAGTTCAAGGTGTCAGAAGGCCGCAGAAGGGCTTTGAATTTCAATACTATACACTATAAACCGTGATAACAATGGCCAAGACTGATTTGTTATATAAAGTATAATATACTCATGCTTGCTACTAACTCTTTCAATAGATCAACGACGACGTGGAGAACATTGTTCAGTTCCGGCTCGGTTACGCTGAACGGATTCGCCTCAAGCCAGGTTGGTTTTAATTTATTTTGCAGGAGACGATTTTCCTTCCTACCATGTTCGCCGTCTTTGAAAATTTACAGGAGTCATTCCTCACATATTTAACTGCCAACCTGATCGCTCTACTGCTCACGAGTCTCAGAAACCAATGAGTTTACCAAAGAAGAGGAAAATTAAAGACATTTTAGAAGAAGCGTTGCCAGGCTGTTCTAAAGACACACAGAACTTGGAGTTGGTGCTTCGGTCGAAGAAAATCCAAATATCGAAACTTCAGTCGAAATAGACGATAAATATAGAACTGTTGCTTGTCAAGCATCATTTACTGGCCGAAATGCGTCGACCCAAACTCGGGGCATATACATTTTTCTCCCTGCGACCGCGACCAAAATTATGAAAGTGACAGCATAACGTCCAACGTCGAATCTGTCTCTTCTTTCAAGCCTAGCTCATCAGGATCTGTAGAACGCGTAGATCCAGTTGACTGCATTAGGGTGTTAAATACTGTTGCTCTCATAAAAAAACACCCGAACATTTTCTTGGGAATATCTGATTTACATGTGTTTCAATGCTTGGCGAGATTGTTGAATGTAAATATCGACATAGTATACCTATGTATCACTAAAATTAGGAATAACCACCAACTGGACCTCCTTGCTTACGATTTTAGCTTATCTAAGAGTCAAGCCAGTAGAGAAATTACCAAAAATACTCCATTAATAGCGCATATTTTGAAGCAACTCATATTTTGGCCTGATCCTGAAATAGTTCGAATGAATCTCCCTATCCAGTTTTTGGCACGGTATTCTGATTGTTTTGAAATCGAAATTCAAAAATCTTCCAATTCCGTATCACAGGCAGTAACATGGTCCGAATATAAAAAGTGTAACACGATAAAATATTTAATTTCTTGTACGCCAGATGGCTTTATAAATTTCATTTCTAAAGGTTTCAACGGTCGGATCTCAGATGCTAAAATTACTTCAGTAAGTGGTTACTTGAATGTCCTCGAACCGGGCACATTAGTAGTGGCTGATATAGAGATTCAAGACGCTTGATTCATTACTGAACAGCCAGGGATGTAAGCTTGTACGCCCGCCCAGTGTTTATTCCGACGTAAAGCCCTCTAAAGCCCAGGTTCTTCAAGCAAAGCAAATTGCTAGCATACGGAGCATCATCGAAAGAGTGATAGGACGCATTAGAGTTTTTAAAAGCTTGGATATCCACGCTAGAGTCCCACTGAAATCGTTGAGGCTCCTTGACGATAAAGTAGTTATTGCTTGCGCATCAGTTAATTTGCAAAACCCATTTAAAAAATAAGCATCATTTACCTTACTATTACTTTATTTACAAAATTATTCAATATTTTTATTTACATGTTTTTTATTTTTGGAAAAATGAATTTGTCATAAAATTCTAAACATAGCTTGATTTTGTTTTCGCAAAATTCCCTATCGAGAGACACCTCTATAAACTGCACTTGCTTATTACACTCGAATTCTGGAGAGGCACAACAAAAAATTCCACGTTTTTTATTTGAGACAAATATTTGAAGCTGAATTTGACTCAAATACTTCTCGTTGATAATTCCATCTTTGACAAAATGCTCCACTCTTTTTTGAGTCATTTTCAAGCACGCCCTCACTGTCAATCCCGTTAGGGGAAGCGGCAAATAAAGGCCAATCTTTGCTTTAAAAAATTCCGCATGGTTTAAAACTCCTCTTTAAGGTGGTGTTGGCCAATCGTCTTATCTTGTCTTCCAATAGCAGACTTCTTTTCATCGCCTCAGTTGGACAGTACACTTTCGCCCCTAGTATATTATGTTCAACTAGAGTACCGTCAGTTTTGCATCTCGAAACTTCGTGAAATTTTGAAGCTGTCATTCTGCCGAAACGAATCTCGTACCAAAGTTTACACTTAGATTGTTCTTGGGTCTCTGCCTGAATTTGTTTGAGAGCGTTCGATAACATATTTTGTTTCATGTGACAAATAAATGACCCCAAGGAACAATCTGCATTATTATGTTTTTTGAAACTGAGCCACAAATGGAACAGGCTCAACATCCGAGGAGAGACGGTAACGTCAGAAGGAGAGATGTACGACATGACCAGCGAAGATTCATGATGCCCCTTCAACGCATCGATGAATCTCTCTCCTTCGGCTAAAGCCTAGTACACACTGAGACTCTTTGAGTCCGATTCTTTGTGTCTAGAAATGAATCCCGAAAGAGTCGGGGCAGAGTCGATTCTTTTTTGCTTGAATATCATGTGTTGCAGATTCTTTTTTTTTATTCTTTTGTCTAGATTCTAGTCCACACTGAGACTCTTTGAGTAGATTCTTTGTGTCTAGAAATGAATATCACGTGAGTCTCGGCAGAGTCGACTCTTTGTGTCTAGAATATCATGTGTTGCGGGTTAGTATTTTTGAATATATGTATTTGCATCCCAACGGAAATGGGATTCTCTGATTCATGTTGCGCAACATTGGGTAAGTGTGGGAGTGAATTGAAGAACCTATTTTCAATTTTTTTATATAGCTTTCTACTACAGAAAAAAGCGCAATTGAGAAAAATCGTTAGTTCACGGCTAAAATCGAGAAAGCCACGTATATCGCGGCTAAAACTGAGAAAATCTACTAATTCAAACGCTCATTCACTACTAAAATGGAGAAATAAGCCAATTCGCGAAACAACTTGGCTAAAATTAAGGAAACGTGGTAATTCGTGGCTAAAATTGAGAAATAATTTGCGACTAAAAAATGAGAAAAAGCGCTTAGATCGCGGTAAAAATTGAGAAAAAAAGCTAATATTCACGGATACAAGTGATAGAAAAGCCGCTTATTCACGGCTAAAACTGAGACAAACCGCTAATTCCCGTCTAAAATTGATGTAAAATGCTCATTTGCAACTAAAAGGAAGAAAATTAAATATTTAATTCGTGGCTAATTTTGGCAGAAAGCGCTTATCAGCAGCTAAAATGGAGAAATACGCTACTTCTCGGCACAAGCAAGCGCTAATGTGAAGCTAAATTTCAAAGATACATTTGGCAATTCCGCTTGTTCACGGCTAAAACTGATACAGACGCTAATTCCCGGCTAAAATTGGGAAATTGCGTTGATTCACGGTCAATGTAACAAAAGGCGCTCATTCGCGGAGCTGAAATGAAGATATAAACGCAAATTTACGGATTTTGTGAAAATCCTCCAGTTCGAAGCTGAAATTGAGTAAAAGCGGTGATTCAGGCGTGAAACGAAGAAAACCAAACGCTAATTCTCTGCTAGAACTAAGGAAACGAGATAACTTGCGGCTGAAATGACAAGCGCATTAGTGACAAGCGCTAATTCGCATGACTAAGAAGTGAAGAAAAATGCTAAAACTATAGAAATAAAATGTTAACTCATGGCTAAAACTGAGACAAACCACTAATTGCCGTCTAAAATGTAGAGGAAGAGCTCATTCGCAGTTAAAGATTCAGTAATTCACGGCTAAAGTGGGCAAGAAGCGCTTATTCGCCGCTGAAACGGAGAAAAACGATACATCGCGGATCAGCTTGAGAAAATCCACTAATTTACGGCTAAAATTGAGGAAATGCGGTGATTAGCGTCTGAAATGGAGAAATAAATTCGCGGATAAAATTGAGAAAAAGCACTTAGATCGCGGAAAAAATTGGGGAAAACCGCTAATTCATGGTTAAATTTGAGAAAAAGCCAATTATTGGTTCGTATAGAGGCATGTTTGCGGCTGAAACTCAGGAAAAAAGAGAGAGATTCATGGTAGAACCCCTCCCAAGTTAAAATCCTAGATCCGCCACTGGGCCTAAGTGATGTTTCTTTCAGCATAGCCCGTTTCTGCCTTTCTGGTGGACGAGACACAAACAATGATAGTTTAATGAGAGGAAGGGAAGATATACAATTTCTAAAAATATTCTAATTTTACCAAGTTACCGTATCGAAATTTATTATTTCTGGGATAAGAATGCAAGACCTTGATAGGAATGTGCATATGTATAAATAAAAATATTTACTCTTCCCAACCGCCAGCGGCCAGAGCGAAATTTCAAGTTTCCATAGAAACTGCGGGCATTAAGAGATATGAAACCAACGATATATAAGCCTGGGGGCCTATTCTCTAACAACAAGCAATTTTTTTTTCGCCAGCCATGTGTTTATTTCATTCATTTGTTTGAAGAAAATCAATGAAATAAACATATGACTTCGAAAAAGTTATTGCTTCGGAGTTAGAGAATAAGCCCCCTGGATTGCTCACAGAGGACTGGAGGGGCGTGGAGGGGGCAGGTCGTCCCCTGGTAAACAATCACCCTGTCCCTCTCCTTGTGTAGTTATGGCAATATGACACTTATTTTGAAACTCCACCCCTCTCATCCACTATGGGAGCTTATTTGATGGCTATTATCAGCTGGTCTTTGTCAGCAGTGATGAGCAATCCAGTTCTTTTATATATCGTTGTATGAAACATGTGTGGACACGATTCTTTGTTGCAAAGTTGAATCAAGTATGAATCGGAACATGAATCTACGCAGCCTTGAATCGACTCAAAGAGTCTCAGTGTGTACTAAGCTTAAGGCTACTATATAACCCGTGTACGGAAACACGCGATAACCGCCATATTTGGTCCCTCCGGTCGGTATCACTCGGGTCTTGATAAGTGTTTTCTCTTCCACACGTCTCTTGATTGTCTCTCTTCAGTTCTCAAAACTCATACCATCTGATTTATTTTTTTTTAAAAAACAGCTTCATTCTTCTTTTTCATTATTATTATTAAATGGAGTGACTTCACAAGCGATAAAATGTCGGAGGGACCAAATATGGCGGTTATCGCGTGTTTCCGTACCATGGGTTCTAAAGATTCTCTACTTCGGCAGGAGTAGTGGCCGTGGATTTTCTGCGTGAAGCGGACGCGTCGGCCAACTCTTGACTCGTCATAACTTTGTCCGGCACTGTCGACAGATTTGGCTTCTTCCAGTAGGAAATCGTTTCAGTCGGGGCATGACCGTCGGTGCAACCAGGTGACGATGGCTACGGCATGCTGACACCCTCCTGAAATGAAGTTCATCAATTTGAGAAACCTTCTTCCACTTTCTGCTGTGGCACATGCATGAAGTTTTATTTCTTAATGTACTGAAACTGAAACTTCTTTACTTATACCTTCGCTAGCCGGACACGAATCGCAAGACGCGCTGACGATTTCTTACTGATTTTCGTCAATGACGCACGTAAGGTTTTTTCCTAACTTTATGCTCTGGAGTACATGCAGCTCTCACAGTGCAAATGTTGTTGTGCCTTAAGAGTTCCACTCTTCCAATAGCTTCATCTCCATAATTTTCATTGGCAGATCTGGTTGGAATAAAATACGAATAACGTCATGAGTTAAAGTGAAATCCTTCAATCATATACTCAATGCTGAAAAAAATTCAAAGCTTACCTAGCTACTTTGAATGACCGAGTCTCAGCGGAAACAAATTTGTTGTTGGTCGAAAAAAATAAGCAAAGCATCTCTCCATTCACAACCGGTAAATTATCTGACGATGCCCGTACATAACTCATTATTTACGACAAATAATAAAAGCAATAATTATAATTAAAAAAATAGCCACTGGTTGAAACTTTAGGAAAACAAAATACAAAATACGTAAACAAAATTGTAACGGTTAAATGGGTTTTAAAATCGGAAAAAAAGGGGAGAAACCCTGAGTTATCAAGAGGTTGATGAACTAGGGAGAGCCATAGGAGGCAAACACGTATTAGATGCGTGCTATTACGTCACAATCGGAAAACACAAAAAAACAATTATAAAATCAACCGTGGCAATTTTCAACTTGAACTTTTTTCTGTTGTTGTTATAATGTGAGTCCGGACCTCAAAACCCAAAATTTCTAATGGATTGGAATTCCTCCATTATGACAAAAGAAAAAAATTATTTGACGCAGAACTCGTGCAGATTCGTGTTCCTCACCCCCAAAAACATAGAATAAAGTGAAAAAATCAAAGACTTTGTCCACGTACATGGTTTTTTTTTGTATACCTTTTGACTGGACTACATGCCACACGAAATAATTTTTTAATGCATTTGGTTCCGGCACATTTCTTGTGCTTTCAGGTGTGCTGAATGCGAATGCCAGCTTTGCCCCACCCAAACTAACGTGAACTACGTTAATTTCAGCTTATGACGTGTATTACATCGAAAACCCTCCAAATAAGGGGGTTTTTGCAGTTTTTTCGGCTTGTATGATATAGCGTCTCTCTTAGGGGTTCGGGAGCTTGAAATTCAGATTAAGCACACCTGAAGACGTAAGGAATGTGCGGGAATCATATCATATCATCCCAACTGTGTAGGGCGATCACGTACAAATTTCAAAGAAATATTTTTTGATATAAATAAATAAATTAATTTTAACGCATACCTACTAATAAATTATTAATTACCTACCTGCCTCTCTACAACCAAGATAGCTGAACCTACAATTTCAGAAAAATATGTAACATTATACAAGGCACATACACGTCTGATTTGAAGGGAAATAAATTGCTAAATGTGTGCCACGTTCACTAGGATTTCAAGTTCGCTATGTTTTCCGGAAATCATTACTTCTTTGTTTTATTTATCTATTATTTGACTAATTTGATAGGGACACTCAAGACATTTTCAGATGAAATCGAACTCCTGATGGTTCGGCCATATTGGCGGACCCACCGCTTTGTCCGGAACCGACTACGGTCATATTGGTGGCCCACCAATTTGTCCGAAGGAGTCTCCGGACATTCTGGTGGCCCACCAATTTGTCCGTAGTACTCGTAGAAGTTGAAAGTATTTAGTAAACTCATAATTATTAGTCCTCTTTATTCAAATAATTAATAACTCACAAGGATTTAATTTGCCCACCTCTAACTGCAAGTATAAGATAACCGGATAGAGAGAATTAGTTTTATCTGAGTTGCTACTGATCTATTTCAATCAATTTCCGAGAATTATTCCACCTCGATTTTAATTTTTAAGAAACAAAGAACATAAAACGGGAGAAATTGCCTCCCAAAATGACCTTTCCCGGGATTATAGCCCAACAAAACTGACTGACCCGGTGAGCGGACCACGGTCTCCAATCTCGATCCCCATACCGGCCGGAATGGTTTTAGGGTCACACGGGAGACAGCGGATCTAACCACAGGAACCAATTATTGACGTTTCCGTTTGTCCGAAATTTGTTATTCTAAGGATTTTTATGAGAATTACAGTTGTCGGTATGACGTCAGGAAAAGCCGTGATTTTCGCTAGTTCTTGTAGCCACACGATTTATAGCCGGTGATTTCAATTTTTTTGCTCAAAGTTTTTGCTGAAACGTCAATGTATGTTCTCTCGATGGTTTAAAAAAAACATTAAAATCCATTGAATTATCTCTTTTTCTCTATTGTACCTATCTCTTAGTTTTACAAGAATCCATTAAATGAAGCCGAAACGACTCGTTTACTTCATCGCCAGAACAATAGTGACGAGTTTTCTCTACGAAAACTTATTTCACCGCCATAAATCGTGATTATTGGCGGCACTTAGCCGGATAAGAGCGGTTTTGCTCCACACTTAAAACAAAAGTACAACTCGCGAGATCTCTAGACGCTTATAGCATTCAGTCAATTATACGGTTCACCGCAGTGAAATTCGCGTTAATAATGCGAGTAATTTCGACGGTACTGGTCACTTTGACCTTAGTTTATTGCACCCGAGGAAGATTCGTTCGTATGTATTTGCCGTTTATTATAGTCGTATAAAATGGAAATTATTTTAAAATAAAACCCTCAGCTGGAGAAGTGGCGGAAGATGTAATAAATACAGCGCAGAAGGTATTTGAAGATGCCGTCGGTGGTTCGGTGAAAGCAGTCACAAGATTTAATGACTTTGTAATGACGCAAATTAAGCGAGTCGTACTCGAATTTAAACATTTGAATGCATGCTCGCAGTCGAATGACACTAGGCTGACTTGCTGCGCCACGATTTTTCTAAATAAACCACGTAATGCCCTCGTGTTAAGCGCCGTTAACATGAAGATCAGTTTATAAACGCCTCACTAAATTTTACAGTTTGTTTAAATGTTGAATTGGGTGACGCTTATTTGAAGGCTTCGTGGAGTGTGAACAATTTTACGGTCGTATCCGAAAAATTAGACGGTAAGTTAATCGATTTAATTTAGGACGAATAATTTGTTTAAACAATTTTTATTTGTTAATTATACAGTAGCAAATCCGCCGCCTCTCTGCGTTCCATTATTCATCATGCCAGCCGAGCTATGCATCAAAGTGCACGACTTGCAAGTATTGAACGACGGCCTACACTTTTGTCTTCAAGTTTACGGTGTTTTCGGCCAGCGGAACGTTGCCACCATCGAGGTGACTTGCTCCAGTATTCATTCGAACGGTGACGTTCAATTTGACTCATGGCCGTCGACCTATTCAGAGGGTCATTGGAATTTGCCGACTCTTTTGTCGTCGGTTATTGCAATTCCGGAAAAGTGGAATGGTTTTGACGAGGCGCGTAAAATTATCGCCGGATGATCGAATAACGATGAACGTTGGAAGTGACACTGTAAAACATTGTTTTCTTTTAGTTAGTTAGTGTTTTGGACAAAACCGTTTTATCCATTGCCTCCATGAAAAAAAAAAAAAACGAACTGAGTAACGTGCCTGACCCCCATATACAACTTAACTACGCCGTGGTGCTGCGGTGCTAAAAAAAAGAAGATATTACTGCAATAAAGACCCACTAGTCACCCTTTCATTGTTTAGTTCACTCCGCCCCCACCCCTCACAGTGACACTGACCAGTGTAACTCAAAAGTGTTGCTGGTCGTGGCCGAATTTCACTGGACCGATTACTCAAATTTAAAGCTTTACAGTTACGGCGCCGCAAACTGAATAATATCCTCAGCAATCCCCCCCCCCCTTGTGACTTACGTCTTGAAATTTCAAGCAGTAAAATAGACAACGCTGGGAACTAATAGTAACTAGCGAAATATTGAACATCCGTTGAATAAAATTTAACTTTTTCAATTTAATCATGTGAATGAAATTCAATGGCGTGTGTGAATTGTAAATATCAATTAAACTTTTAATGTTCAAAGTTGTTAACGTTTGTCTAAAAACAAATTTACCACAGAAGGAGCAAACTCTGTAATTTAAATATTCTCAAGGGTTATTTTTCACACCGAAACAGTCGAAAATTGAGCTTGACGGCTAAAATAATTACGAAATTGTCTGTTGTTGTTTTTTTCTTTTACCCGTAAGTAATGACATGCCGCGTATTGGCGAAGAACATCGGCAATTAGGACGCTCCCTGGCGACGGGTTGCCTGTGGTGTGACCGTGTGAGGACTTTAAGAGCGTCAACCCTACCATTATCTCAGCTTAAATTAGAGGGGGAAAAATCACTAACTCATTGATGAAATTGCAAAAAAAAGCGCCAATTCGCGGATAAATTCTTGAAAACAAAAAACAAAAAAAACGTTAATTCACGGATGCGAATGATGCAAATCTGCTAATTCGTAGCTGAAATTGATAAATACGCTAATTTACTATTAAAATTAAAAAAAAAAACCCTGATTCGTGGCTAAAAATTCAGAAAAAATAAAACCCGTTGCTTTTGAAGGCAACGTCAGGCCTAACACTGAGAAAAATTGCTAATCCAAAGGCAAAAAGTGAATTAAAGGAAAATCCAGGGCAAAAATGTTTAAAAACCCGCTAATTTGCGGCCAAACTTGAGGTAAATACTACTCAGCTATTAAAAAAATTGATTATAACGCCAATTTATAGCTCAATGTGATAAAAAATTGTTAATTCGCTGTTAAAAAGGTAAAAAATGGCTAATTTGCTGCAAAAATTGAGGAAAAATTCAATTCGTTGCTAAAAATTGAGAAAAATAGCTTATTCACGGAATAAAAATGCTATTCCACTGCTAAAAAGGAGAGAAAGTGCTTATTTCACGGCTAAAATTGCAGGAAAATCACTGATTCGCGGATTAAGTGTTGAAACAGTTTACATTCAGTTGACAAGTACTAATTATAACGACTAAAATGAGGATGTTTACGACTGTTCAACAAAACCAAAAGAGTACAACGGTCAGAAATCTCTTACCGTCCAAGTTTTTATACCACCAAATTCTAGTTAGTTCCCTTTCGTCTTGTTCTCTCAGTGCGTAGCACGAGTCGCAAATTGATTTCGATAAAATCGTAAAACGTTCGAGCAAATTGTTCGTAATACAGTCCACTTATAGTGAAAACGTCAGATCAACCCGACCGGTCGGCTCTCTTCGTACGACATCAACGTAGCTACAGGTACGTGGACGATCTGTTCATTGCAATAAGCTCGAATTCTCTTTTCTAAACGTCCTCACGTCGCAATAACATAATCCCCAAACATGGTCCTAAACGGGCCGGATTATTAACGTATACAATCTCATGGAACTACAGTTTAATTATTTCTTTTCAATCAAAAAAAGTTTCGCACTTAAACTGAGAGAACAAAGAACAAACCTGTGGCGGCAAAGCATTCTCGTCATTTTTATTTATCATCAGCGAAGTGGAAGATATCGTAACGGCAACATCCCCTCAAAATCCCTACATGACACTCAAAACCGCAATCATCGATCGCCTTTCCCTCTCTGATGGAGTACGAGTCCGTCAACTCCTCACACAAGAAGAACTCGGTGATCGCAAACCGTCGCAATTCCTGCGCCATTTGAGGTCTCTCGTAGGGCCGACTCCGGTCCACGACGACTTCCTTCGGACGCTCTGGACTCAACGTCTTCCCCCACACGTCCAGGCTATCCTCCAAACGCAGGCAGACCTACCACTCGACCGCCTGGCACTCACCGCCGACAAAATCGTAGAGGTTCAACCTGCATTCATTATCTCCCCCTCCCCAATCCGATTTCTTCCGTCAACGCAATCGCCTCCGCACCCCCCACCGATCACAGCATTCGGCTTCTCGAAACCATATGCAAACAATTGACTACGCTTACGCAGCACTTGGCCACCACGTATCGTCCACCACACTCCCGCCAACGTGAGTCAAATCCTACCTGGCATCATCAGAACCGAACCCGCAGCCCATCACCTGCTGCCCAGACGACTTGCTGGTATCATCGACTCTTCCACGATGTATTATCCCAATATCCCCAACTCTTCCGCCCACCAGGAACCCATCGCGTCGTTCGCCACTCAACCACTCACTTCATAAACACGACGCCCGGTCCACCGGTCTTCTCGCCCAACAAGAATTCAACAATATGCTACAGGAAGGGATAGTCCGTCGATCCGATAGTCAATGGTCTTCTCCTCTCCACATGGTCCCAAAAAAGGACTCGACATGGCGTCCTTGTGGTGATTACCGCGCCCTAAACGCCAGGACCATTCCCGACAGATACCCCGTCAGACACATTCACGACTTTTCTCACCGCCTCCGAGGAAGCACCATATTTTCTGCGATCGACCTCGTCAAAGCTTACATGCAAATACCCGTAAATCCACCTGACATCCCGAAAACAGCCATCACGACGCCCTTCGGGCTCTTCGAGTTTCCGTTCATGAGCATCGGGCTCCGAGACGCAGGGCAGACGTTCCAACGCTTCATCGACGAAGTTCTTCATGGACTTGAATTCTGCTACCCCTATATCGACGACATCCTCATTTTCTCATCCGATGCTTCCACACACTGCACACATCTTCGCGCTGTTTTCGAACGCCTCGCAGAACGCGGTATCACCGTCAACGCCAACAAAAGCATCCTCGGTGCATCGAAAATAAATTTCCTCGGTTACGAAGTCTCAGCTGATGGAACTCGACCACCACCAGAACGCGTCGCAGCCCTGCAAAACATCAGCCCACCCACGTCTGCTAAAAGCCTTCGCCGCTTTTTCGGCATGCTAAATTTTTACCGGCGTTTCCTCCCGTCTGCGGTGGATTTCCAAGCCCCACTTCATTCTGCCCTTCATGGTCTACGCGGCAATCAGTCAATCGTCTGGACTCCGGAACTCAAACAAAGTTTTCCAAAAATGCAAAGAACACCTTGCACAAGTCACCCTTCTTGCTCATCCTGACCCTCAAGCTCGTCTCGGACTCTTCACCGATGCCTCTCAAACCGCCGTGGGAGCGTGCCTGCAACAACAAGTAGCTAATGAATGGCAGCCACTTGCATTCTTCTCTCGGAAGCTAAATCAGCGACAAAAAGAATGGCCAGCATTCTATAGAGAGCTTCATGCAGTTCACTCGGCCATTCAGCACTTCCGTCACATCCTCGAAGCACAAACATTCACGGTTTACACAGACCACAAGCCCCTAACTTTCGCTTTTAGCCAACGCAAGGACAAACTTCCTCCCGTTCAACTTAATCAGCTGTCGTTCATCTCTCAGTTCACGACCGACATTCAGCACGTCAGTGGCTTTGCAAACATTGTCGCCGATGCACTATCTCGCGTCGATTCCGTCACCACTGCTTTAACCTCACCTGTCGATCTCACGAAGTTAGCTCAAGCACAACTAGAAGATCATGAACTGCAAAACCTCATCACCAGTGATTCATCCCTCTACCTAAAAAGAATGAAAATTCCTGGAACCGACGTGACTCTAGTATGTGACGCATCGACCCCCACCCTTCGTCCTTACGTCCCGGAACCCTTTCGTCGCCAGATATTCGACTCCCTTCACAACCTGAGCCATCCCGGCGTCAAAGCTTCCACTCGCCTCGTGTCCGAACGTTTCGTATGGCCTCGAATACGTCGTAATTGTCGTTCCTGGTCACAGTCGTGCGTTTACTGCCAACGAGCCAAAGAATCTCGACACGTATATACCCCTATCACCTCCTTCCCCACACCGTCATCACGCTTCGACCACATACACGTTGACATCATTGGACCCCTACCTCCCGCCGGCCTATACCGCTACTGTCTTACAGTCATCGGAAAGAAAAACACCAAGGTGGAACAAAAATTCCTTCGTCGCAAATCAAAACTTTACTGCCAGACCGGTTTCGACTTATACAGTCATCTTCTGTGGCTGGACTTAGGATGTTAAAAAGAACGGTAACTAAGCATCTATACACTTAAAATGGTATAACGCAGCACCCAGTGTCATTAAAGCGTATATAAAAAATAGGATTGCTGTACAAGAAACATGAATAAATAAGTAATAATAATAATAATAATAATAATAAAAAGAACTAAAACGTTTCACACATTGACGTAAGTACGTGTATAGGTATAAAAATATAAACAGAGACTCAAACTTCATCGCCTTTCCAAGCTCAGCGGGTCCTTTAGCAAATTGGTCAAAGATCATTGACTTGAATTTCCTCTCGCGTTGGAAACTCTCTTAAAAACATGTTGCGCAGCAGTTCGTTCAGAGAGCGCAGCGGTTCAGCTAAAACAGGAGCTTGATAGACTCTTACACTTGGGTGGGTTCGAGCTGAGAAAGTGGGCGTCAAACTCTACAACTCTGCTTCAAGATATTCCACCGGAGCTTCTCTTCATTGCTGGCGTTCTTTCTTTCTCTTCATTCGGACGAGTCTAGGCCGATTCATATTCTCGGGCTTGAATGGAATCCCAAAAAAGATATTTTCACCTACAAAATCTCACTCAATTACAACGCACGTACGAAACGGAGTGTACTCGCTCAAGTGGGTTCGATTTTCGACCCGTGAGGGTGGGTGGCACCAGTGGTTTTCAAGGCGAAGGCCTTTCTGCAAGATTTGTGGGCCGCCGGGCTCGAATGGGACACCCCTCTCCCTCAGCAACAGTTGCTACGGTGGGCGGAATTAGCCACGGAACTTAACCAATCAAGTGCATTGGAGATTCCTCGATTCTGCGCTCCTGCGGATACATTCCGTTTTCATCTAGTAGCGATGTGTGACGCCAGCCGACTGGGATTCGCCGCGGTACTGTATTTACGCTGTGAATTTAACGACTCACGTGAAGCCACAGTCCACCTTCTGAAAGCAAAAACCAAAGTTGCTCCTCTAAAACTCCAAGCGATCCCTAGATTAGAGCTGAACTACGTTACTCTTAGCCAAATAAATGCAGTCACAAAATTATTTACTCAACAGCTTGTCAATTCAGTCTACTACCTTATTCACAGACTCCCAAGTGGTCTTAGCGTGGTTGCGGACGCCCCCGCATCGTCTCAAAACGTATGTTGCCAATCGAGTGGTGCAAATTTTAGAGATGATGACTGTAAAGCAATGGCATTATATTCCTACATCGTATAACGTAGCCGGTGGGAGATCTACCTGCGGATCGCGTCACTCCCAATCGAGTTTTCTTAAACACGGGTGTTGATTTGGCCGGTCCATTCCCCTTAAAAGAGATTAATCGCCGAAACGCCAGGATTGGGAAAGGTTGCATGTGCATTTTTGTGTGCATGGTCGTTAAGGCCGTACACATTGAGCTCATTGGCGACATGACTACGGCATCGTATCGAGGTGCACTTGACCGGTTCATAGCCCGTCGTGGGCTGTGCAGTAAAATCTATTGCGACCAGGGACGTAACTTTGTGGGTGCCTCAAACGAAGATAAAGTTTTGTTGCAGTTTCTACGGACAACTGAACTGGATGTCATGGACTACCTCTCAACGAAAGGAATTGCATGAGTACAGACTCAACCCTCCCGAATCGCCTTGGATGGGAGGACTGTGGGAAGCCGCTGTGAAGTCAGCCAAACATCGCTATTTAACCAACCGCGCGTTAACATACGAAGAAACTTCCACTCTATTTTGCCGTATCGAAGCTGTGCTCAACAGTCGGCCCCTCTGTGCCAACATTGTCGATCCTGAAGTCAGTGGAGAATATTTAAGTCCGGGTCATTTCATCATCAGTGCCCCACTTCTAAGTCCGCCAGAACCTAATCTTCTAGATCAGTCAGAAACCAGCGTGCGGCACTGGCAACTCGTCTTACGTTCAACGCAACAATTTTGGAAGCGGTGGTCAACTGGATATCTCCATACCTTAATCCAGCGTCAAAAATGGCAGGAGCGAACCAGACCGTTAAAGTTAGGAGAGCCGGTCTTCGTACTTTAAGTGGACACCAGACCACTGGATTGGCCTCTCGGCAGGATTGTCGAATTATTTCCCGGTAAAGACGGAATAGTGCGTTCCGCTCGCGTAAAAACCAATCATGGTACGTACCATCGTCCTACAGCAAAGCTCATTCCGCTTCCTCCAACTCAAGACATGAATTCTGGCACATTTTCCAATTAATACTTCTTCTTTCTTATATTTCGGCGCTCGCGAAATCGTTCGCATTATTTATATTATATAATTATTTATTCTTACAATCACTTATTATCGTTGTTGTTATTTATAGTTTAATCTAGGCAAAATTAGTTAATTTTGGGTGGGCGGTGTTTACGACTGTTCAACAAAACCAAAAGAGTACAACGGTCAGAAATCTCTTACCGTCCAAGTTTTTATACCGCCAAATTCTAGTTAGTTCCCTTTCGTCCCTTGTTCTCTCAGTGCGTAGCGCGAGTCGCAAATTGATTTCGATAAAATCGTAAAACGTTCGAGCAAATTGTTCGTAATACAGTCCACTTATAGTCAAACGTCAGATCAACCCGACCGGTCGGCTCTCTTCGTACAATATAAACGTAGCTACAGGTACGTGGACGATCTGTTCATTGCAATAAGCTCGAATTCTCTTTTCTAAACGTCCTCACGTCGCAATAACATAATCCCCAAACAGAGGAAACAAGCTGCATTAACTGAGAAAAATCGCTAATAAATTTGTGGCTAGAAATGAGAAAAAATGCTCAATCGTGGATGAAATTGAGGAAAAGCGCTAAAAGTGTAGAGCCAACTCGTGTGAATAAAAATGAAAAACGTGGCCAAAGTCACGCATAAAATGGTTAAAAACGAAAATATGTGGTTTCTGAAGACAACCGCCGGTCCAAACCTTTGAAAAAGTGCTTATTCATATGGCAAAAATAGGATTAAACTGCTAATGTGAGCCTGAGAAAAAAAAGCTAATTCGCGGCTAGTATTGAGAAAAATCAATAACTCAAGCGGCTATTACTAAGGATAACAAATAAATATCAATAAAAAAAGAAAAGAAAAATCAATAAGAAAATATTGTTATTAAAGTATTACTTAAGAAAACCCCGGTATATCCAAGTTTGCGATTGTATGAAGAGTTCAATGTACTTAAATTAAAGCAAATACATTTGTTTAGTTCTTGTGTACGTGTTTATAGTTCTAAGCTTTGTTCTACGATTGAGGTCTCAAATAGAAGAACTAGAAATACTACTGATATTGTGTTACCTTTTTTCAGAACTGAGACATTTAGAAGAGCGTCTTTTTATACAGCTGTTAAGTTCTTTTATGATAATAAAATTAATCTTAATAATTGGCATTCGATTGAAATCTTTAAGAAACACATTTTAAATATTATTCAAAATTTGTAGGAAATTTTCTTTATGTTTTGCTGTGCTTTGTTTACTATTAGTTTTGCTTTGCTATTGTTTACTATTAGTAATTTGTTTCATATTATGATAGTTTGAGTATTGTTGAATTCATGGCATTGTTGTTTTGTTTTTTTGTTTGACTTGGTGTTGTAAATATTATTGATATATATAGACTCTGCTCCTTAACACGGGACTCAGTTCTTTTTTAGGAGCAGGCAAGTTTTGAAAAAGGAGTTACTTTCTTTATATGTTTTGTATTTCGCCATAAATAAATAATAATAATAATAATAACGGTAATTCGTAGCTAAAGTAATAGTAAAGTCTGGAAAAGCGCTAATTCATTAATTATATTGAGAAAAAGTGCTAATCAGAAACTAAATGTCGAGAAAGACTAATTCACGGTGACAATTTAAAAAAATCGCAAGGTAATTTTGATTCATGCTAGAATTGAAAAAAAAATCGAAACAACCGCCGGTCCAAACCTTTGAAAAAGTGCTTATTCATATGGCAAAAATAGGATTAAACTGCTAATGTGAGCCTGAGAAAAAAAAGCTAATTCGCGGCTAGTATTGAGAAAAATCAATAACTCAAGCGGCTATTACTAAGGATAACAAATAAATATCAATAAAAAAAGAAAAGAAAAATCAATAAGAAAATATTGTTATTAAAGTATTACTTAAGAAAACCCCGGTATATCCAAGTTTGCGATTGTATGAAGAGTTCAATGTACTTAAATTAAAGCAAATACATTTGTTTAGTTCTTGTGTACGTGTTTATAGTTCTAAGCTTTGTTCTACGATTGAGGTCTCAAATAGAAGAACTAGAAATACTACTGATATTGTGTTACCTTTTTTCAGAACTGAGACATTTAGAAGAGCGTCTTTTTATACAGCTGTTAAGTTCTTTTATGATAATAAAATTAATCTTAATAATTGGCATTCGATTGAAATCTTTAAGAAACACATTTTAAATATTATTCAAAATTTGTAGGAAATTTTCTTTATGTTTTGCTGTGCTTTGTTTACTATTAGTTTTGCTTTGCTATTGTTTACTATTAGTAATTTGTTTCATATTATGATAGTTTGAGTATTGTTGAATTCATGGCATTGTTGTTTTGTTTTTTTGTTTGACTTGGTGTTGTAAATATTATTGATATATATAGACTCTGCTCCTTAACACAGGACTCAGTTCTTTTTTAGGAGCAGGCAAGTTTTGAAAAAGGAGTTACTTTCTTTATATGTTTTGTATTTCGCCATAAATAAATAATAATAATAATAATAACGGTAATTCGTAGCTAAAGTAATAGTAAAGTCTGGAAAAGCGCTAATTCATTAATTATATTGAGAACAAGTGCTAATTAGCAACTAAATGTCGAGAAAGACTAATTCACGGTGACAATTTAAAAAAATCGCAAGGTAATTTTGATTCATGCTAGAATTGAAAAAAAAATCGCTAATTCACGGATAAAATTGATAAAACGCAAGTCCGTGGTTTCTGAAGGCAACCTAACTCTAAAACTGTGGAAAAGCGCTATTTGCGCTAACAGTGAATATAATTGCTAAAACAACGCTAATTCCCTGCTAATACTGTGAAAAATCACCAATACGCGCTGCTGAAATTAAGGAAAACGCTAATTTGTAGCTCAAATCGAGGAAAAGTGCTATTGTGATGCTAAAAATAGGGAAAAATCTTCAATTTGCTGTTAAAATTGAGGAAAATGCCAATTACTCCAATTAGTGATTATAAAGTTAAGAAATATTGCTGATTCTGGGGATAAAACTCTAATTCACGGCTGACATGGAAGAAAGTCAATAATTCGTGCGGAACAAGTAGGTATACTAATTTGTGGCTAAAATGGAGAAAAATTCTAATTTGCGGCAAAAATGGTGTAATGGATACAATACTCGCTTCGCAACCCGGCGGGGGGGGGGGGTCGAATCTAGCTTTTGCCCATTTCACTATAAGGCACCGGCGAGCTGTGACACGGCGCACTCGGCTTCGTGTGGGCGTTATCTCGGCGGTGTGCGTTCAACAAACGGCGCACTGACCGAAACGCCCGCGTAGTACGGGGTGCACAGTTGAGTCAGGGTACAAGCGTATGAGCCCAAACGAGTCTTTGGTGCCTGCCGGGTTTGAAACTAATTAATATCATTATTAAATTAGCACAACGATGAAGAGATGAGGGACAAAAAGTAATGAGGGAAAGGGGTCCTTAGCTAATCCGCACCCAAAATAGCGATAAACCCTGATTCTTGGTTAAAATTGAGAAAAAAGCGCCAATTCATCACTATGTGTAAATGCACCTTTAATTTGCTGCTAAAACGGGAAACAATTATTTCTTTTTTCTACGTGAATTTGCGATTTTTTCAAATTTAACTCTGAGTTAATTAGCGCTTTTCCCCCATTTTATCGGTGAATTAGTGATTTTTCTCAATTTTAGCTGCATAAATTGAGAAAAATTGCTAATGCGATGCTAAAATGAGGAAAAAGCGCTAAATGCGCTATGCGGCAGCATGGCTAAATGTGATAAAATCGTATATTCGTGGTCAAAATTTAGAAGTTCTAATTCACGGCTAAAAATGAGGAAAAGTGCTAAACTCATGACTAAATGTGAAATAATTTCAAAAAAGCTCTAAATGCGCGGCTAAATTTGAAAAAAACGATAATTTGCGGGGCGTCCTAATTTACTGATGCACGCAAAAATCAACCCGGAACCATAAAATTTAGAAAAATCGCTAAATCACTGCTAAAATGGGGAAAAAGCGCTAGCTCGCATACTAATATGTGAAAACATCGCACATTCATGGCCAAAATTAAGAACAGGTGATAACTGCCAGTAGAAATGAGAACAAGAGCTCTTTTAAAGCTGAAATTGAAACGAGGCGATACTTTGCGGGGCATCCAAACTTAAAGCCAAAAATGAGAAAATTCACGGTTTTAACGGCCACTTCGTTGCTGAGATAAAGTGCTAAGTCATGGCTAAAGCAAAATTAATTGCTAATTCGAGAAAAACTCTGACTGTCGACTAAAATGTGTGAAAAGCGCTAATTGATTGAAAGGGCTTATTCACAGCTCAAGTTGAGAAAACACTAATCTCTGATATAAGTGAGAAAAATAGCTAATTCGCGTCCAAAATTGAGAAAAAACGCCAGTTCTTGCCTAAAAGAGAAAAAATCGCTTGTTCAGGGCAGGGGCGTAGCCAGCCTTTGATTTATGGGTGGGCAGCTTCACGTAGTGCGAACAAGTCAGATGCATCCCAATGCCTATTGCAGGCTTATATTCGGGGATGAGTCCCCAGAAAGAGAAATCTGTAGCTCATCAATTATAACGCAAGGTAAATCGAAGCGAGAAATAGTCAATTCGACCCCAGAAACTGAATTAGCGTAGTTGAAGGGTCGTGAACTGTCAAAACCTAATATCTCTGCTAGTGATGCGAAAAGCAAGAACAAGACCAAGACTGTACAGTCTTGGTCTTGGTCTTGGTCTTGCATAGCGAGTCTTGCGTCTTGGTCTTGCATTCACAATCCAGTCTTGGGCTTGTGCATCTCGCAGGCTCAGTCTTGTTCTTGGTCTTGGCCTTCCGCAAGAGTCTCGCAAGACTGGACGGGGGGGGGGAGCGGTCACTACTATGAACTTACTTGTTCTATCTCGGAAATTAAAATGAGGGAAATAGGGGAATGAGGGGGGGGGCGGAAAGAGGGAAATAAATCAGTAACTTTTATAGTGCGATTCACCCATTAGAAGATTATCGTTGATCACCGGTTCAGCCAAGGAACTTGAGAAATTTGTGCGTGCTAAAAATTAGTCAATACCTACTAAAAATAGCTATCCCAAACGTAAAGATGGATAAAAAGTCTATAATACGCCCAAAAAAAGCTAATTCCGACGATTCGCGCCGTGAAAGTGGCTAAACTGACAATTTTCTGGTGATTTTCACTGTATAAATGGGCGGTCTGACTCGTATTAGGAAATGGCTAAACTGACATTACGCTCCCTGAACATGGCCAAACTAACTGCGCGCCTTCAAAAACGCAAAAATGACGATTCGCGCGTTGAAAATGTTGAAGCATATAATGTCCTGGCCTGATAATAGTAAAATAGAGCACTCTCGAGCCAAAAATGGCCAACCTGAACATTCGCTCAACATGGGTTCAACACTGACTATTTGCGCTTCACCTCAACGGACTATTCACGCCCGAAAACCGGCTAAAATGACGATTTGGGCGCTAAGTATTACCAAATAGTTCAGGCTCCGAATAATTTGCATCTATGCGCACTTAAAATGGCTAAGCTAATGATTGGCGCCGTGACAATGCCCAAAAATGATGATTCTTGACATAAAAATGGTCAAATCGACGATTCGTGCACCCAAAAACATGAAATAAAGTACTCATTCAGGCGCTATTATTCATAACTGCCTACACAGACAACTCAGGCCATGAAAATAAATGGCAAATCCAACCGTTTGTGCTCGAAAATGGCCAAACTGGCCATTCCCCTCTCTGCAATGACCAAACTTGGCACCTCCGGCTCCAAAAATGACCAATCTGACCACTATCGGACTCTAGAATGTCAATTTGAAGATTCATGCTATAAAAAAAAATCGCATGGACTATTCCACGCCCTAAAAAGGGCCATCCCGACAATTTTCGTCCTAAAAATGGCAACTGACCATGTGCTGAAACTGGTCCTATTCGAAAGGTTTTATGGAGCTGATTACGAATACGATCGTCTGTCGCCGTCTGCCTGGGGCATTTGCCCTTTGTGGCTCGCCATACTCTCCCCCAGGCAGACGATCATATTCGTAATCATCAGCTCTATTAAACCTTTCGAATGAGACTAGTTTCACGACTATATTCTTCCAGTTAATCATTTTCCCTCTGTGCAGTTTGACGGGTCACTGAGGGCAAGTGCCCCACGCAGACGCCGGCAGACGATCATTTTCGTATTCAGCCACATGAAACGTGTCGCAAAAGACCATTTTCCGGACTTAGTTTTTCCGGTTAATTAATATCCCTGATTTAAGGAGTTTACTGGCCACCGAGGGCAAATGCTCCAGGCTGACGCCTCCAGACGATTATATTTGTAATCATCTCCATGAATTCTATAGATTAGGACCAGTTTCAGGACTATGTTCTTTCGGTTAATTACAATTTTCCAAATTCGGGAGTTTAGCGAGCCACAGAGGGCAAATGCCCCAGGCAGACGGTGGCGGATGATCATATTTGTAATCACCTACGTAAAACCTTTCGAATGAGACTAGTTTCACGACTATTTTCTTCCGGTTAATCATTTTCCCTCTGTGCAGTTTGATGGGTCACTGAGGGCAAGTGCCCCAGTTTGACACCGGCAGACGATCATTTTCGTATTCAGCCACATGAAACCTGTCGCATGAGACAATATTCCGGACCTAGTTTTTCTGGTTAATTAATATCCCTGATTTAGGGAGTTTGACTGACCACCGAGGGCAAATGTCCCAGGCAGACACCAGCAGACGGTCATTTTCGTATTCAGCCACATAAAACCTGAAGCAAAAGACCGTTTTCCGGATTTAGTTCTTCCGGTTAATTAATATCCCTGATTTAGGGAGTTTGACTGGCCACTGAGAGCAAATGCCCCAGGCAGACATCGGCAGACGATCATTTTCCTATTTAGATGTTCTTCGTATTTTTCCTTCATATCTCGCCGTATGCTGAAAAAAATGTAACCTGCCCCACCCTTCTGCAACCATGTGTGGTTTGAGAAGGCCAAAATAACGAAATTGGGGTTTCAAACGAGCTGAATTACTTTTTTGGACGAACCAAACCTGTCCATCTGGTAAGGAACAGCTGATTTTAATAAAGCGGAAATCCCCGAAATTGGTTTTAAGGTGCCAAATCCAAGAAATTGGGTTTTTAACGCGCGGATGTGAATTTGGCTTTTGAAATAGCAAAACTTCCAAAAACTGGAGTTTTTAGAAGCCAAATTCGCAAAATTTGACTATGAAAGAGCGGACATCCACGAAACTGACGTTTATGAGAGCCGATGGCCGAAATGACGAAATATGGTATTTGAACCAGCCAAATCCGTGAATATCTTTTTTGAAAGAGCAACATTTGGTTTTCGAAACAGCGAAATCTGTATAACTGATTCCAGAAAGAACAAAGGCCACAAAAATTGTTGTTTTTTTTTTTTTAAATAATGAAAATGCGCGAAATTAGAATGGCTGGAAATTTAAATGGCTAAAATCCGTGAAGTTTGGTATCAAAGGGGCAAAATCGGTGACATTTGGTCGTGGAAGAGCGAAAATATGGCTGAGCCCCAAAATCACGAAATTTGTTTTTTTCGTTTTTCGACTATTTAGTTTTTATAAATGGCCGAACCCGTGGAACAGATTTCAGAAAGAGCTAAACTCACGTTTGTTTTTATATGGCAAACATCTGTGAGTTTTTGAAGGAGCCAAATTCACGAAATTACGTTTTGAAAGAGTTTAAATATACAAAAATTGGGGCATTTATATTTGGGTTTGAATTGAGCCAAATCCAGGACTTGGGGTTTGAAAAGAGCGAAATAAGTTTTCTGAAGAGCCAAATCTGTAAAAAACTGATTTCAATAAGAGCTAAAACTACGTAATTTGGTATTTAATAACGGGTAAATTCACGAAATTGCGGGGTCCAAAATTGGATTTTGAAGGTGCCATTTCTGAGACTTCTGTTATGGCAGACTGAAAATTTCCGGTGAAATTGGGGTTAGAAAAATCCAAAATCACAAAATGTCGTTCTTTTTGGAACCAACCGAAAACCTTCTCCCCCCTTCATTCCTTCTTTTTCTTCCTAGAAGCCACGAAAATGTGTTTTTGATAATGCAAAAATCGCCAAAACTAGGTTTTAAAGGAGCCAAATCAGCAAAATGTGTTCTTGGAAGAGCAAACCCCACAAAATTCGGTTTTTAAAAGCAGAACTTCTTTTTGCAAGACTCGCAAGACTCTTGCAACACAGTCTTGGTCTTGCGCAAGACTCGTTCGTAAGGTCTTGTAGAAGTCTTGGTCTTGCATTTCAAGTCTTGGTCTTGCAGCCGTTAGAGAGTCTTGGTCTTGGTCTTGCTGCAAGAGTCTCGCGAGAAGACCAAGACCATTTTTGCTCATCACTATTGAAAATTCTCGTTTTTTCGACGACTTATGTAGGAAAGCCAAGATCATACGCGAGTGCGGAATTTCCTGGAGACGAGCGTTTTTCAGTCTCATTGATCGTCTCATTGTATTGCTGCGAGGTGAGATAGTGCAGTTTGGATGACTCAAGTTTTTTGGTGAAAAAGGCTAATATCTCCACGTTTGAAGTGTCTTTATTAATTTGTGACCATCGTTTCGGTCCACTAGAGCTAGACCATCTTCAGACAAAATTTAGGGCGTAAGAACCACCCTCTTCACACGACTTTCAGTAAAACGAGCAGTGATCACAGGCTAATCCGACAGGCTCATGTGTAGCCTGTGATCACGGCTCGTTTTAGTAAAAGTCATGTGGCGAGAGTGGTTTTTACGCCCTAAACCTTATCTGAAGATGGTATAGTCGGCCGAAACCACGGTCACAAATTAAGAAATAAAGACTCTTTAAACATGGAGAGATTACATCTTTTCACCAAAAAGCTCAAGTCTACGTCTGGTCAATCTCATCTGGTGGGCGGGGGCAATTTCCCCTTAGCAAGGAAGCCTATAGGTAGCTTATTGTGCTACCCTTAGAGCCGTGAGTCTAGTCCAACCCCCCCCCCTCCTGTAGCGCTAAAAGGTTGTCGACTTGTGGGAGATATGTCCACCAGAGTGTGTGAACCGAAAAAGCTCACAAGCCACACATTTTGACGAACGATTTTGACGAAATTGATAGGGGACTCTCTGCTAGCCAACACATATATTCCCTGAAAATTTCATCAAATTCGGATAAAAACTATGGAAAATATGCTTGTTACAAGGATTTGCGGACAGACAGACACGAAACCGAAATTGTTCAGGAAGGTATAAAACGTGGAATGCAAGTGGAAACTAAAAGTGAATTTTTTTTTGCAAGAATTGCAAGAGTCTTGCAAAAGACTCTTGTTCTTGCGCAAGACACATTCCCGGAGTCTTGCAGGAAGTCTTGTTCTTGCAGGGTAAGTCTTGGTCTTGTTCTTGCTCTTGCTGCAAGAGTCTTACGAGACTGCAAGAACCAAGACCATTCTTGCCCATCACTAATCTCTGCTGTAAAACTGTATTTTTTGCATTCTATTTCGGGATTTTGGTCGAATAACTGACATCCCCCCCCCCCCCTAGAGAGTCATATTTTTGGAATTGAACATGGAAGTTTTGGTCCCTCTGGAAGGCCCTGTGGAATGGTAACTGCGGTATTCTATAGTCCTCCTATAGCTAAGGCACTATAAAACACGAGTACTGCAACACGCCTAATCAGCGCCATATTTGGTCCCTCATATCATTATCATTTATCACACGGGTTTCTTGATAAGTAGGGTATTTATATTTATTTTCCGAGTTTCCTGCAAGTTTTGGCCGCGTTTCGTGTTTTTTAAACATTTCCTTCGTAATCAGTAGTTGCAATTTTGCAGTAGGTATATTTAACGGCAAGTATAAAATGTCCTTTATTTCACCCCTGATTCCGGTAAACATCGGTCAACAGCTGAATAATGAGTCGTAAGAAAGGTATTCAATTTGAGCATCTTGGTATTCAAGAATAGTTTTTCATTAAATTCGTGTACTTGTAGTGTGCCGAAAACTTGATTGGGACTTAAACCCAAAATCGTGTCATCGTTGATCATAACGGAAACTTGGTACATGTTTCATGCCAATGACTACAGGCGTAAATGCTAGACTAGGTACCCAATCTCAAGTTGTTATACCCACCGTTCATGCCTATAATTACCAAAAATATACTTTACAATGTCAATTAGTAAAGGCGAGTTTTCAATGTACTTTTCTTTTGAAATGCCTCAATCCTCCATGACTCATAAAATTGTTCTTCTGGTTCAACATTTTTAGAAATATAAAGGTAATAATATACGTCGAATAGTCCATGGTAGACCACTATGGACCACGGTCCTTGGTGGTAGTTCCATGGGACCTCATCGCGAGAGAACTAGGAATTCAAGTAAAACTACAAAGTACAAATACGGGCCAATGACCTTGCAGTTGACGCCCTGGGGAGGAGGTTTTAGTGGGTAGGCCCGGACATGAGGAGTCCCACACTCCGTGCGTAACTGGCATTTCCTCCTCCCTCTCCAAAAAAAAAAAAAAAAAAAAAAAAAAAAAAAAACTACAAATAAATAACGATTTTTGTGAAGCCTGTGTGTACGGAAAAATCCATCGGAAAAAGTTCGGGACTCGAGAAAGGGCAAAGAAACCAGGTGATTTGATACACGCTGACGTTGGAGGACCTTTCACTCGTTCCTTTTCAGGGTATCGCTACTACGTTATTTTCAAAGATGATTTTACTCGGTACAGATTTGTTTATTTTTTAAAACACAAATTTGAAGTACATCAAAAATTAAAACAAATGCTCGGTGAAGCAAAGAAAAATGGCCATAAAGTGAGAGTATTTCTTAGTGACAACGGTGGAGAATTCGATAACTCAAACGTACGAAAGATTCTGCAAGAGGAAGGAATCAAACATCGCTTAGTTATGCCTTACTGCCCGGAACAAAATGGATGCAGTGAACGCGACAATCGCACCATTGTTGAAATGGCCAGAACGATTATGCATTCGCGAGATTTTCCACAAGAACTATGGGCAGAACTGATAAATACGGCTGCCTACATTCTGAATAGGACCGGTAAATCAAGCATTGAAGGGAAAAGTCCAAGCGAGTTATGGCTGGGAAAAAAAGCCAGCTATTAAGCATCTTCGCATAATAGGAAGCGCGTGCTACGCTCATATCCCGAAGCATCTAAGGAAGAAAATGGACAGGAAAGCACAGAGAGGAATTCTTATCGCATACGAAGAAGACGACGGCTATCACAATATGGAATGAAGAAAAACAAAAGTTGATTCGTTCCAGAGATGTGATTTTCCAAGAAGAGCCACTAGTTGACGATGAAGGTAGAGACAACTTTTTACACTTGAAAATACTTCAAGAAGATAAGAACGAAGAAAGTGATCAAGGTACCAAAATTCAAGAAACGGAAAATATTCAGCTCTCTTCACATGAAAATTCGATAGAAGAATTCGACGACAGTCAAGAGAGAGAAGAAGAAGAAGATAGTGAAAGAGGCGAGATAGAGAAGGGCAAATCGGAGGGATACGCGTTGAGAGATCGTTCGACCCTAAAATTACCAAACAAATTTAATGACTACATTATGTCAGCTGCTGCAGACGTTTCTAGTTTTTATGAGCCTACAACTTTCAAAGAAGCAGTTCAAACCAAAGTGGGAAGAAGCAATGGATAATGAAATGAACTCGTTTGAAGAAAATGAAACGTGGGAACTAGCAGATTTACCACCAGGAAAAAAGGCGATTCCGTGCAAATGGGTTAATACCAATGCCGAGGGTGAAATAGAAAAGTATAAGGCCCGACTCGTCATCAAAGGATATTCACAAAGAAAGGGTGAAGATTATGACCAAATATTCAGCCCTGTTGCGAAGGCGGGAACGATTCGAGCAGTGCTGAGCGTAGCTGCAAGCGAAAACATGCATCTCACTCAATTTGACGTCTCAACAGCATTTCTATACGGAAACCTCGATGAAACGATCTACATGAGGCAACCTGAAGGCTTTTCCGACGGCACAAATAGAGTTATCCGACTGAAAAAAAGTCTCTATGGGTTAAAACAGGCGCCTCGATGTTGGAACAAACGATTTGGCGATTATCTCATTCGACTTGGCTTCAAGAAAAATGAAGAAGATCCGTGCCTATTCATGAAAAACACTAAAGACGACAAAATTTTGATAGCTCTTCACGTCGATGACGGATTAGTAGCATCCTCGAGCGTCACGGAGCTTTCGGATTTCTTGAATGACTTGAAAAAAGAATTCAAAATTACAGAAAAGCCAGCCTGTTATTTCTTGGGATTAGAATTGGAAAGAAAGGACGGATGAATCAAAGTGAGCCAAGCCTCGTACACAAGAAAAATTCTTGAAAGATTCGGGATGAATGACTGCCGTCCTGCTCCAACACCAATAATCAGTGAGAGCGTTCTGGTAAAGTAAGAAGAGGCAGAAAAAGAAAAGAAATGTCCTTACAGAGAAGCTGTTGGAGCTCTCATGCACCTCATGGTAGGCACGCGGCCTGATATTGCCTATGCGATTAGCGTCGTTTCTCGAAAAATGGAAAATCCATCATGGGAAGACTGGGTTAAAGTCAAAAGAATACTTCGCTATCTAAAAGGCACGGTGACTAACGGAATTGTCTACAAACAAGACTGTCGAGGAGGGATTCTAGAGAGCTACAGTGACGCTGATCACGGTGGAGACGGAAGTACTGGCCGCTCGACTTCTGGAGTAGTTTGTCTATACGCTGGAGGAGCAGTTTCTTGGTCAAGCCAGAGGCAAGCAACAGTGGCCATTTCAACAACCGAAGCTGAAATAGTCGCTGCGAGCGAAGCAGCTAGAGAAGTCGTTTGGCTCAAGAGACTACTAGGAGCCATCACTCGAATGGAAGCGATTCCTACCCTCTTCGTTGATAATGAAGCCGCGGTTCGACTATCGAACAATCCGGAGTTCCACAGACGAACAAAGCATATCAAGACGAGGCATTTCTTTGTGAGGGAGCTTGTTACAAACGGCGAAATTCAAGTAACTCGAATTTCAACTGAATTTCAAGTAGCCGATATTATGACCAAGCCTCTTCACAAACCCCGTCTCGACGACCTTTCTCGGAAAATGGGGTTACCCTGCAATGCTATTCCTCGTCGATGTGACGAGTACCCGGTACACTTCCATTTAAAACTTCTCAGTAGGGCGCTCTAGCGACTCAAGTATCGAGCTATGCTTCCATGAGTTAGTGAGCTGCAAGACAGTGAACCAAGTGGTCGTGCTCAGATATTGGGAAGTAAGTTATTTTAATTTCCCTAAAAGTCATATCGTCGATGCGACGAGTTGGTAGCAATACAGGGGGTATAAATTGTCGTCGAACCGACTACGCGTAGCAATGACAATCAAAATACAGTCGTTGGAAAGGCGAATGGATAGCATTACAGGGTAGTTTTTTACAGGGAATATTTTCGGGGGCTTGTTATATTTCGCGTACGTTTTGTTATTTTTAACAATACGTATTCTTTGTTTTTCGTAACCTTTAGAAAATGGACCGATCTCGGAAAAGGGTATTCTCAGATGAAGAAATTAGGGCTGCATTAGAAGAAGAAGACAGCGAAGTCCTTTCATCGGAGGATGAGGAAAATGAGATACCTGCACCAGACCCGGAAGCTTCAGACGTTGATGACCCGGATTATGTGTGCTCTTCAGCCTCTGAAAGCGATGTAAATTCAGTTGCAGATCTACACGAAGTGGATTCTGAAATAGTAAAGAGAATCCAAACTGCTGAAGCATCGGATTTAATCCAAAAGAAGAGAGTTCGTGGACGTCCATCGAGAACTGTCCCAGCATCAACCATACAAGACGGGCCTACGCCTGGGCCCAATTTATTATTGATTGTAGAACAAGATGACGTCGTTGGGGTAGACGGTAAGACTGTTTGGCAGACTCAGCCAGTGCACAAGCCGGGGAAGACGGCCAAGATGAACGTTGTTCACTTCACTCCGGGCCCTCAAGGTGGTGCTAAAGATGCAATTTCGGCTGCTGATTGTTTTCGCGTGTTCTTCTCATCTACCATTGTCGACAACATTGTAACATGTACGAATAGTGAAGTACAGAGACAGCGATCACGCTACAAAAATCCCTTACCCAGTTTTACAAAAGACATAACAACAGCAGAGTTGGACGCTCTTTTCGGTATACTCATAATGAGTGCTGCCATGAAAGATAATCACCTTCCCAGTCATGTTATGTTCGACTCCACTAGATCAGGCGAGAAATACCGTGCAGCAATGACGCGGCAACGATTCAACTTCTTGATAAATTGTCTGCGCTTCGATGAAAAAGAAACGAGAGAAGCGAGGCGATTGACCGATAAATTAGCGCCAATCTCGGATTTATTGTCTTCATTCATCTTGAATTGCCAAAGCAGTTATAAGCCCAGTCCGTATATTACAATTTATGAACAACTTGTGGGCTTCATAGGGCGGTGCCCATTTAAGATGTATCTTCCTTCAAAGCCTAATAAGTACGGCATTAAAATTTTCATGGTTTGTGACAATGCCACCAACTATGTGTACAACGCTGATGTATACCGCGGAAAAACAACGCTCCCCTCAGGAATGAGTTTCGGACATCACATCACGACGAAGCTTGTAGAGCCCCTCAGAAATACCCACAGAAACTTGACATGTGACAATTGGTTTTCCAGCCTACCTCTTGCGGAAACCTTACTGACAAATTTCAAAATGACCATGGTCGGAACTATAAAAAGAAATAAAAGGGAATTCCCTAAGGAATTCACGGACCCTAAATTCAAGCAGAGAGGGCCAGGGTCAAGTTTCTTTTTGTTTTCTGAAGATACCACCGCAGTTTCATACAAACCCACGAAAAAAAACAAACTTGTCACTCTTATTTCCAACATGCACCACGATAATGCTATAAACGAAATAAATAAAAAACCGGAAATCATAATAAACTATAATTCAACCAAAGGAGCCGTGGACACATTTGATCAATTGTGCAGCAATATGGGGTGCAACAGGAAAACCAAACGCTGGCCTCTCTGCATATTCTACAACATTGTGAATATAGCTCTCCATAATTCATACGTCATATATACTCACAATTTCCTGAAAAAAAGTGGAGCCGGTTCCGAAATTCCTTCACGATTTGAATTCGCTATGACTTTGGCTGATGAAATGACGAGTTTTTCAATGCAAAGACTCACCCAGCCCATTCCTAACAAACTGAGAAAGATGATCAGCAGGTGTCTCAAAATTGACGAGCTTTGTGGTCATCAAACACTTCAACACCGTCAGTCTCCTCAACTCTACGGAGAAAGAAAAATTTGCGCATACTGCCCAAGCAAGAAACGAAGAATGACAAAATCAGTATGTGAAAAGTGTAGTAAAAACATTTGTGGGGATCACAAGCGGCAGATTTGTACCGACTGTTTCAGCCAATAAACCCGTTGGACCTGATGTTACCTTTTAGTTTTATTTTTTCTAATTTGTGATTGTTGTTCCTATTTGAATACATGTATAATATTCTGTTCCTAAATATTTTTTGACGTTTGTATTTGGTGAATAATGTTTATGTTATTATGATACGTGATTTTTAAAATGAGAAAGTCAAGACTGATTTAGTCAATTCAACGTTGTGACTCAATTTCTTTTTTAACTTTTTTGTGGAAGAAAAAAATTCGTTTTGTTACGAATTTTGTTTTGTTTACAACTCTCCCCTTCCTACTCATCATCATCGATGAAATCCAATACCATTACCGAGAAACCATTCTCAAGAAAGAAGGTCTAAGGTACAGTAAATATATAGGATAGCACAGCATTACTATTTGTTTCGTCACATAGACGACGGGTAGCAACCACGTCGAAATAGCTAGGGTAGCATTGCAGGACACTTCGTTGCCATGATGACAAAAAAAAAAAAAAATTAAGAAGGGAGAGTGTTGAGAAAAGTGTTCTCGGGGGTGATTCTGTAACTTGCAAAATTTACGTGTCGTAAAATGGAAGAAGGGCGAGGGGAGGTACCTCGTTGCCATGGTTTTTACGATACCTAGTGAATTAAACTGTGGAATTTTCACGCTAGAATGTGTGGTCTCGAAGAAAAAATAATAAATTCTTGACAAATGCTTGGAAAAACCAAGGCAACGGGGTACATCCTCTCCCCCTCCTTCCCAGTTACGACACGTAAATTTTGCGAGTTACAGAATCACCCCCGTTGTTCTACCCCCTTTGGAGTTTTTTGAAGAATAAAAAAAATAAAATAAATTTTTTGACTAATAACAAAGTCTACGTCTGGTCACTCTCATCTGGAGGGCGGGGCCAATTTCCCCTTAGCAAGGAAGCCTATAGGTAGCTTATTGTGCTACCCTTGGAGCCGTGAGTCTAATCCAACCCCCCCCCCCCCCTGTAGCGCTAAAAGGTTGTCGACTCGTGGGAGAAATGTCCACCAGAGTGTGTGAACCGAAAAAGCTCAACAGCCACACAGCGAGCGTTTGTTCAAGGCAAAGGCGTGCTTTTGTGAAAAATTCTTCTCCCTCACATATTTGGTGTTTTTTCCTCGCTCTCGTTTTTTCTCGTGATTGGTGGAATGCGGGCTTTTTAGCCATTGCGTTGGAGTGCAGATTTATGCTCTATTTATGCAAGCGTAAAAAACTTGGGCCGGGCCGCAAACGTCTGGCCTCGGGCCGGGCCGATTATAAGTCGAAGCCCGGCCCGGCCCGATTCCATCTCTAATGCACGGCAGACTTCCGGACTCGTATATAGGGGGTCAAATGCCATCATTTTGCATACCTTTCGTGACTACGCTCTTCCGGTTGAATGGGACTGTCGCCAGCTCTCGGTCTATAAGCATCTTTCAACAATGGGTCAAGTGAGGTAGGAAATATTGTAAATTTAACCGCTGATTTGTTTGAGAATTCAACTCCTATTTTCACCCCCTCCCCCTTGTACGATTTTGATGAAATTGATAGGGGACTCTCTGCTAGCCAACACATATATTCCCTGAAAATTTCATCAAATTCGGATAAAAACTATGGAAGATATGCTTGTTACAAGGATTTGCGGACAGACAGACACGAAACCGAAATTGTTCAGGAAGGCATAAAACGTGGAATGCAAGTGGAAACTAAAAGTGAATTTTTTTTTTTGCAAGAATTGCAAGAGTCTTGCAAAAGACTCTTGTTCTTGTGCAAGACACATTCCCGGAGTCTTGCAGGAAGTCTTGTTCTTGCAGGGTAAGTCTTGGTCTTGTTCTTGCTCTTGCTGCAAGAGTCTTACGAGACTGCAAGAACCAAGACCATTCTTGCCCATCACTAATCTCTGCTGTAAAACTGTATTTTTTGCATTCTATTTCGGGATTTTGGTCGAATAACTGACATTCCCCCCCCCCCCCTAGAGAGTCATATTTTTGGAATTGAACATGGAAGTTTTGGTCCCTATGGAAGGCCCTGTGGAATGGTAACTGCTACACGTGTGCCTGTCGGATTAGCCTGTGATCACTGCTCGTTTTACTGAAAGTCGTGTGAAGAGGGTGGTTCTTACGCCCTAAACTTTGTCTGAAGATGGTCTAGCTCTAGTGGACCGAAACGATGGTCACGAATTAATGAAGACACTTCAAACGTGGAGAGATTAGCCTTTTTCACCAAAAAACTTGAGTCATCCAAACTGCACTATCTCACCTCGCATCAATACAATGAGACGATCAATGAGATTGAAAAACGCTCTCTCTTGGAAATTCCGCACTCGCGTATGATCTTGCTTTCCTACATAAGTCGTCGAAAAAACGAGAATTTTCAATAGTGATGAGCAAAAATGGTCTTGGTCTTCTCGCGAGACTCTTGAAGCAAGACCAAGACCAAGACTCTCTAACGGCTGCAAGACCAAGACTTGAAATGCAAGACCAATAAGACTTTCTACAAGACCTTACGAACGAGTCTTGCGCAAGACCAAGACTGTGTTGCAAGAGCCTTGCGAGTCTTGCAAAAAGAAGTTCTGCTTCTAAAAACCGAATTTTGTGGGTTTTGCTCTTCCAAGAACACATTTTGCTGATTTGGTTCCTTTAAAACCTAGTTTTGGCGATTTTTCCATCATCAAAAACACATTTTCGTGGCTTTAGCTCTTTATTTGTTCTAGGAAGAAAAAGAAGGAATGAAGGGGGGAGAAGGTGTTTGTGAATATTCCCCGTCCAAGTCCTTCGTTTCAGCCGCTTATTTGGTGCACTTTTGACGACTACAGAGCCGAACAGACAGGTAATTTCATTGGCCGGACTAGCAAAATATCCTTTCCATAAAAGTGCAAAATAGGTACTGTTCGGTTTAATCTGCTACTAATCGCAAAAAACTCCCGCAGTTTCATGGCTGAATCGCCATTTTTGAACATCATTAATTTTATTGACAAATAGTCTGTTTTGGGGGGCTTTTTGGAACTTTTTGTACGTTGTAACTTTCTTGGGGTTGTAGAATTTTCATAATGAAGGCAAAGAAATGAAAAATCTTCTCCCACTTGTTTTATTTGAACTATCTTGACCGCGGTTTCGGCAACGCCATCATTTTCAAACGAGTCAACGGATAAAACACAACTGGTGTTGATAATTTTAGGGCACCAATCTATTTTTAGGGCGTATAGAGTCAATTTTTGCAATTTTTCGGGGTGAAGTAAAGGCGGGAGTGCTCAGTTTTGGCCATTCTTGGCGCGCTTTTGCCATTTTCATGGCGGAAGTCATCTGTACAGGCATTTTTAGGGTGCGAATCGTCAGTTTTTAGCCATTTTTAGAGTGCGTGGAGCCAATTTAGCTGTTTTTTCGGACGCCAAGTATCCAGAAAGCCAAGGCCACTTTTCGTGCGCGAATGGCCGATTTAGCCATTTTCAGGGTGCGAATCATGTACTTTTCATGTATTTTCATGGCTCCCTAATCGTACGTATCTAGCAATTTTTAAGGCACGAGTCAGTTTGGCTACTGTTAGAGCGACATTCGCCAGTTTTGCTATTTTTAGGTCGTAAATAGTAAGTTTAGCCATTTTTAAGGTGCGAAAATCTTCAATTTTTTGGTGCGACTGTAGTCAGCTTATCCGGTTTTTTGTGGGAATACCTAGTTTAGCTATTTGAAGGATGCGAGTGGCTATCAAGCCAGTTTTTTGTAGAGCAAAGTATGCAATTTCTGAAACCCCTGCCTTTTAAGCAAAACCTGAATCCGCGTCTCCACCGGCTGCTAGGGGGCCCCCATAGTTCTCGCCTCGGGGCCCCGCGAGGGCTAGAAATGGCCCTGCTGATGAAACAGTGATTTTTCAGAAAAATGTGCTCACTGTTATTTTTAATTCTCACATGTTAAATTGCCTCGAAATTTTAAAAATCACTGTGGTAACGTTACGGTGCCGATCGGAGCACTGAATCACTGTCACGTGCCGGTCTAGTATCAATTGATCAATCGATCGAATAATATTTTCATTTTTGCCAGACAAATCGCGTGCCGGGCACGGCACTGTGACATGTGAATCAACCTTGAAGGCCCCGCCACACCGAACGCGAACTGCCGCGCGGACAGGTCCGCACGCGGAAAAACTATGGTAACGGGTTATACCTCACCCACGTACGTAGTCATGGTTTTTTGGCGAGCGGACCAGTCCGCGCGGCAGTTCGCGTTCGGTATGGCGAGGCCTTAAAGGTATTGACACTTCGGGGATCAAGACATCGCTACTATCTGACATTTTCTGCCCTAGGTATTCCAATTTATTTTGACTGCTGCAGTCTAGAGATGCACAGTTCCTAGAGTGAAAGGGCCTTACATGGTTCGTTTGTCGCGTCGTAAGTAAAGACAATTCGGTCAAACGTAGTTCGCGTTAAGGATTCCTCTAACAAGTCACTAACTTTTTCAAAGCGGCTCAACACTCAATGAGGCGACGGATTTACCGTGTTTATTTCCAAATGAAGAAAAACAAAAGCAACATTTCAAAATCTAATACAATAACCAAAATACAGGGTGGATGCGTATAAGTGTAAAGAAAAAAATTTGGTACAAGTAGACCTCATTTGCGATCGAAAACACCCCATAAGCCACGGTCCGAAAATCAAAACCCTTAGAGATATGATTTTTTAATCATCTTTTTAGGATAACATCATTTTCCTTAACTAAATGCGAGTAACTCGCTTCCCGGCTGCTATTGCAGCTGACTTTCTGCAACTTTTGACGCTGGATTCGGGAAGAGCACACTCTGTTCTGTCAGGCCTAGCTATTTTCGTCTAAAATAACTATTTTCTGTGTCCTTAGCTCGGCAGCTCTTCCAAGTCGTGCGGAACGGAGATTTTCAATAAAAAGGAACCCCCACTTGCCCGTACTATAACTGCACCTATCGACTTCTCATGGATCAGAAAAGCTTTTTCAACGTGTTACTTTCGAAATTACTCATGAGCGTTTGTTTCATTAATTGGATTTCTCGGCAGAAATTACAACTTTTTTTTAGAAAAAAGAGTGATTTTCCTATTCAAAAACAATAAATTGCTTTTACCTGCCAAATTCAAACAATCCTTGTGAACTTCAACATTCTCAGCGTCATGAAAACTTCACCTGAAGTGGTCCATTGAACGTAACCAACAGTGAACGCCTACCAGAGTATCAAAAAATGTCGCTCCGGCAGCTTGCTGTCGAATAAAGTGCATTTCACTACAACGCAGTTCGACGTTTTCAGTTAATTTGCGATTATTCGACAATAATTACTGCTTAGTGTGACTATAGCTACTTTTATTTAGCAATTTCTGCCAAATAATCGCTAATTTACTGAAATTCGTAGTAATGAAATGCACTCCATTCGACGAATTTGATGCTTTGGTGAGCGTTCATATTCAGTTCCATTCCGAAGGACCGCTTCAGTTGAGGTATAATGATTTTTAGCATGCTGAAATTCGCAAGGATTGTTTGTATTTACAGGTAAAAACCAGCGATTTTGAATAGGAAAATCAATAATTTGTCTAAAAAATTGTCATTTCTGCCAAAAAATCGCCAATTGATTAAACAAACGCTCATGAGTAATTTCGAAAGGGACACGTTATTGAAGAAGTTTTTTTTGGTCATAGCGAGGGACGCTGCGACGGTCCCGTATAGGCTTTTTGGCCGACGTCGGTTCCATTTCTCATTTCGGGGTGGTCCGATGGACTCAAAAAACGGTGTTCGGTGCAATTTGAAGCACTTCACAAAATGGCCTAGTATAGCCAGCGTGGTTGTTTGGCTCTGTGAAAATCCTAATTTCGCGAGTTTGGCTTGAAATGTTGATTGAGAGCCACTCTTCTCACACTAACACCAATTCTTCCAGATTACATTCCAAATGAGCACTCCTGCCTGCATTTCAAAGAAACCGGTCCCCCCCTCCCGTTGTGATGAAGGGGTGTGGGATTTAATTACGTTCATTTCAGTCAGTCAATCAGTGCGCTTAATTAGTGTAAATTTTTTTTTAAAGTTTTGCAACACGAATTAGTGACGCGTGTAATCCGCCGGGGATCTCGACCCTCCCTACTGAGGGAGGCAACTGAGACCCGCAACACCTGTCAGCTCGGCCGTTTTTATCCGTCTCAAGTACGGTCCTTGTACGTGGAAAACGCCGGAAAATTCGTCATTTCCGTCTTATAAGATGAAAAAAAAAAAAAAAAAAAATGTCTTCGATTTCGTTCCATATAAGTTTTTCCTCGTAGATAGGTTCCCCCTTCCACCCGCCACCATTACAACTGCTGGACACCTATGGGGGGCGACTGACATTTAAAAATGTAGCCACGGTGCTCAACAATAAAAACTCGATTTGACCTTATAAAAAGGCCGGTTTTTCAACCAGAACAAAACCTTTAGCGTTCAACGTATATTTGTCAATCAATTTATTTAGGACCCCCTCCCCCTCCTTTTTATGATTCTGGAATGATTCTCATCGTTTGTGTGCGTATCGAGGGTTTGTTGGTATATTGTAGTCTACTACACGACTATTTCGCGCTTGTTATCGCGGAAAACTGTGCCTTTATTTATTTTTAGAAAGAGTGTTTTTTTTTCGTGAATTAATTGGCTAAACCGAAGAGATCTTAAAACTTTCACTTTTTTTTGAAGAGAGTAAAACAACAATTTTGACCTTCCGAGGCATACACTGCGTTTTAACGGCCAATAAAAGTCAAAACCATAGTAATACATTTTTTAAAAAAACACTCCTCGCTAAGATTTATAGTCCTAAGTTATGGTAGTGGACTAAGGCCGATATAATTGCATAGCAACAATGTAGGTCTTGACAGGCCTTAAATTTGTTCTTTTTTCAAGCAAAAAAAAAAAAAAAAAATCAGCTCAAAGACGGGATAGAGCAACACCATCAGTATTTCACAAGTTTCATTCTCGATACGCTTTTCTCATACTCCCCCACCCCCACCCACCCATTCCACCAATCCCTACGATTTCTTCACGTTGAAAAAAACGGTCGAATTTGCCCTCTAGCGCGGAACTGTAAATAATAAAAAAAAAGAGCAACGAACTACTTGTCGTCGAAGAAATATTTTTAAGGGGTGAAGGGAGCCCCCCTAATTCGACTTTTTTTTGCTTTTATAAGGAGTGTGTTGAGATCGTATCCTCACCATTTATGATAGTGAATTTATGTTGTAAAGAAGTGTTTTCACAGTCAATTTTAGGACTTTACAGAAAAGGGGTTGAAAAAAAAAAAAAAAAAAACACAAGGGGTGAGGAGAGGCGTGACGTGAGTGCGATTGTAATTTTGTGAGCAGCTCCACGATGATCGCTACCAGTGAACGAATGCCTAGAATTGTAAGTTCATAAATATTAAAACAGCGGACGGTAATTGCATGTCGTAATTTATTGAGCGAGTTCAATTAAAACAATGTGCGAGTTCTGTAAATTGCTTCGAGACGAGTCGGTTCACCTTGCAAATCTCGACAGTGTGTCATTAAGAGAGAAGGAAAAAAAGAAGTTGGGACCGTGACCCACATTTTAGGATGAAAAAACTTCACCTGCAAACTTATTTTTTATAGGAAATAAATCGATTAAAAAAAACAAAATTAATTATTTCTCAGACTGTCTATCTTCTCATCATCGCCACCGCCGTCGCAACGGTTGCCCGTGCCGGTATCATCGACGCTCCCTACGTTCACGGAGGGCTCGCCCTAAACCACGTCTCTCCCGTCATTACACCCGTCGTGTCGGCGCGGCGGCGGCGACGTCCTATTCGAGTCAAGTTCGCGTCGTTCACAATTCAGTGCCTGTGATCAAAGGGCACACACTGACGCCAGTGGTTCATGTCTCGCATTTGGACGTCTCGCCTGAATTGACCGGCGACGGAGGAGACGTCGTCAGCTATGGTTACCATTGATTTGAACAAAATAAAATGAAATAAATACGTTCCTGGTGAATATTTTTTCCTTTAAATTATTTTTGTATTAAAATACATAATGAGAATCAGAAACAAACAAGTTTTTCGGGCGATCAATTCGACCTTGTCCCCCTACCATGTCATCTGTAGCAGACAGGACCGGCTTTTATTTCAGAGGGGGAGGGGGGCTTAATTTAGCCGCCCCTGGAAGCTGGAAGACTCAAATTTAAGTCGCTAATCGGATGATTTTCTCCATTATAGCAGCGAGTTGACGATTTCCCCCACTTTTTTAGCAGTGAATGAGCGCTTTATGTCAATTTTAGCCGCAAGTAGCATTTTTCTCAATTAAGAAAGCCATGAATTTGCGTATTCTCAATTTCTGAGCCTCGAATTGGAATTTTTCTTCATTTTAGCCACTAATTTGAGGCTAAAATACAGAAAAATTCCAATTTTTCCAATTGGCTTAGTGACTTTCCTCCATGGTATCCGTGAATTGGAGTTTTTATCCCCCGAATTAGCAAATGTTTTTCCATTTTAGCCACGAATTCCACAATTTTTGCTACAAATTACAGATTTTTCCACTAGCGAGTTAGCTCTTATGCTCAATTTGAGATATAAGAACTATCGTTTTTCTTAGCCGCGTGTATTGGAGATTTTTCTCAATATTAGCTGTAAATTACCGTTTTTAACAATTGTATTGACTGTAAGCGCAAAATAGCGCTTTTGCACAGTTTCAGCCTTGAAATTACCTGCAGAAACCACGGATTTGTGATTTCTCAATTTTAGCAGCGAATCATCGTTTTTCTCACGAACTTGTAGCTCCAGCTATATATTTCCGTGAATAAACCCTTTTTCTCAATTTCGTTCTCGAATTTAGTGATTTAAGCTGCAAATTAGCAATTATTTCCAATTTTAACTGAGAATTAGCACTTTTCCCCTATTTGAACTGAAAATCAACGTTTTCCTGAATTTTGGCTGTGCTAATTGGTGATTTTTCCAATTTTCGCCACGAATTTGTGATTTTCTTCATTTTGTATCCGCGAATTAACGTTTTTTCACAACTCCCATTCACATCTGCCAATTTTCAAATTAGCGATTTTTCCCAATTTCAGCTGTGAAATAGCGTTTTGTGCTAATTTAGCGGCCATTCAGCTTCCTATTCCCTTTTTCATGCGTGAATGGGCGATTTTACGCCATTTCAGTGTGAATTTGCCATTTTTGTCTAATTTAACCCGAAAACGTCTTTTATTTGTCAATATTATACAGGGTTTTCTCAACCTTAACCGCGGGGTTTGCCAAAATACAACACTTTTGCGTTGATTTCCACAATTTATTCGTAGAATGGTCTCCATGTACCGCGAATAAACGATTTTTTTCTTAATTTTAGTCTGGAAGTTGCATCGCGAGACCATGAACCAGCGCTTTTTAGCAGCTATTGGCGATTCAGGTTAACCAAATGCGCTCTGGTGGCGGCCCCAACGAAGTAGGAAGAGCGGTAGACTCTCCATGGACTCTTATAAGAAACCGCAGTTTTGTTCTTTTTTATGAGTTTTTAGGATTTTTAAAGTTCATTTCTTTGAAATATTAGTTGGTATTACTACTTTCTATTAACAATAAACTCAGAATCGAGGATTAATTGAGATAAAATGAAGGAACTCGCGGTGAGAAAATTACGGCGTTTTCCATTCACCGATAATTTCGCGCTGCGAGGGAGATTTTTCCTTCCGTCCTTGATGAAGGATGGAAAAATCCCCCTACCCTATGCAGAATATTGTGCAAATGGAAAACGCAATAAGTTTTCAAATATCTTCGCGAATTTCCGGTTAAAAAGGGTTGTTCAGCCCCAAAAACAGACTGTCCTTAATCAAATATGTAATTTTCCCCAACAAGGGTGCCCTTATTCTACAGACAAAGCTGGGATAAGTCTGGTTGCTATGGGCCTTTTTGTAAACAGTAATGCAAAGTTATCCGAGGGATTGCTATTCCCAAAGATAAAAGAACTGGATTGCTATCACTGCTGATAAAGAATAGCCATGAAATAAGCTCCCAAAGTGGTTGAGAGGGGTGGAGTTTCAAAGTAAATACCGGAAGAGAGTTGTGTTGCCATAACTACACGAGGAGAGGGACAGGGTGATTGCTTATGAGTGGACGACTTATACCCTCCTGTAGGCCACAGCAGGGTAATTGAAGGAGTTCATAATAAAAGGTTTTCTGTATGAAATTTTTACTGGAGTCACATTAGAGACTTCTTGAGACTCAAATGCCTTGTTTGAATTGAATAAGCTGGAACAAGCCGGATTATGGCTAAGCGTTAGTTTTTTAACTAAGTGGTTGAGTTTTCGAGTAAAATTAGCGCATTAAAAGACGCAATTTCATGAGTTTACCTTATTCAGCAAAGATAGCGAATTTCACCCCAGAAACTGACTGTGCTCACATAAAAAGGGGCAATATTCCACGAAGAACTTTAACTTTTGCCGGTTAAACGATCGGTGTAGCCTTCTAATGGATAAAAACTGTCGATTCTTGAATTAGCGATTTGTCTCCATTTAGCCACGAATTAGCGATTTGTCTCCATTTTAGCCGCGAATTAGCGATTTATCTCCATTTCAGCCTGTGCATTAGCGGTTTTCCTTGCAAAGAATTTGTGTTTTCCCTGATTTAAGCCGCTAATGAGCGCTAAATCTTCCAATTTTAGCCATGAAGTTGTCTCGAGAAACCGTGACTTGCCATTTGCTCTATTCAATCTATGAAATAGCAAATGTTTTCAATTTAACGCCATAGACATCCATTTTTGTTGACTTCAGCCGCAAATTATCGTTTTCCATCACTTTAGCAGCTAATTAGGGATTTTTCTACGTTTCATCAACGAATTAAGAGTTCCTCCAATTTTCTCCGCAAACTACCTAACACTTTTTCTGAAATTTGGCCGCGAATTAGCGATTTTTTTCACTTTTTGGTACGAAGTTACGATCAGAAGCCGCGAATTGACGTTTTATCTATTTAATCCGCGAGTCACTCATTTTAGCCACGATTTAGCAATTTTTGCGATTTTTCACCCTTTTAGCGTGAATTATAGCGATTTATCTGCATATTGCAGAGAATTCGTTTTTTCTTTACTTCAGCCGCTAATTAGCAATTTTTCTCAATGCATCCATGAATTAGCAACTTTTCTTAATTTTAGCTCCGGATTAGCGATTTGTTTTGCATGCTTTTAGCGGTGAATTAGCGTTTTTTCGCAGTTTGAGCCTCGAACTTGCATTCTGAATAAACCGAGAATTCATGTTTTCGTAATTTTAGGCGTGAATTAGCGCTTTTTCTCATTCGCGGATTATTGATTTTTCACGATTTTATCCGTTAATTAGCGTGTTGCGTAATTTTAAACGCAAATGACTGTAATTTACACGTTATCCGCGATTTTAGAGCTTTTTCTCAATTTTTGCCGTGAAGTTTTCCTAACTTTATCAGTGATTTAGCACTTTTTCTTATTCATGGCCGTGAATCAGTTATTTTTTTTTTCAATAATTGCAGCCGTTAATTAGCCATTTATCTCAATTTCAGCCCCAAATTAGCGTTATTTTCCATTTTGGTCTGGATTAAGTGGGGGATTGGTTGCCCACGAGGTGGCGCGAATTGTAGCGATTTTTATTTTCACAAAAATCCTGGGGCCGCCAAAATCCAACAAACATGATTATTTACCACTGTATGCCATGGGTGGGCTATTGTGAAAGGCTCAGCTGAGTCAGCGGGTCACTTTTTGGCCAGCGAGCCCTCGGTTGGCCACGCCTGCTATTTCATCAACGGCGGCCTACGCCTTGGCGTCCTCTATTTGGCCGCATATACAATATTTGGTGCTTAACTCTACTTCCCCTTCTTTGAAGCTCCTTGATGAGACCGTGCAGTTATCAAATTTACAATGATTCACATAGGCAACATTATGGGACAACGTGAAACGCTCATGGATATTTTATGGAGCTCTTCGTTGTTTAGCCATCTCGGGAAGTAGTCTTCTATGACTAAAAAAACTCTTATTGTCGTACTCACCAATATCCATTCCAATTTTTTGAAATGGGTAACTGGGCACATTGGTGTTGAGTAGGGGCTCCTTCGTTTCTTTATTCTGAAACCTCTGGCACGTATCACACAAGTTAATGAAGTCCGCTATGTCCGAGGACATCCTGGGCCAGTACATGATTTGTTTCATTCTGGCTATCGTTTTATTGACGCCAAGATGGGCCTGGGAATGTGTGAGTTCCATCATGTCCCGCCTTAGAGCTTGAGGAACCACTAGGCGATTATTGTAAAACAGAACATCATCGTTCATTAGAAGGTCGTCTCGAAGATCGTAGAAGATTTTCAAATCGGTACTCAGCCTGTTTCTGTTTACACCTTTCCATCCCTGGTGTACATAGTCGAGAAGAGTTGAGCAAGTCATATCTTTTACAGTGGCTGCCTTCAACTTTCTTATTTCCTCCGACGGGATTGGGAGGTATTCCTCCAAAGAGACGGCGTGGACGATTACTGACGTGTCAACGTCCTCTTCGCTAGTGTTTTTAAGGTAAGCTCGAGACAACATGTCAGCAATGTGCATTTGAGTTCCTGGAATGTATTTCAAAACAAAATTGTACTTGAGAATTTGAAGTTGCATGCGTTGCAGTCGAGCAGTATTTCTATTAAGGTCATTTTGGACAACACGAAGAAGGGGCTTATGATCGGTGAAAATAGTTACTTTGTCGTGTCCATAAATATATTGATGAAAGCGGTTGGTCGCAAAACAGATGCTGTAACGTTGCTCGGCAAAGTTGAGGCTGCGTGACCCAAAGGCTACAGGTTGTCCTCCTTGTAGTAAACAACAGCCCAGTCCATCTTTACTTGCGTCACACTGAATTTCGATCTCTTTTTTGACGTCAAAAATCTTTAGCGTTGGCGCATTTGTGACGAGCTGCTCTATTTTTAAAGAAGCATCTTTCTGAATAGGCCCCCATGTCCAGGAAATTTTATTTTTTAGAAGTTCCCGCAGAGGCGCAGTAACCCGCGAATATGCTGGAATAAATTTATTGATGAAATTGACTGCACCCAAAAAGCTTTGTAGCCCTTTAACACACGTCGGGGGTCGCATCTCTGAGATAGCTTTGACCTTGACTGGATCTGGCTTGATGCCTGCTGATGTGAAGACGAGACCCATGTAGTGGACCACTGTTATCTTATACTGCAACTTATTTTTATTAAATTTAATATTATTAGTCCGGGCTCTTTGCAGGACTGCCTCCAGGTTCTTATCGTGTTCGTCCTCGGTGACACCAGTGACGATAATGTCATCAAAGAGCACTTGAACACCGTCCAAGTCTCCGAAAATCTTGGAGTTTTCTCGGTGGAAAATTTCAGGAAAACTTGACAGACCGTACGGCATCCGTTTGAATCTATACCGTCCAAAAGGTGTTCCCATCGTACACATTCGGCTGGATTTATCGTCAAGTTGGAACTGGTGAAAACTTTCTTTCATGTCCAGCACTGTGAAGATTTTTCGTCCACTCAGATTGGCAGTTAATTCTTCCTGAGTTGGTATACTGAAGTGTTCCCTTTTTAAATACTTGTTGAGGGGAATCGGGTTGAGGCAAATAAAATTTAAGTTTATTACATTTTATTGGCTGGTCCCTTGGCAACTCTGTTCCGAACATGTTCCAATCACCTTGCTGGAACAGGCATTGTAAATAGTAAAGGGGCGTTAATTGTTTTATGATTTTTATCCGCATCAAGTTTAACATAATATCATTTTGGTATTTTCAGGCATGGTACTTTCGTGCTCTGCCTATGGCTGCGCAAATAAGTGGAAATCTGGAGGAACTTTGCAGTTTTTTGGGTGAGGCATTGTTGGCGAATATCGAATGAGGGAACGTTAGTTCAACTTAGTATTCATTTAATTAATTTTATTTCAGATTTCCCATTCGTAACCCTGAATTACTGAAGAGGTGGATATCGGCCGTCAAAAGAAAAAAAATTCAAGCCCTCAAAGCGTAGCAATCTGTGTTCAGATCACTTCGTCGATACAGACTACTTGGTGAGGCCTGGTGTAAACGTTCGTCACCTGAAGGATGACGCCGTTCCATCCGTCTTCCCTGCATTTCCATGCAACGAATTATCAACCAAAGGAAAAGAAAATCAGAACGGTTTCCGTGAGGTGAGACGTCTAGAGTTAAGTCCCAAAGAGTTGACACTCATTCATTTCTGGTCCATAGAATCAGTCCTGGCCCTTCTAGAGCCATCAGTCCGGTTTCATCTCTAGAAGTTCCTCGTGTTAACTCCGTCGATAATATCGATATTGAACAGGTGAGGATCTGTTTTTCAACATAGCGCTTTAGTTCAGGAAATAAAGCCAGAATAGCGGCAAAATTCGGCCCAATTTCTAATGGGCCATAAAAAAAAATAAGTCCGCAACGATACAGGGTTGCAAACATATTCTTAAGGGCGGGTAGACGTTGGCCAACTCATCCCTACAAGGAATGAAAAAAATTGCCCAAACAGGGTATCCAATCCTATGTAGTTTTGTGTGCTGAGTCGTTAAAAATCAACCCCGTCCATAAAATTATTGCTTCTCGAGTTGCAGCATAATTTGTACGAAATAACGTTGTTTTTGGCTTGATTACTTTCAAAAATTCCTCACGTCCTACATTTATAATAGCGTTCCCCATTTGCACAAAATTCTGCATTTGGGCAGTTCATTTCCACCCGTCTTCACTGAATTAAATCATATGTTAGAGAAGAAGACGGGTGGAAATGAATAGCCCCGTTGCAGAATTTCGTGCAAATGGAGAACGCTATTAGTGATTAAGTCGTTTCAGATGTAGTTTCCATAGATGATTTTGGTGCTGAATCAGTATTCTTTGTGTTATGAACGAAAATACCCAAGAGAAAATGTGTATCATGATTTTGGTAGGACAAACCATGTTCTCTCATCTTATGTAGTTTTATGTGTTGAGTCGAATTAGCTGTAGTAGGGATCGCTGGGATCAATACTTTTCAATTTACGGGCAAATATCTCCGAACAAAACCAGCATTTTAAAAACAATTTGTTCTTATATTTGTGGGCGAAAGTAAAAAAAAAAATTACCACAGCGATCCCTGCAAACGCACATTCGATCCAGCGCAAAAAATACATAAGACCATAGCACATGGTTAGTCCTGGGGGCTTGTAATAGAAATTGAAACACGTGTGAGACGAGATGAGAATGAATTTCACAGCCATAAACGCAGCATAAATTTTAGCTGTCAATCTCATCTCGTCTCACATGTGTTTCACTTTTATATTACAACCCCTCTGCTCAAATTCTTGATACACATTTCCATAGCACATTAAAGTTTGGGGAAAAACTAGTTTTTTAGGGTATTTTCGTTCGTAACTCAAAGAACATTGATCGCAGAGAAACGAACCACAATGAAATCGGTTCAGCACAAAAAATTCTTCACAAATGACATCTACGTTAACAGCCTTACTATAGATCGACAAGTTTCTTATGGACCGAAAGACAGTTAAATTTCTAAACACATGTTCTTAGAACCATCTGGAAATTTGGGCCTTCAGGGTCCATTAGAAACTTGTCGATCTTGTTGGACGTGAGGTTGTTTTGGAATATTTTAGCCAAAACCCAAGTTTTCCAGTCCAATTGACGTCGTAACTCAAAAACTATAGTCTGTCGCTTGTCCGCTTAAAGAGGGACTCTCGCCCGCCCTTAAATTTAGTGGAATGAGCTTCCGCTTTGCCCCTTCTCCTAAAAATAATGCACCGGGAATAATTTTAGAACAAATGATCACTGTGTAGCGTCCATACGTAACCATAGTGCCCACAGTAAAATATTTTGTTGTTGAGTTCTTTAATATTTTTGGTGGGAGTGAACAAATCGAACTATCGAAATGAAGCAACACGTTCGAGAGTCCATCACTTAGTGGACAGACTATAATTGTCGTACGGACTATTAGTATTGATTTTTACCACCTCAGCACACAAAACTACACGACTCCACGACAAACTCCACGATCGGTCAAAATTGTTCATCGTCGCCTCCCCTCCTCCCACATCTAAAAAGGATGTTTGCCACCTCGTTGCGGACTCTTCGAATCCTCGAAGTATGAATCAAAACATTTTTTTAAGGCCATATTTGAAGTTGGGCAGAAACTTGCCGCTATTCTGCCTTTCAGCTTTCTTTCCCGTGCTACTTCGTACTAGTTTCCGAACAGTTACGGATTTTCACCAAAGAAGATCGGCATTGTACACTAGTCATTGATGCCATGGCTATAAGGACTCAGCTTCTGTTTCATCCTCAAAAAGGCGAGTATGTTGGGTACTGTGATTATGGGCAGTGTGTGAACGTCGAAGGCACCCAAACTCTGGCTACAGAAGCCTTGGTTTTAATGCTAGTCTCCATAAATGGGAAATGGAAGTGGCCGATTGGCTACTTCCTTCAAAATGGTTCTCCTGCCAACGTGCAGGCTGAACTCATACGTACTGCCACATAATTTGTCGAACTCATCAGGATTAAAAGTGTGGGCCGTCACTTGTGGGCTCTAGCACTAATTTCTCTTCACTGCAGATTCTAGGGTGTAAAGCGTTTGTCCCTTTTGACAGCACAAAACCAAGCTTTGTAGCAGAAAAAGGGGCCCAAAAAGTACATTGGATTCCTGATGCAGCCCACATGTTAAAGTTGGCAAGAAATTCGTTTGCTACTGAGGGGACTTTATTCCATGAGGATAAACCGATAAAGTGGCATTATATCGTCGAGCTGCAGAAGTATCAAGAGCTTCTCCAATTTAAATTTGCGAATAAATTGTCCAAACCACACGTCCATTGGGAGAACAGCAAAATGAAGGTCAAGTTGGCAGGCCAAACCTTGAGCTCGTCTGTTGCTACGGTTCTCGAGTTTTTAATGGAGCAAGGAGTGCCCCAGTTTCAGGGTTGCTCCGAAACTATCAAATTCATTCGGGCCGTTGATAGAATTTTCGATTTTTTAAATTCTCGAAGCCCTCATGGAAAGGGATACAAGAAACCACTGTACTGGAATAACATTGAGTACTTGGAAGGTTGCATAGTGCCATTAATACGATATTTATACGAGCTTAAGGACGCCAAAGGGAAACCATTTCATCAAGGCTCGAAGAGAAAATTTATAGCTGGCTTCGCTGTCGGGGCTCTTTCTGTGTTCGAAATAGCCAAAAGTTTGCTGTCTCCTGATGGGCCCTTCAAATATTTATTGACGTATAAGTTCTCCCAGGACCACATTGAGCTCCTCTTTTCCAAAATAAGGAGCCGCCAAGGATTTAACAACAACCCTAATGTTGTTCAATTTGCCGCAGCTATGAGAAACGTCGTTATAAAGAATAGCATTACGGCTTCTCCATCTGCAAATGATGTTGCGTTGGAAGAGGTCCCTGCCGTTAGCATATTCGAAATTAAATGGCGAAAAAAGCAACGGAGGGCCCCTGAAGACGTAGAAATATTGTCATCTGTTCAGGAATCTTGCGAAGATGACGAGCTTGGTGAGCTTGAGCTCGATGAGGTAAATGCAAGACATTTAGTTACCTTTGGTTGTTTTTCACAGCGTGAAGAACATAGGGACCATGTTATGTATTATATTGCGGGATTTGTCGTGAGGAGTATAGTGAAAAAAGTGGATTGTTCGTCGTGTAAATTGAGGCTAGCTCTTGACACTTCTGCCAGCGACCACGACTATGACCACTTTTCGATTAGGTCCAATTATGCCCAATTTTTCAACTTAAAAAACAAAGGCGGACTTGTGGCTGCATCGGAATCAGTGTATGTAATCGTTCGTCACACTGAAAAGTGTCTTGATTCATTAACAAACAATTACACGAAGTTGAATGTTCCCAAGCTGTCCCACATGGTTGTGTTGAAAGTAGTTAGGCAGTTACAATTTGTAAATATTTTCAAAAACCTAAGTTGCTCTCCAGAAGTTGGAGTATCCCATAAATTAGATTTAATTAAAATAGTAGCGTGCTATTATATAAGATTAAGGTGTTTCGCCATTAGTAGATATGAGTCTGAACTATCTAAAGCCAAGAGCCAAAGGCACAATCGCCTAAAATTGACGCTTTTTAGCAACGAGTAATTTTAATGTTTGTATAATAAAACTACAGGGTGTTCCAGGAGGGAACGGCAATACTTGCACACGTTGTGGTACTAAGTACGACGAGCCAAAATTTCTGTATGGACATAGGGTCGCAAACGCTTCGTTTCAGAGTTTTTAGTACTTTTTAAGCCAAACTACCACTTTCCTACAAGAATCGTCCCTGATGGGTTAACCTTTCATAATGGAACAAAGTGAGTGGCATTTCTGTAAAGAGCTCAAAATTTTGCTTTGGTATGTTTAATTATTACTTGAAAAAGCGAAAAAGAGCGATATTTAATTTTAGTGTATATTTCAGGGGATATTTTAGCTAAATTCTGAATGGTTAGAGCATCGACCAACCATAGGAAAAACATGCCCATTTTGTAAGCTCACAATTGGTTTAAACAAAATTGAAATCGATGGGGTTTCCTCCGAGATATCATACCAAACGTTGTTCAGTGGTTTCCCAAATATTTGGTATGTTATCTCAGTGAAAACCCAACCGATTTCAATTTTGTTGAAACCAATTGAAAGCTTACAAAATGAGCATGTTTTTCCTATGGTTGTTCGATGCTCGACCCATTACTAATTTAGCTAAAATATCCCCTTAAAGATACAAGAAAATTAAATATCGCTCTTTTTCGTTTTTCAAGTAATAATTAAACATACCTAAAGACGACTTTTGCGTTTTGATGTAGTGTTTGCCAAAGCGAAATTTTTAGCTCTTTACAGAAATGTCACTCACTTTGTTCCATTATGAAAGGTTAACCCATCAGGGACGATTCATGTAGGAAAGAGGTGGTTTGGCTTAAAAAGTACGAAGTTGCCGTTCCCTCCTGGAACACCCTGCATATGGGAGGGAAGGGATTCATGATTAACAGTTCGAATTGTCTGAGTAAACTATGTTACGTTGTGTTGTAAACCATGTTAAAAGTTGTGCTTTGTTTTTTAATGTCGCTTGATCACTTTTTAGAGATTAGAACCTTCAATTCTAAGTACATTTAGCGTTTAACAAATAATGTCGAAAAAACTCAATTAACGTGAAGTGTTCCTATTTTCTTTACCTTATTACCATGATGAAATTATTAAAATTGTGTGATTTTTCGAGAAATGTTGACAGTTTATTGGTGGAAATCTGTCTGTGTGTAGTGCTTCGGTCCTTCTGTTTCGCTCTGGTCAAGGGAGACTTGGCCATTTTCCCCAGACTTGTCGTAAATTCACGAAATTCCCTGAATTTCCCAATTTCAGAGAAGTCCCTGACAATCTTGTGTATTTGGAGTCACCCTCTTTGTGAATGACAAAAAGTTGTTCACCTTAGTTTCAGAATACTTTCTGGATGCGAATCCCTAACTTTGATTATGTTGTAAGTACGCCTTATGCTCTTGATCTTTGTTGGACCAAGAAAGTTGCTGGAATTATTGACCCTCGCCTCAACGATACCAGTAACAGAGTGTCAAAGACGTGGTTGAAGAACAGGTGGATACGCTACCTGACAGCGATGAATAAGAAAAGGGAACGCTTGCAGTTGGATGAAATTATTTTGTATTTCTTATGAAATAAGTTCATTTCAACAAATGTTAGAATTTAATCTGAGATCTGCTTGGTCCAGTGAATTCACTTTCTTTTTCAGCAATCTCGTTGAATTCCGCTAGTAGACACTTCTCGTAAATTTCAATTTCTTGGTCACCTCGGGTAACCACATGGAGATCATGTCTGCGTCAAGCCTGGAAATGTAAAAAAATGAGATGTTTAATATGTTACGAACACATTACGCTTATCTAGGTGCATGGAAACGGACAAATAAATTCCATCCTCAAAATCCGTCAAAGGAAAATTGTCCAACGACTCCTCCCCCGGGCAAGGTTCTTTACGGTATCTACCGCGTCATACAGGTGAAAAAACATTGTATCAAGTTTACGTAAGCCAAGGGAGCGATACAGTGAGATCGTCAATGATTTTTCTCTTGAAATAGTAATTTCTGTAGTGCCGTCTGATAGCTCATTCGCCATTCCTAATTTCACTCCAAAACGACCTCAAATATATTAATTTAATGTTGTACTTACTTTCTAGCGATGAAGACAATTAATGTGAAGAAGTTTATCCAAATAAAAGTGACAAAAAAAGACAAAACAAAGTTTTTATTTCACTGAACAGACTAAACCCCATACGAAAACAATACGGAGTGATATCATTTTACCCAACTTAAAGATGGCGGTGCCCCTTTAAATGGGGCTTCACCCCGATAAGGGAGTTCGCTATCTAGGTATTGATGGCGAGCAGGTGGACCGGAGCGCGCTCAGGCGGATTTAATTGAAAGAGTCCCGGACAGATTGAAGGTTTCGGTGTCATAGGTTTCCCATACAAATTGTGAATACTAACGTGGTTGATTGATCCAGATAGTGCTTTTTTAATTTCTAATTAGTTTTGATTTGCTCGAATTGTGTTGCAAAAGGGTGACAATCAAGTATCTCAAACGAACGTTTCGGTTGACGGAATCAGGTATAGGATTGATGTGTTTTTGGGTGCCACTTGGGAACGAAGGATGGCGTCAGCCTTCACAACTTCCCTCGATGGAAAAATTAGTGTGTTTATTGCGAATTTTATAGCCATTGGCTCTAGCTAGCTGCTACTAAATCATGAGTTGCGACTTACATTTATTCCAAATAATTCATTTTTGAACTTTCTTAAATATGCTTGTCGGACCGCCGTTACGTAAATTGATAGTTGAGCGCAGTTTCTAGAGAAAGTATAGAGTAAGGCCCTGTTCACAAGCTCTATGTTTGTGTTGAGTGGTGTCAATGCAACCTATAAAAATGCTTCATTTTTCAAGGGAGTAAATTTGTTTGGCTGCTTAGACTCCACACAACGAAAACATAGAGCTTGTGAACCGGCCTTAAAGCCGGCTTCACATGTGATCTGAAAAAAAAGCTCAGCTTTGAGCTGTATCCAATGAAATATAATTAATTCAAAGGCGGGTTGCTCTTTGATTGGCTACAGCTCAAGGCTTAAGCTGCCACAGCCCGCATGTGAAGGCGGCTTAATAGTTGTGAGAAAGTCCCTGAGTGGGTTCACACGCCGAAGAGAAACATAACGTCCATTGTTTCGCTTGTGCTGCACTACATAAGAAAATCATGTGGTTTCCTTCAATTTTTCTAAATAAGTCAATGAGACCACATGGTTTTCTACACTAGTGCAGCGCTAGAAAAACAATGGATCGGGTCTATAATAATTGATTGTATGTAAACACCCCTTCATGTTTACCATTTTGCCTATATTTTTTTCTATCATTTACAGAGTGGGAACACAATGATTCTTATAAGCCAAATGTGTCGAGTATGCGAAGCTACGCCTAAATCGCGCAATTTCGTCGGTGCGGAGGGATTGCTCAGAGCAGGGCATGTAATGCTTTTAGGCAAATTGCATTTAGGCAATGAATGATTTGGAATTAATGTAAGTCGCAACTCATGATTTAGTAGCAGCTAGCTAGAGCCAATGGCTATAAAATTCGCAATAAACACTAATTTTTCCATCGAGGGAAGTTGTGAAGGCTGACGCCATCCTTCGTTCCCAAGTGGCACCCAAAAACACATCAATCCTACCTGATTCCGTCAACCGAAACGTTCGTTTGAGATACAGGTCACATTAAGACTTGATTGTCACCCTTTTGCAACACAATTCGAGCAAATCAAAACTAATTAGAAATTAAAAAAACACTATCTGGAGCAATCAACCACGTTAGTATTCACAATTTGTATGGGAAACCTATGACACCGAAACCTTCAATCTGTCCGGGACTCTTTCAATTAAATCCGCCTGAGCGCGCTCCGGTCCACCTGCTCGCCATTGGGGACCGTGCAAAGATAAGAAAAAGAGCGCTCTAGGGGAAGAGCTGTAAGTTTAGGTACAACGCCGGTACTCATCAAGATTTCAATAGACTTTGGTACGACAACCGAAGAAAATCTCAGATTTAGACAATTTCCTATCATAAAATTCCTCCTAAAGCTATCAACGAGCTTTAGTAATGGAGTGACTGTAATGTTAAAATTAATTACAAAGTTATATTAGGGGAAAAGTTCGGAGAAAAATGTTGCTATACCTGAGGTCAGTTCTCTTTTCAAGAAGTATCAAGTAAGTTCAATGCAGTAATCGCGTAGTGATCTTATTATCCCTTGAAATTGGTCAACAAGTATCATATTATTTTCCAGGTAGCCAGAATTATCTCTATCCAGTTTTGGAAAGTACAGGGCCGTATTCATATAGTCGTCACTCAAGCTGAGTATTTGCTTAAACGGCTTCCTCCGTCCGGCTTCGTCCGGTCGTTCTAATCGTCGTAAGTCGTCTCTTTTGAATCGAAATAAGCAAATACTCAGCATAAGTGACGACTATGAATGAAGGCCAAATGTTTATAATAGGAGACCGATGATTATCTCACACTCACTTCAACCCTTATAACCCCTGCAAATTTGCCGTCGACTTACCAAATACCCTGCATACATTAGAAACAAAATTGCTAAGCAGAGAAAATCAATCCAAACTTAATCGCTTGTTCTTGTTGGGGGGGGGGGGTGTGAATAAAATAGTTTTGAAGGAAAGGATTAGTGGATTTTATTGGCAGCCCCAATGCTTGCGTTTACAGTTTTGTTACGTGAATGAAACAACATGTGAACTCAAAGAACGTGTCATCAAACTCCATCGCACATTGGCATCCCACATTAATAAATATCACTCCGGTTTCGTGGTCAAAGGTGTCAGAGATAACTGTTGTTGCTGTTGACGTCGAAGGACGAATAAAAGACCCCTCTTCGGAAGTGATGGATTCCAATGACGGGGTGTTAGTGGAGCTTTCGTGAGATATCCTTCATCTTTTCTCCCAGTCGAGATCCAGGTCGCTTCTTGTACGCCTCAGGGAAGACGGTAGGGACGTATGATGAGTGGTTCAGGATGTTTGAGGACCTTACCCCAACGAAATGCTGGCAACCATGGGCAACCCGCAAAAACGTTGCCTGAACCCAAGGCTTCCATCAGCGCTGAAAATATTAAATAAAAGAAGATTTAGAGATATGCATGTTGACAATGGTTACGTTACAAAACTCGGGGCTCGGGTTCAAGCGCTGAAGTGTAGAATTAAGCGCTTATGGAGTTTTACAAGGGTGATTTCTATCGCGATGAGACGTGTTTTGTTGGATTTTAAACACTTACTCAGCGGTCAGCGCTGAGCTAGATTGAGCTAGATCAAATTTGTTGGTGAAAATGGGCCTAAGGCCGGTAAGGCCCAACAAAATTGATCTCGTTTAAAGTTGATCGTGATTAGTTGCCAATAGCGACCCACATGAATTCTGATATAAGTGTTTACATTGTAATCGTGATTAGTTGTTGATCGTGGTTTAAGAAGTTGGTGAAATCGGACCTAGTGCTCATTAAGCGCTGAACAAGTCTGAAGTTTTGCAACGCGGCCAGTCACTCCGGTTGGCAAGGATTAAGGCAACGCAAAACTTGAGGCATTTTGTACAGGTGACCTTATAGCAATGAAACAAATGAAACGAAAGACAAGGAACGTAACTTCCTTGTCATTTCATTTAACGTATGCTACAAGCGAAAAGAGGGTACTTACTTCTTGTGGTTGACGGCTTTCATCCATCGCTCTCGCCGCTCCTTCTCATTGGGTTTATTCAGGGAACGACAACTTTCACGCGACAATTTTCTCGCGCGTTGTGGCAACCCACAACCGAACTAATTACCGTTGGGAGGAAAATTCAAAAAAATTACTATAAATAAGGAAAAAATGACAATAACGAAAATAAAAATAGTGTCTTGATTGGAAACACACAAGACTGATTAGTTTGTTCCTGTACACAAATCGTAGGGGTCACCGCTAGATGGCGCAGCGCGCACTTTGCACGGTCCCCATACGAAAACAACGGAGTGATATCCTTTCACCCAACTTAAAGATGGCGGTGCCCCTTTAAATGGGGCTTCACCCCGATAAGGGAGTTCGCTATCTAGGTATAGTATAAAAGTCTATGATTTCAACGGCCTAAACACAACTAATGATCCTGTTATCATTACCGATAGCAAGAGCATTCTGAAAGCAATGGACAATCCCCTAGGATATTATGGAAACTCCGAACTAATGTTACAAGCGTTAGATATGGTATGCCAAATTAGAAAGAAAAACAAGAAAATCAGTTTTTCCTGGGTACCAAGTCATTCAGGTATTTTTGGTAACGAGCAGGCCGACCGTCTTGCGAAACAAGCGTGCTCTACGGGAGATCAGTTAGAAATTAAAATGAATTACACTGAGTTTTTTGGGTTAAGCAAGTCAATATTATATCAAACATGGTACCACAGGTACAATACAAGTGAAACTGGCCTATTCTACGTAGGGAACAACCCAACAATAAATGATCCCCCTTGGTTCCATAACCAGAATGTGTCCAATAACTTGTGCTCAGCTGTGTGTCGCCTCAGGACCAATCATGGAATTTGTCCGGCATACGTCTGATCAATGCAAATCGTGCCATATGGAAGTCATGCATTGCAAAAAATTTACCTCAGAAAGACTTCCGCTGTTCCGCCACGTTATTATTGGAAAACCCATTTAACTACATAAACCTATTGGCTTCCAAAGACTTGAATGTGTACAAACACCTACTCCAATTTTTACTTAAGGTAGATCACGTGGTTTAATCGTGGTTTATAATCTAATTATACTTATCTTTATACTATAACGTGTATAATGATCAATAAAACTAAAGTGTGGCTCTGGCTTTCAGGCTAATGCAATAATAATAATAATAATAATAGACTCCTTGCTTATAGGACGTGGTGATTGATGTGCTAAACTTCCAGATTCGTTTTCGAATAATTCACTTTTCGGTGCTGATTGTGGGGGGGGGGGGCCTGAAATTCCACAGGGATCACACTTTTCACAACGTTGAAGACAGAGAGAAACAATTATTTATAATGAGATTAATCACGTGTCACAATTCTCAAGATTTTTCAATAAACGAATTGAATATTATTGTGGAGGGGTGGTGGTACATTTTTTTAACTATCCACGGAAATAAGAATGTGAACTGATTTCAATCAAAGTGTTACGAAAACTTGCGTAAGAAATTTAAAGAATTTACTTTACATGACCCAAATTTGGACTTGACAGTAGTAAAAACAACAACGTTGACAAAACTCAATATTTTCTTTCATTATTTCTTTTTGGTCTGTTCCCGGGATTAGGACGCAATCAAACGTGAATAAAAGAAATAAGCTTTATTGACTCACCCTGATTATTCATTTTTTTTTGTTGGACTGAATAACATTGACTACTTAACCGTCACCTTGTAAAGATAACTTCACTTGAACTAGTTCAAGTTTTTCACTTGTAGGACTTCGACATAATTAAAATCCGGTACACTCTCGCAATTGTCACAATGGCCAATGTACTAAAAGGGATTTATTGGTTGTTTTTTTGTGTGTGTGTTTTCAAAATAGTCCCCCTCCTTGGAAAATGTTGTGTTGAAGAGTGAAGGGGGTGTTGCGTTTATATAGCCCGGTGTTAGGGGTAGTGGACACCATCGAGTGAACACTTGAGGAAAACGCATCCACGCCAATAAACATGTACAAACTCGTACGTTTGAATTTGATTTTTTAAAATGGCGTTGCTGACGTTTTACCAGCCATAAGTAAGACTTTAATCTATTATTTTGTGTCTGTGCGTATTCAGGTTGCTTTTGCCGCCCTCGTCGCCGCCGCTTCGGCCGGTCTCATCGGATCCCCCGCCGCCGTCTACACCTATGGACACGGTCCCGTCGCCGTCGCTCACGCCCCAGCTGTCGCCGTAGCTCACGCCCCGGCTGCCACTTCCATTCAAAATCAAGTTCACTTGGTTCATAACTCCGTTCCAGTCGTTCGCACTGTCACTCATCACGCTCCAGCGGTCGCTGTCGCTCACGCCCCAGCTGTTGCCGTCGCTCACGCACCAGTTGCCGTCGCTCACGCTCCCATTGCCCTTACCCTGTCCCACGGTGCCTACTCGTACCATCACTAAGACAAAATAATGATCGAACTGGACCGACCGGCTTTGGAACTTTATTTCATAGTTGAGTTTTTGTTACTATATTTCACGATGAAGTGAAATTTATTATATTTTTCTATGAAAAAAGTCCTATTTTTATTTCACTAACTTTATCCAACTCACGGGACCCACGTGCCCCGCAAAACAGTTGAGCTGTGCGGGCTTCTTGCATAACTTCATTTCCTGCCAGAACAGGATGAACGCCCCGCCCCCCACCCACACGTACAGCTCACTCTGACTGCACAAAAAAGCCTTAAAGCACGGTTGGCTCAACGAATAACAATATTTTCTAGATTCGGCGGCTGAAAATCTAAATTTCAAGCATTATTGGTCCCTTATAAAACCAAATTCACGATAAATTGGCTCCTTCAAAAATCATTGTTCTCAGTTCCGGCTCCTCAAAAACTAACATTTTTTGAGTTTGACCGATGATAACCATTTAATTAAAAAAAAATGCGTCGTTATCTCTTCCCGGAACGAATTATTTTTCTCGGATTTAGTGCCTCACGAGTAATAATTACACAGTTTTGCCCCTCGAAAACTGATTTCGAGAATTCAAAGCAAGCGAAAAAAAAAAAAAATCGCTGGTTTTGCACTCACAAACGAAACACAATTCCAGGGGGGTAGGACCTTTAAAACTGACATTCACGGTATCGGCTCCTTGGAAAAACAATTTTCGCGAGTTTTGGTTCTTCAGAAACCTAAGCTTGTCGGGTTTTGACAGTTTAAAAATGTAATTCCGCGTGGTTGGATCTTTAAAGAACATAATTTTACCGAATCGAGGCATTAAACTTGATATTTATCAACGGGTTTGCTCATTTAAAAACAGATTTTGAGAGGTAGACTGTTTGAGGGTAGAATTTTGTGGATTTTGCGCCCTGCATGGTTCTTCGAACAAGTGATTTCTAGTGGTTAAGACAGCGAACACCCCAATTTCGCGGCGTAAAGCCCTTGGAAAGTCAACTTCACGCGTATTAGTTCCCTTAAATGGTCAATTTTCGGGTTTTGGTGATGAAAACACTGGAAAAAATAGGCAAAATCGTTTTTATGGACAAGTATGGTGCCCTTTGATCAGGAAAATAGGCAATATAGGATGTGCTGGGGAACCCCAAGATGCTTCTACACAAGTCTCTGGAGGAGGGGCTCCCAGGGACTTGAGCCTCTCTTTTGGTGCAGCGCTCGATGGGCTCGAGTACCCCGGGTTTCATGCTGGCTCCATAAGTGGCAAATAAATCGTTAAATCACCAATATGGGGCGTAGTTAAATGAGCCCCATAACTTGTAATCTCACTCCACAAACTCGCCGTTATTCCCCTGGTGTGTCTTTATCTCATGTCATTGGGTGTTTGGTCAGGGTTGACCCATCACCCAAGAGATGTCCCGACACGTGCAAGTCTCAGGTTACCAGCCTCTCTGGTCGTTGGTTTCCGTCACTGGCCACGTGTGACGAGTCACGGATTAGACCTCGTGAAGGTGGCTATTTTACTGGGTTGCAGTGAGAGGCTGGAAGCGTCTTGAAAAGGACAGAGTTTGCCCGAAGGCGAGGAATATCGCTCCTCGTTGGATGGGGGAGTTAAGTAATAGTGTCGAGAGGGGAAGAGGAAAAAGAAAGAAGGGATGCGATGGGTGAGAGGGCTAGCTCTCTTCCTCAGAGTCACTAGAGTCGACAGTAGGAGAGGCAGTAGCAGCGCTGGGCGGGGGAAACTAGGACTCAAGGTGGCGACGTGGATTGGCCCAGGCTTGCGCAAAGAGGTTGAGGCGGTCGGCATGTCTGCTCGGGATGGAAAATGAGGAGCGAGCATCTGCATGTAATGAGCAGTCCCATAGTACGTGAGCGGCAGTTTCCTCGACGAGAGCTCCACAATGGCAGAGAGGGGATTCTCGTCGCCGAAAGAAGTGAAACCGAAAGTTGAAAGTGCCATGGCCGGAAACCAATTGAGTTACTGTGAAGGAGGGACTCCTCCACGACATCTCTTTGCGAGTGCGGACGGAGGGCAGCAGGTGGAGGGCGTGCCGCGCGGTGGGGCCTGCGTCCCAGCGCTGTTGCCACCGGAGCCATGTTGGAAGAGGAACCAACATGGCGGGATCGAGGAGGTCGACGAGTCGATCGTGAAGCTCAGTGAGGGGACCATCATATGCCGCGAGTTGGCCGGTCATGAATGGCTCGAGGTCCAGATCGATAGTGGGCACACCGCAGATGATCTGGATCACGAGGTGAGAGATAGAGTTATATGCGGGGCGCATGCAGAGCAGCACTCACGCTTTAAGTCCGAAGTCGGGCGCGATCACGTGCAGAGGGGAGCCGCCACCAGACCGGAGCTCCATAGTATGGAACGAGGCACCCCACTGGTGACCGGCGAGACCACGAAGTTGAGCGAACAGTTTCTGAACTCTGGGGCGTAGAGTGTCGATGTGCGGGCCGGGTTTAAGGCGCGATGTGAGGTGGACGCCGATGCATTGGATGGCTGACGAGAAGGGTGTAACGTCCCGTTTGTCGAAGAGCCGGAAGCCCCGAGAGCGGATGGTGGTGGAGGCGTGCCAGAGCATCTGAGTTTCTTGAGGTGCTAAGGAGAGCCGGTTAAGTTGGCACTAGTGCGCGATGATTGACGTGGTGCGACGGACCTCGCGGTGAACATCGTCGTGGTAGCGAGCCGAGATGACGACCGCCAGGTCATCGACGTAGCAAATGGACTCGCCGTCATCAAGCTATGCTTACTAAATTGGATTTTCCAGTTCGAAAGCCACTAATAAATTTGTCGTGCCCCCCCCCCTCCCACCACCAACCACACCATACCCAGTCAAATGTCCATGAAATTTGAAGCGGGAAACCCCAAATCCAATTCACCAGCCAGGCATTTCAACCCTCATGGCTCCGTGTAGCTATTTGATGGCGCTATACCAGCTTCATACACCGTTAAGTACTGAAAAAATTATTTGGGGGGAGGGGGGAGTCAATTATTTCGTAAGGTGGAGAGAGACTTGTTTGGGGAGGGAGGACGAATGGCCAGCTTGAAGATTTTATGACGTGAGTAGCCGCAGTTCGAAGTTTCACCGTCTGCTGGGCGTGAATGGACATAGTTTAACCATTTTTAGAGCGTGATTTGCCAGTTGGCCATTTTTGAAGCGCAAATTGGCACTATTGCCCATTATCAGGGCAGAAAAATCGTCTGAATACGCATTTTCAAGTCGTCAGTTTATCACTTTTTAAGTGGCATAGCAGTCACAATGTTGTAAACTTTACCGCGTAAATAGCCATTTGAGCTTGTTTTAACACCATTTTCAAAACGCTAATTGTCTATTCTGCAATTTTTGGGTACGAATGCTCGAATTATTCCATTTCGAGTGCAGACATCATCTCTTCAGGCATTTTTGGAGCGCTAACCATCCGTTCCATCATTTTTACAGTTGCAATAGCAATTTTGGTTATTTTTAGCGTGCAAGTAGTCAGTTTCGTAATTTTTAAGTCATGAATCGAACGTTTTGCCATTTTGGGGCGTAAATTGTAAGTTTAGCCTCCCTCCCCCCCTTTTTTTGTGGCACGGATGGTAAGTAGGGGTATTGGCCATTTTTAGTACATGGTCAGTTTGGTTATTTATGGCGCCCAAATGTCTGATTTTGCGATTTTAAAGGCGGGACTCAAGATCTGTTTCAATGGCGAACCGCGACGAGGGGAGGGGAGGTGGACCAAACCGGGCCTGCATTGAGAGACTGGCCCCCGAAAAGCTTTAAATATGGCGAACAATTGTATATCCGGCAATTTTACGTGAAATAACGTTCGCTCGTGAGAAAAATGACGAAAAATCGCTAATTTTAGGCTAAAATTACGAAAAAGTGATTGTTCGCCGCTGAAACTGAGAAAACGCCTAATGAAATTAAGGAAAAGCCGAAATTCACGCTTAAAAATGGAAAAACACAGTAATTCGTTATTAAAATTAAGAAAAACACGAAATTCTGGTTAAAATTGAGAAAATTCATGATAAAAAGTTCTAAATCGCGGCTACAATTTGAAAAAAAGCGCTAATATGCGGCTAAAATTGGAAAACGCGCTAAATCGAGACTAAAATTGAGTGCTTAGCTTGCACAAACAAACAAATTGAGGACCTTAAAAGGGTTGCTGGTACTCTTTCGACAAGTCCGTTGTTAAAAGTTTAGAAAAAAAGTTAATATTCGCTGCTAAAACTAGCAAAGAACGCTAAGTCCCGGCTAAAATTGAGAACAAAGCACCAATTTGTGTCTGTAATTGAGAATTTATAAAAAGTGCCAATTGGAAGGCACACAAAATTGAAGACGTTCGAAAGGTAGCTGGAACCTTGTTGGACAAGTTCGTGAACTCAATTTCAGATAATAACGCTAAAATTCTCGGCTAAAAGTGGGAAACAGCATTAATTAACGGATAAAATGGGGGAAAAATGATAATTTGTGGTTAGAATTCCCAGCTAATACTGAGAAAAGTACTAAATTCGTCTCAGCGATGTTTCTTAACTTTTTTTCGAGTTGGCGTTTTTCACAAATTAGCGATTTTTTCTAGCAGGGACCAGAGAATTAGCACTTTACTCGGTTTGAGCTGAAAATTAGCGTTTTACTCAATATTAGCCGCAAAATAGCGGTTTAATTCTAAATGTTTACGACAAATTAGCATTTTCTTGTTCACCATAACCATACGGATCAGCGTTTTAGCCGCGCGAATTTGCGAGTTTTTCACCCATAGCCATGAATTGGCGCTTCTTCTCAATTTTAGCCTCAAAGTTGACCGAGGAAGCCGTGAATTTTTCTCAATTTTAGCCGTGAATTAGTGAATTCCCCTATATTTCAGCACGAATTAGCGCTTTTTTATAATTTTAGCAGCGTAGTAGCGTTTCTAACCCGTAAGTTAGCGAATTCTGTTCATTTTAACCACGAATTGGCGTTTTCCCAATATTTTTAGTGCAAATTGGCAATTTTGTCATTTTTGGCAGCGTATTAGCACTTTTTTTCAATTCAGGCTGAAAATTAACCTTTCTCTTAATTTTAGCCAGAATAATTACTGATTTTCTCAATATTAGCTGCAAATTAGCGGGTTCTTCTCCATCTTAGCACCGCATACGCATTTTTTTTAATGGATTAGCGCTTCTTCTCAGTTCTACCTGTGAATAGATCTTTTTCCCTATTTGAGCTGAAAACTAGAGTTTTTATTTCATTTATGCCGGGTTGATTAGTAAATGTTTTCAATATTAGCTGCGTTTTTTTTTCACATTTCAGTCCCACATTGGCATTTTTTTCCTTCAATTTTTGCTATGGATTAGCGTTCATTGTTTATTTTTAGCCTCGAACTTTTAGTTATTTTCCCCAATTATGGCCACGGGTTAGCGCTTTTCCTCATTTTCAGCCACATATTTTATTTTTAGTAGCTTTTTAGTAGTAGTTGAAAATTAGTGTTTTTCTAAATGCTAGCCGCCCTAATTTATTATTATTTTTTTTCCAATTTTAGCCGTGTTGTTTTATAGATTTTAGCCCCGCATAAGCAATTTGTTTTATACTTTCTGCTATGGTTTAGCGCTGGTTCTCAGTTTGAGCCTACGAATTTGCGTTTTCTCAATTTCAGCCAGGAATTAGTGATTTTCTTCATTTTCATATCGGCGAAATAGCGTTTTTCCTCAACTTTATCCGCGAATTAGTGATTTTTCGCCATTTCAGCCGTTAAATAGCGTTTTCTGATAATTTTGCAGCGAATTAGCATATCTTTTCGCCATTTCAGTTGTGAATTTGCCATTTTGGCCAAATTTTAATCCGAATTAGCGTTGTTTTTGTCGATATCAGCCACGATGTATGTATGTATGTTTCCTCGGAACCGTAAATTTCTACCGCCGCTTCATTCGCCGCGCGGCCTGGGCCCAAATCACGCTTCATGACGCCTTAAAAACTAGCAAAAGCGAAACATCTCCCATCCAATGGACTGATCAGTTGATTGAGGCCTACGACCACTGCCGGCAAGATCTCGCTGACGCTACCCTTCTCGTCCACCCCAAGCCTGACTCACCCTTGACCCTTTTCGTCGACGCTTCAGATACTGCCATTGGCTCTGCTCTTTATCAACAAACCGACGGTACCTGCCAACCGCTAGCGTTTTTCTCTCGGAAGCTCAGTGAAACCGAACGACGGTACAGTGCCTATGACAAAGAGCTTCTAGCAATTTACGCTTCAGTCAAGCACTTTCGGGACTTCGTCGAGGGTCAACAACTCACAATTTTCACAGACCACAAGCCCCTCATTTTCGCTTTCAAGCAAAAACCAGAAAAGGCGTCCCCTCGTCAATTTCGTCACTTAGATTTTGTAGCGCAGTTCACGACCGATATTCGACACATCAAAGGAAGTGACAACGTCGTAGGAGATTACCTTTTTCGATCTCGATTACCATATTTTCGATTTCACAGTCGTCGCTAAAATTCAAGAAGCAGACGACGAGCTAAAAAAGCTCTGCCTCAATTCGTCACGAATGCATACCTGGCCTCAACATATCGCTATTTTGCGACGATAGACACCGCGTTTTTATTCCCTTATCTCTTCGTCGTCAAGCGTTCGCTCTAATTCACAACAGCGCACACCCATCTCCGAAGCGTGCATCACAACTAATTCGTGAACGATTTTTTTGGCCCGGAATTGAGCGAGACTCCAGATCTTGGGCAAGAAACTGCCTTCAATGTCAGAAATCCAAAATTGGACGTCATACCCGTAGTCCTCTCGGTGTTTTCCCTCCCGTCGAAGCACATTTTCAATGCATCCACTTGGACATCCTCAATATCTTCTCATTCTTCACTTTACCCGAATGCGAGACATTGAACATGAATGATACAGACCGTTGATCAGTGATCAGTTTAAAGTGGCGTCCGATCAGGTAATGACGCCATTTGCGGACCGCTTCAAAAATCGCTCGAGCCTCTTTTTACACTGACGAGTGTTTTAATTCAGAACCGGATAAAATTCTGGAAAAAAAGGCGACTGGACGATCAGCTTGGGACAAGGTCGCAGCCAAAGCATTTTCCGAGGCATCAGTTTCGACGACAAACGGCAAATCCGGATCGATGCACGTAACGACAGAATTTTCGATGTCCAATTTTAAATTTACAAACGCCCGCAAGCCTTCCAGCGATAGGGGAACGAAGAACGAACCAAAGGAAGGATTTTGGCCAAAAATTTAGGAATATGTGCCGAGTAACGCGGTATCATGAGGAGAAGACAGTTTTCTGAGTGGGTCCTGAGGCGATCAGGGTCCGTTTTGATGGCTTTATTTGAAATTTGATAGCCCAGAAGATTAATAGAACGAAGCGAAAACGAAGACTTTTCTTCGTTAAGAGTGAGACGATATTTCCTGGCGGCGTTCATAAAATTTTTGAGGTTTCGATCGTGTTCTTCTTTAGTTTTGCCGCAAACTGTCACGTCGTCCAAGTAGGCGTAAGTTCCTTGGAGATTTTTTTTTTGCGGATAATTCCGTCGAACGCTGGAACGCTGCAACGTAGTTGGTGACGCCAAAAGGTATACGATTAAAATGGTACAGCTGCCCGCATGCGTCGAACGCTGTGCCCGCTTTGTCTTCTTCTTTTATAGGAATTTGATGGTACGCGCTTTTTAAATCAATCGTACTGAATATTTCGTTACAAGCGACCTTCTTGGACGCGATAAGCGTCCAACGGTGTGAAGCGATTAATTGTTCCTAGAATAATCGATCACCATTCTTTTTTTATGGTTTTCGTTCGAGACAACGAGAGCCTGAGCTCGCCAAGTTGAGAAACTTGGTTCTACGATCCCTTCTGAAAGTAGACGTTTGATTTCTGCTTCGATAAATTTGAGGTCACTTGATGAATGTCGACGAGATTTAGTAGGTACAGGAGCGCAGCCTTTTTTTGAAATTTTCGAAAAGCGAAGCTGGTTCCACGAGGGCGGCGATCAAAGAAGAACAAATGGTGAGAGTCTCTTTTGGGGAGTTCGACGTTATGATCCCAGCCCCCAAAAACACTTACGTTATGATCCCCTAGGAAAGACGTCGATATGATCCCAGTCTTCGAAATGCTCCCCTACGAAATTGACGATATGCTCCCCATAGTATATTCATATACATAATTATTCCAAAAATGTGAGCGATTCGCGTCACCCAGGGGACACCACAAGGAGGTTGCTCACGTTGTCCCCCATTATCAGTGGCAAGAGCCACCTCGTCAGAACATTTTTACATAAAGAACTTGTATGATATTAGTGGGTCGCAATTTAAACGAAAGCACTTTGCAAAGTTTGTACATGGACACGTCCGGATCTTCTTGTTGGCGGCGAATCCATTTATCCACCCAACGCTGACCTTTCAGCACCAGAGGACGCGGTCGGTGGGTCGCATCATCTGCAATAGACTTCAATTTAGGGTAAATTTCCGCTTGGATCTCGCATAAGCTTTCAAAAAAAATGAAGATGTTTGGATGGGGGTGGTTGAAATCTTTATTGAAGTGCGCATGGAATGACTCCACTGCATTGGTTGTCCTAGTCACTGCACTGGATTTTATTGCCCACAAACGTGGCGGATACGGAGCGGCATCAGCAATGTAATTGTCGTGAACGTATTCAATAAATCGTTGGGCGTTTGGTATATCCGGCTTATCTAAGATCCACGCACAAAAAACGTCGTCTACATCGCAAGGGTTGCAGAAGGTTCACGCGTTATCTGTCGACCCGCTGCCCGGGATCATAACAATACAGTCCACATTTCACTACGGGATCATAACGTAAACACCCGCGGTCAACTTTCAATTTTTCTCGACCCGCCGGGATCATAATAACTAACGCCCCTCTTTTGCACTTCCAAAAACTACCTGAGCGAGGAGTGGGCCTTCAAGAGATCGTGACCTATTATGAGATCAGAACAGAGATCGGGGAGAAGAGACAGCTCAACGTCTTCATACGAGTGGTTAAGAAGTGTTAGAGTGACTTTACATCGTCCGGTTATTCACGACTTAACAGATGTGGAGGCCATTGACACCTTTCCTGACGACGGAAGAACACGAAGACCTAACTTGTGGGCAGTCTTCGTATTAAGAAAGCTCGAGGTACTTCCGGTGTCGACCAGAGCGAATACTGGGTGGCCATTGATCGTAGCCGCAACTGCTTTTGGTAAGGCTACCAGTCATCGAGCTGAGAACTGCGGTCGAGTGCCGTGAGTTTCGACGCTTGATAGGACGATCTACAGACGGTAGCGAAGTGCCCCTTCTTGAAACATTTTGTGCATTGAGCGTTTTTCGCTGGGCAGTTAGTTCGAGAATGTTTCTTTTTGCCGCAGTAGAAACATTTTTTATGAATAGCGGCGACTGTTTCTTAGGAGGAGCTCGAGGATACTGAAGATTCTCGACGAGAGCTTTTAGATTTCGATGGAGATGGCAAATCGGATCGAACAGCGTTAACTGTTGATGTCGAGGGGAACGAGAGAGATTGCAGACGGAATATTGTTCATCTGAAAAACTAATTTCTGATGTAATTTACTGTGGCCGGCGGTGCGTCGTTGATGCAAGATGAGATCTTCCACGTTCGTTTCCTTGAAATTGCTGATATTTCCACAAAACCGTTGGGATTTATTAAGTTTAACGTTTCCGCGGAAAATTTAGGTAGTTGATTTCTTAAATTATAAAGTACAATGATTCAAAATTAAGAGAGAATGTTGAAAAATTAATTTCGAATGACTAAAATGATCGCGCTAGAAATATCATGATAAACGTGATACCTGAAAGTTCTATAAAACAGAAATAGTCAGGTTAGTGTGAGTTGTAAGTTCAGTTTTTTATTTTCAATTTCAATGACCGATCCTGTTGAATTGGTAATTTAAAATAAAAAATAAAATCTCTCCTGCCTCCAAAATGAAAAATCATCAAAAAGTTCAGTTGTTTTTTACTCCCTTGAACGCTTCCGTTAATTAAAATCCTTTAACTAAAATAACAGCGAGGGCAATAATAAGGAGATTCAAAGAGTCGAAATCGGCCAATCCACACTCGGAGTCATCACTGTGTTTGTTGAATGATCCATATCCACAGGGGTGGGCAAGATACTTGAGTATTTAAAATACTTTGTATTTTAAATACAAAATACGTATTTTGTAATTGTAATTAAATACTTTTGGAAAAGTATTTGTATTTCTGTATTTAAAATACATTTTTGAAAGTATTTTGGGCTTTGCATTTGAAATACATTTTCAAAAGTATTTTGTATTTCACACTTAACGAAAATACAAGTACAAATACTTTTAATTTCAACGTTCTTTAGTTTCCACTTCTTCGCCTCCATTCACCAGTATAACCTAACTTAGTGACACCATATTTGGCACAAAAATCCGATGTAATAACAGCCTTCGATTGACGTTTTCATTTTTCGAAAAAGTGGAGAGGGAAGGATAGTCATGGTGGGAGGTGGAAGTTCCGAATTCCTTGTTAGCACAACTGCCGCAAAAATGATGCTAGCGGATGGAACGAAGCGAAAACGAAGACTTTTCTTCGTTAAGAGTGAGACGATATTTCCTGGCGGCGTTCATACAATTTTTGAGGTTTCGATCGTGTTCTTCTTTAGTTTTGCCGCAAACTGTCACGTCGTCCAAGTAGGCGTAAGTTCCTTGGAGATTTTTTTTTGCGGATAATTCCGTCGATGGCTCGCTGGAACGCTGCAACATCGTAGGTGACGCCAAAAGGTATACGATTAAAATGGTACAGCTGCCCGCATGCTTCAAACACTGTGCCCGCTTTGTCTTCTTCTTTTATAGGAATTTGATGGTACGCGCTTTTTAAATCAATCGTACTGAATATTTCGTTACAAGCGACCTTGTTTACTATTTCCTCGATCCGAGAAAGAGGATAAGCGTCCAACGGTGTGAAGCGATTAATTGTTCCTAGAATAATCGATCACCATTCTTTTTTTATGGTTTTCGTTCGAGACAACGAGAGCCAGAGCTCGCCAAGTTGAGAAACTTGGTTCTACGATCCCTTCTGAAAGTAGACGATTGATTTCTGCTTCGATAAATTTGAGGTCACTTGATGAATGTCGACGAGATTTAGTAGGTACAGGAGCGCAGCCTTTTTTTGAAATTATCGAAAAGCGAAGCTGGTTCCACGAGGGCGGCGATCAAAGAAGAACAAATGGTGAGAGTCTCTTTTACACTTCCAAAAACTACCTGAGAGAGGAGTGGGCCTTCAAGAGATCGTGACCTATTATGAGATCAGAACAGAGATCGGGGAGAAGAGACAGCTCCACGTCTTCATATGAGTGGTTAAGAAGTGTTAGAGTGACTTTACATCGTCCAGTTATTCACGACGTAACAGATGTGGATACCATTGACACCTTTCCTGACGACGGAAGAACACGAAGACCTAACTTGTGGGCAGTCTTCGTATTAAGAAAGCTCGAGGTACTTCCGGTGTCGACCAGAGCGAATACTGGGTGGCCATTGATCGTAGCCGCAACTGCTTTTGGTAAGGCTACCAGCCATCGAGCTGAGAACTGCGGTCGAGTGCCGTGAGTTTCGACGCTTGGTAGGACGATCTACAGACGGTAGCGAAGTGCCCCTTCTTGAAACATTTTGTGCATTGAGCGTTTTTCGCTGGACAGTTAGTTCGAGAATGTTTCTTTTTGCCGCAGTAGAAACATTTTTTATGAATAGCGGCGACTGTTTCTTGGGACGAGAGCTTTTAGATTTCGATGGAGATGGCAAATCGGATCGAACAGCGTTAACTGTTGATGTCGAGGGGAACGAGAGAGATTGCAGACGGAATATTGTTCATCTGAAAAACTAATTTCTGATGTAATTTACTGTGGCCGGCGGTGCGTCGTTGATGCAAGATGAGATCTTCCACGTTCGTTTCCTTGAAATTGCTGATATTTCCACAAAACCTTTGGGATTTAATAAGTTTAACGTTTCCGCGGAAAATCTAGGTAGTTGATTTATTAAATTATAAAGTTCAATGATTCAAAATTAAGAGAGAATATTGAAAAATTAATTTCGAATGACTAAAGTGATCGCGCTAGAAATTTCATGATAAACGTGATACCTGAAAGTTCTATAAAACAGAAATAGTGAGGTTAGTGTGAGTTGTAAGTTCAGTTTTTTATTTTAAATTTCAATGACCGATCCTTTTGAATTGGTAATTGAAAATAAAAAATAAAATCTCTCCTGCCTCCAAAATGAAAAATCATCAAAAAGTTCAGTTGTTTTTTACTCCCTTGAACGCTTCCGTTAATTAAAATCCTTTAATTAAAATAACGGAGAGGGCAGTAATAAGGAGATTCAAAGGGTCCAAAACGGCCAATCCACACTCGTAGTCATCACTGCGTTTGTTGAATGATCCATATCCACAGCACTGGGAAAACGAATCGGTTTTTTGGCTCGGTCAAAGTGAATACTTGGTTGGGTTAACCGAACGTTTTGACCAAGTAATGACCGTCTAACTGCGTTGAATCAAATACTGACCGAGTTCTAGGCCACAATAAGCCATGATGACCGAGTGGACCTGTGAATCACACGAATAATAACCGAGTATCTGGTTAAATAAGGCACCAACCGAGTCCGTGGCACTCGGTTAAAGATAGCGAGGCGTCTGCGTTACCCGAGTAAGAGAATAATCCCCACTACTTCTCAGTGACCTTCGGATGATTTTACCGAGTAAACAGGTTATGGTACAACTAACCCTGTCGACTCGGTTAGAAAATGAATGAATATATGGCGGCTCACACGATGTTTTGACCTAGTGGAAACGACCGTTAATTTTAGCTGACCAAGTAGGTTTGTCGGCGGGAAACAAAACTACCGAGTAGCACGTGTCTAGTTGGTTTTCGTATTGCGTCAGTCGGATTCGGGCTAGTCAGTGCTCGTTCAGTGATGAGTGGTTAAATAAAAATAACAGGGTTCCATCTATACTGTGTCAATTTCATCATAATAACAATGACCGACGTATAGCCCATTTACTTCGAGAGTGGAAAATCCCTGAAGTGGAAATTAAGGAAATTACAGGTAAGCAATTTTTTTTTACTGTCGCATGTTTTTTTAAGTTTCCATTTTTAATTATTATAAAATAATTTATTAGAACTATAACTTCGGCTTAAACCAGTAGCAGAGCTTAGCCCTCATGTCTGATGAGCCTCTCAGCGGTGAGCAATTTTTCCTTACTTTTTTACTTGCATTGAAATTATTTGAAGCCTGTTTGTTCCTGCCCTATACGTATAGGTAGTTCTCGGAAGTAAATTGAGCATCCAAAAAAGGCGTCGCGATGAAACACTGCTGTCTATTTGATCTACCTTTCAAACAACAAAACGGACCGGGACTACCGGGAGCTCAGACCCGGAAGAGACCGGGAGCGAGCAGTTTTGGGAATTCAACCATTCTTCTCCAGCAGAAGACAGCTGGGAATCAGTCAGGCAAGCCTACGTCGTTACAGATGGTTTCTTATATTCATTCGACATTTTAGAAGCGGTCGATATTTGTTTTCAAAGGCTTTTATATGTGTTTCATCAAAGTTACCTGAATAAATGTGAACATATTTAGCAACTTCTGCAAACGAAATTATTGCTGGTTAATAATGCAATTACTTGTTCGCTTTAGTAACTTCATTATAGAGCAGGTACGGTTATTTCATTGCAACAACCGAGCAAGAAAATGACAAGAGATTGGTTATTTTTTACCAAGCTTGGCTAGGTCATTTCTGTTAAAGAACCGAGTGAGTCGGATAAAATTAACCGTGTGTACTCGGTATAATATGACCGAGTAACTCGGTTAATAATGTTATGATTTGGTTGAATACTTTTTACCAAGCTACTTGGTTGATGATGAAATGACTCGGGTGCAAATTTTTGACCGAGTAATCAACTTGATTTAACCGAGCACATCTACTAGGTTGAATCTGCCAACATACTTGGTTAAAATCAAACTCGGTTAGAAATTGTGTTTAACCGGAAAATGGTACCAGGTTAAAACGACCGAACTTACTCGAGTGCAAATTATTAACCAAGTAAGCTCAGTTAAATTCAACCGAGTTTTGAGCTGTTTTTTCTCCCAGTGAGGGGTGGGCAAGATATTATTTTGTAATTGTATTTAAATACTTTTGGAAAAGTATTTGAATTTCTGTATTTAAAATACATTTTTGAAAGTATTTTGGGCTTTGTATTTGAAATACATTTTCAAAAGTATTTTGTATTTCACACTCAACAAAAATACAAATACAAATACTTTTAATTTCAACGTTCTTTAGTTTCCACTTCTTCGCCACCATTCACCAGTATAACCTAACTTAGTGACACCATATTTGGCACAAAAACCCGGTGTAATAACAGCCTTCGATTGACGTTTTCATTTTTCGAAAAAGTGGAGAGGGAAGGATAGTCATGGTGGGAGGTGGAAGTTCCGAATTCCTTGTTAGCACAACTGCCGCAAAAATGATGCTAGCGGATGGAAACTTGGCACAAAAATGAATCATACAGAGCCCTAGCCTACAAGTACACAAAGCTGTACAAGTAAACAAAACTCGTGGCAATCATTGCGAAAAACAACGCTAATTCGATTTTAAACTGGACAAAAATGGCAAATTCACAACTCAAATGGCGAAAAATCGCCTATTAATAAAAAAAAAAGAGAATAGATAATGTGCTAATTCGCTGCAAAATTATCAGAAAACGCTATTTCACAGCTGAAATGAAGAAAAATCAATAATTCGCGGCTGAAATTGAGAAAACGAAAATCTGTATAGCTTCTGAAAGAATCGAGGCTCAAACTGAGAAACAGCGCAAATCCGTAGAAAAAAATTGCTCACGCGGGCTAAAACCTAAAAAAACTACGCAGCTAGAATAGACAAAAATATTAATTAGCGGGGCCAACTTTAAGAAAAACACTAATTTTCAACTCAAACTGAGAAAAAAGTGCTAATTGGCTGCTAAAAAATGGCTAAACTGCAGCTGAAAATGACGAAAACGCCAAATCGTGGCGTCCAAATGGAGGAAAATCGCCAAAGCAGTGCGAAATGAACAAAATTCGCCAATACACGGGCTAGAAATAGCTACTGCACTGCAAAAATTACGAAAAAGCGCTAATTTACGGCCAAAATTGAGACAAATTTAAATTTGCGTCAAAAATTGGAAATACGTTAATTCGCGGCTTCCTCGGGAGACTTTGATGCTAAAATTAAGAAAAAGCGATAATTTATGGCTATGAGTGAAAAACTCGCAAATTCGTGGCTAAAACTGAGACGAAATCGCTATTCCGCAGTGTATGGTTACAGTGAACAAAAAATGCTAATTTTTTGTAAACATTTCGAGAATTTTACGGCTAATATTGAGTAGTTTTCAGCTCATACTGAGTAAACCGCTAGAAAAACTCGCTAATTTGCAGCTAAAATTGTGGAAAACGCCAACTCGAGGAAAGTTAAAGAAACATCGCTGATTCACAGGATACAAAATCTACTTTGCTGCTAAAGTTGGGGAAAAGCGCATATTTATGTGGGGGGGGGGGGATTACCCCGCTAATCAGTTGCTAATTTGCGGCGAAAAGCGCTAATTTGCTGTTAAAGTTGACAAAAAGCACTCTTTCGCGCAGTTTAAACTTGGCATAAGCGCTGTTTAGCGGATAAACTTTGGAAATAGCCATGGATAAAATTAGGAAAAGGCCTTAGAGGTTACCAATAGAGGTTATGTATAGTTAGAGACTTTTAGGGGCCTCTTGAAGATTTCCACCCTGGGCCCTGATATAGGTCACCTCCTTTTCAGCTCACGATCCACCAGTGCTCACCGGTTCGGTACTAAATACTTGGTGACAACTTGTCTACCTTTTTTTGCGCATCGCGGCGCAGCGCCATTTCGCGCTGCTAAATTTTGTCAACTTGACTATTGAAGGACCTGATATTTTTGAATTATTCATTTTTCGTGTTTTTCGCACTATCTGCCGTTGAAATCGAATTTTTGAAAAGTATTTTAAATTGTATTTGTATTTTATTCAAAGTGCAATTCAAAAAGTATTTGTATTTCAGTGTTTAAAATACATTTTTGAAAGTATTTTGCGCTTTGTATTTAAAATACATTTTCAAAGTATTTTGCCCACCCCTGCATATCCATGATTTTTGCTCTAATCAAATGGAACAATGGTCGTTTGCTATAGAGAGTTCCTTGGGTGCCCTTGTCTGTAATTTGGCCTCCCTAAGCCAGCACTGCTTTTGGGCATTCAGTTTTGAGTGCTTAAAAGCATGTTTTTTTTTTTTTTTTTTAATTTTAAGCAGCGCATTAAAAAAAAAGATATTCTGCAAAGCATAATCGCTCGTTTACGCTCCCGGTCATTATATTTTATAAATATTATGAAAAATAATCAGCCAATGCTTCGTAGATCGACTGACTACCAACCTGTCACCATGAGTAGGTCAAGGCAATTGTTATTCATCAATCTTCAAGATCGTTCAGATGTTATATAGATATGAGATACGCACCCTTGCGACCTCATCAGAACCGTCCCTCCCTCCCAACGATCAGACAACCGCCTATAAGGGGATGGCTAATAAATTATTTTGCGTGAACGCAAATGGTTAAGATAATTTTATGTCAAAAAAACATTCAACAGGTGGAAGGAGGCGTGCCTATTTGAACCGGAACTGCGTACACGTATAAAAATGCAACAACCTTGGCTCACAGTCGCAAAAAATAAAAAACGTCTTTTTAAATGCGCCCGTGGGTAGTGAACCATAGCGAAAGAAACGCCTCTCTCTATGCAACCCCTGGACCGCGTAGCTTCACAATCGCAGCGTCGCGTTGGAAATAATTACGAACGCATGAGTCGCGTCCTGCGTGTGATGCATTGTAGTGAAAGGCGGGTGTGTCCGAAGGCTTGAGAATGACCAAGCATATCCTTGAAATGGTCTTACTTGAAGGTAGACACGGAGTGCACTCATTTTGTGAGATCTAGGCAATGGGGTGGTGGGAGGGGGAAAGGAATCCAACTCAATTACCGTCTCAACTGCCCCTGTCACCCTGGGGTTTCACAATTTTCAATTATTTATTTTAAAAATTACATTACGTTTTAAATTTTGTACTAAAGTCCGTCCACTTAGTGATGGACTCTCGAACGTGTTGCTTCATTTCGATTGTTCGATTTGTTCACTCCCACCAAAAACATGTAAAGAACTCAACAAGAAAACTTTTACTACGGTCGGTTCCAAAATTATTCCCGGTGCGTTTTTTTTTTTTTTTTTTTTTTTTTAGGAGAAGCGGCAAAGGGCGGGCGAGAGTCCATCCCTAAGTGGACGTTTTCTTAGTCCAAAAAGCCTAGCTTTGTGTTTCCAGTGATTAGAAAACAAGACGTTAGCCATTTCTATGTATAAACACAAACGAACATTTTGAGGATCAAAGACAAAAGGACGGAAAGTTCAATGATTTTCATCGTGGAAATCGCTACAAAGCGCTTCTTCCTTATAGGGGAGAAAAGGGCACCTAAAAACACTCCGAGCGTGTTTTTTACGTCTTCAAAAATATCCAACGCGAGTATTCAAATTGAAATGGTATTGTGGTCATAGAGGGTGGGGGGGGGGGCAAACAAAACAAAGGCGAAGAAGAGACAAAAATAGATAGCGATCTTTCTTCTTGGAAATTGTCACTTCCCGAGGTAGATGACCTCTCGTGGCGTGGGTGAGATTGTGTATAGTCCGCGCGTCGTTAAGCCACACTAACGCTTAAAAAAAAAATATTACGTTGAAATGACCTTCCGTGGATTGTAACTCTTGACCACCCCTCCACCCCCTCTCCATTGATGATCAGCTCACACCGCTATAGGCGGTGAGCGTCGTCTGAATTAATTTTACAAACTTGAAATTAGTCGTCCTCGTTTAAAAACGACTGTGAGAATGAGGTGAACCGCCGCCTCAGGGATAAAGGGGCGTAGCTCGGATTCTAAATTTTCAAATGAGAAAGACCACGGTGCCAATCGCTTCATTTGTAGCCTTTGCGTGCATCACTTTTGACGCGTAAACTTAACATCAATCGACCCGTACGGTGAATTTAAAACTATACCTATGGAGTGCAGTCGTCCTTTCACCGTAAATATAACGTTGCCAAAAGGGCGATGTTTTAATTTTCGGCGTCGCATAATCCGTTTATGATCCTGCACAACAGCCTAATAGACAAATTTAAAAGAGTTTTTTAGTTTAGAGGCTGAAAATATAGTTTCCGGGACTAGGTACCTTAAATACGGAAAAATGAGGATTTTTAGGTGGACGGTCGGACGGTAGGACGGCGATTTGGCTATTTTCTACGAATTTCTATTTATCCGACCTATCAGTAAGGACTGTGAACCGATTATTCGATTAAAGCCCTCGAAAGCGATATTCTGGTGGTTATAATTAAAAAAAAATCACGCTATCTTGAGGAGAATTCGCGGCTAAAAAGAGAAAATATCCACACCGTTTCCCCAGTTTCATTACGTCCTTAAAGCCCAGTAAAATGCTAATCGACAATTTGCAACTTGCTCACGCAGCAAAAAATTGGAAAAATCGCTCATATTCGTGTCTATAACTGCGAAAACGGACTTATTCGTGGTGCAACTTCCAGACTAAAATTGAAGACAAATCGCTGATTCGCGGATAACAAAAAGGGGAAAGATGCAAAATCGCCGCAAAATTAGCGTTTTACGCTATTCCCAGCTCAAATTGAGACAAATTTCTAATTTGCAATGGGCAGGTAATAGGTGAGAAAAAAACGTTAATTCTCGGATAAAAATAAAGAAAATCACTAATTCGCGGCTAAAATGGAAAAAAAATCACTGATTAGCGCAGCTACAACTGAGAAAAACGCTAATTTTCAGTTCAAATGGGGGAAAAGTGCTAATTCGTAGCTAAAAATGTGAAAAAATGGCTAATTTGCAGCTTAAATTGAGGAAAACGTCAATTCTTGGCAAATATTGAAAAAAATCGTAATATATGCATGGGTTGGAAACGCTAAAATTTAGAAAAAGCGCCAATTCACTTCTAAAATTGAGGAACACCACTAATTCTCATATAAAGTGTGGTGAAATTTGCAATTTAAATAATACGCGCCTTAATCTGAAGGCAACTTTCTGGCTAAACACGGCTATAAGTAAAAACAACGGTGGTTCACGTGCTAGAATTGAGAAGAAGCAATAAGCTGTACGTAAAGTAAAATAAAATGGCTAATGTGGTGCTAAAAAGTGAAAAAACCGCTAACTTGCGGGTAATATTTAGAAGTTTGACCGAAATTAAGAGATTTTTATAAGTTAATTTTAAGCCTGAATTGAAAAGTGCTAATTCGCGGCTAAAACTGAGAAACATTTTAATTTGCGTCAAAACCTAACAAATTCGCCATTCGCGCTTTTAAATGCAACTTTTGAGGCAGAAATTGAGAAAAATCACGAGTTTATGGCAATGGGTGGAAAAACCGCTAATGCGTGGGTAAAACTGAGAAAAATCGCTTGTGCATAGCGTACGGTGAACGAAAAAAAACCTTCTACTTCGCGGCTAATGTAGAGAAAAACGCTAATTTTCAGCTAAAACTGAGAAAAGTGTTAATCCCCTGCTAAAAAAAATTGCTTATTTGCTGTTAAAATTGAGGAGAGCGCCAAATCTCGTGGAATCATTCGCTCTCGGGATGAAAGCTCTACTTTGCTGCTAAAGTTGAGAAAATGCGTAAATTCATAGTTAAGGGGAGGGGGGGGGGAAACTGCTAATTCGCGGCTGAAATTGAGAAGAAAGATGAACGCGGCCAACTTTGAGAAAAAAAGCGCTTATTTGCGGGTACAGTTGGCAAAAAGCACTCAATCGTGGCTAAAATTGATAAATTCGCTTCGTAAACTGGTCATAAGTGCTAATTTAGCGAATAGAAAAGTTGAAATAGCGGTAAGTCGTGGCTAAAATAAGGAAATGGCTAAGTAAAAATTATATTTCTTGTTTATATACGGAGACTTAGGGGCCTCTTGGAGACATCCGCCCCGGGGCCCGATAGGTGAAGGTCCGCCAGTGATTAGGTATAATCAATTTGGGTTTTTGACTTGGACACGCTTTTTTGCGTGTGCAGTCAGTTTCCTTGCCGTTTTAACAGTTTCTGATGGAACATGGTAAATTTAGCTGTAAAATGTCGGTTTCTCGAGCAAAAAATTAATGTTTCCAGTTGTTTCAATGCCAAATATCTAGTTTGACAGGCTAAATTTACAATTCTCCGTTTGTCTTGTCTGTTTGTGGAACAAAGTTAGCCATTTCTGGTCGAACAGCGTGTTCCAGTACTGTGAACTAGCCTGCGTATGACGTTTCGCTCATTTGTTACTTTACTGGTGAGTTAGCGCCCGAAGCTTCATTAACAGTCACGAAAAAATGCAGTTGGAAGCTGAATATCTGCGAAGTTGAATGTTACGTACCTGAATATTCAAAAAATTGTGAAGCTAAAATTTCCCAAAATCGCAGGTTTCTAGCTTTTTTTTTTTTTTTATTGCTCACGGAAACTGGGCAAGCCGACCACGACAGGTTGGTCACAAATAGCCCCAAAATCGTAGCATTTTGGAGCTAAATATCCACAAAAATTTGAAGATCCTTGACTGAAAATTCGGAAAAACGCAAGATTCAAGCCTTTCTTCTTGCGAAATCGCTACTTGTTGGTGTTTATTGTTTGTTATTTGGTTAATTGGTTATTGTTTGTGTTTTAATCACAGAACTCGGGTTAACTTACCGTGGCAGCCTGGCAGCGCCTAAAGCCTGGCCAATATTGCCATGAAATTGCACAACAGAGCTAAAGTTATGTGACATTTCAAAATGCAGGCATAAATATTCGCTAAATTGCCAATTTCTTGCCCAAATGTTCTTGAAATCACTGATTTAAGGTCCCAATTTACGTGAAATTGCAAGCTCTAATCTGCTGTGTATGATATTTCAAAAACCTCGTGAGTTAGGCTTTTTTTCTGAAATCAGTTCCACAGGTTTGGCCAGTTCGAGGAACGAATCTACGAAAATACAAAAATTTCATGATTTTGGTTCTGTTCCAACTCCAAATTTTGACGCGGATTTTGGCCCTTCTGTGACCAAATGTCGCGGATTTTGGCAATCCCGCAACCAAACGTCGCAGATTTTGCTTCTTCCAAACCTAATGCAACGAATTTTCGCTATTTGAATTTCAAACCCTGTAATTTCGCGTATTTTCACGCGTAACGAATGTTGCGGATTTGGCTTCTTCGTAATTACCAAAATTTTCAGAGTAGTCGCGTCATTACGCAATAAAAACGAAAATTTTGCGTCCTGGACGGAACGGAATGCGGTTTTTGCATTCGCTTCCAAAAATTATTTATAAAAAATTTACCTAATTTTCATTAGGGAGAAACCGGAAACTGCTAATTCGCGGCTGAAATTGAGAAGAAAGATGAACGCGGCCAAATTTGAGAAAAAAAGCGCTTATTTGCGGGTACAGTTGGCAAAAAGCACGTAAACTGGTCATAAGTGTTAATTTAGCGGATAGAAAAGTTGAAATAGCGGTAAGTCGTGGCTAAAATAAGGAAATGGCTAAGTAAAAATTATATTTCTTGTTTATACGGAGACTTAGGGGCCTCTTGGAGATATCCGCCCCGGGCCCCGATACGTGAAGGTCCGCCAGTGACTAGGTATAATCAATTTGGGTTTTTGACTTGGACACGCTTTTTTGCGTGTGCATTCCAAGTTTTCTGCTTGAAAAGTCATGCTTCGTAGAGAACATTGTCAGTTTCCTTGCCTTTTTAACAGTTTCTGACGGAACATGGTAAATTTAGCTGTAAAATGTCGGTTTCTCGAGCAAAATATTAATGTTTCCAGTTGTTTCAATGCCAAATATCTAGTTTGACAGGCTAAATTTACAATTCTCCGTTTGTCTTGTCTGTTTGTGGAACAAAGTTAGCTATTTCTGGTCGAACAGCGTGTTCCAGTACTGTGAACTAGCCTGCGTATGACGTTTCGCTCATTTGTTACTTTACTGGTGAGTTAGCACCCGAAGCTTCATTAACAGTCACGAAAAAATGCAGTTGGAAGCTGAATATCTGCGAAGTTGAATGTTACGTACCTGAATATTCAAAAAATTGTGAGGCTAAAATTTCCCAAAATCGCAGATTTCTAGCTTTTTTTTTTTTTTTTTTTTTATTGCTTACGGAAACTGGGCAAGCCGACCACGACAGGTTGGTCACAAATAGCCCCAAAATCGTAGCATTTTGGAGCTAAATATCCACAAAAATTTGAAGATCCTTGACTGAAAATTCGGAAAAACGCAAGATTCAAGCCTTTCTTCTTGCGAAATCGCTACTTGTTGGTGTTTATTGTTTGTTATTTGGTTAATTGGTTATTGTTTGTGTTTTAATCACAGAACTCGGGTTAACTTACCGTGGCAGCCTGGCAGCGCCTAAAGCCTGGCCAATACTGCCATGAAATTGCGCAACAGTGCTAAATTTATGTGATATTTCAAAATTCAGGCATAAATATTCGCTAAATTGCCAATTTCTTGCCCAAATGTTCTTGAAATCACTGATTTAAGGTCCCAATTTTCGTGAAATTGCAAGCTCTAATCTGCCGTGTATGATATTTCAAAAACCTCGTGAGTTAGGCTTTTTTTCTGAAATCAGTGCCACAGGTTTGGCCAGTTCGAGGAACGAATCTACGAAAATACAAAAATTTCATGATTTTGGTTCTGTTCCAACTCCAAATTTTGACGCGGATTTTGGCCCTTCTGTGACCAAATGTCGCGGATTTTGGCAATCCCGCAACCAAACGTCGCAGATTTTGCTTCTTCCAAACTTAATGCAACGAATTTTCGCTATTTGAATTTCAAACCCTGTAATTTCGCGTATTTTCACGCGTAACGAATGTTGCGGATTTGGCTTCTTCGTAATTAACAAAATTTTCAGAGTAGTCGCGTCATTACGCAATAAAAACGAAAATTTTGCGTCCTGGACGGAACGGAATGCGGTTTTTGCATTCGCTTCCAAAAATTATTTATAAAAAATTTACCTAATTTTCATTAGGGAGAAACCGGAAATTGCATTGCTGCAGCCAAAAGTGCATTCAAAAAATGCATCATCTGGGAGGCCTTTTGGGAGATTGGTAAATAAGTGGCCGAGATTGGGCACTCGGGGGTTTTCGTGGACGCTGATCACGAATATGATGTTCAAATTGACCCCCGAACACCTGGTGCACCCCAACCTGGACGAGGGCGTCCTGTCAAAGAATTTTTCTGACAAGAGTATGCCCCCACAATGATTTTTGGGGTGTTTTTGACACTCTTGTCAGGAAAATTCTTGTAAAGGACGTCCACGTCCAGGTTGGGGCGCACCAGGTGTCCGCGCGGGGTGTTCGCCGAAGCCATATTTGAATTCAGCCCCCCCCCCCCAAAAAAAACCCCATAATGATTTTCCGTTGGCCTTTTTGGATTGTGTCATGAAAAGCCACGGATATGACGTTTACGGTCAGGTTCTGGTACACTAGGTGTTTGAGGGTCAATTTAAACATCATATTCGTGATCAGCGGCCTCAAAAACCTTCGAGTACCCCCGATCTGGGTCAGTTCTGACACTTATTTACCAATCTTCCAAAAGGCCTCCCAGATAATGCATTTTTTGAATGGACTTTTGGCTGCAGCAATGCAATTTCCGGTTTCTCCCTAATGAAAATTAGGTAAATTTTTTACCAATAATTTTCGGAAGCAAATGCAGGACGCAAAATTTTCGATTTTATGACTTTTTTCGCGTATTTTGCCTCGACTAGTGTTTTGTTGTTTCATAACATTACCTATTTCTTCTTATTTAAGCTTTTAAGCCCTTTCTAAAATCTTTGGTTTGTTTAAAAAGTACTGGAATGTTGCACTTTAAAAACGAAAACCCGTCTCTCAAAACCTGATTTTCGTCATTTTGGCTCTATTCAAACCCCGCAATTTTAATTATTTTCACTCTTTCGATAATTCCACAGGTTTTGCTCGTTAAAAACCCAATTCCACCGGGATCCTGGGACCCCTACCAGAAACGCTAACGTGGTTGTGAGGTCACTCTTCTTTTTTGTTGCCTCTCTGGCATTGCAGTGATTTTGGCAGTGGAGATGGTCCTCCTAAGCAAACTGTACGTGATGACGTGTGGGAATAGGGAATATGCAGACCTATTATTTAGGAATACTGTACGGGACATAGTGGGGGCAATGGGGTGGAAAGTCTGTAGGTTTTCAGAACTCTCTATTCCGAAGAGAATACGGGGCGTCCTGACCGGCTTCGGATTACGGCAAGATGAGCTCTTGCCGTCATGGAGGCGGTAAACCCGGACCTCGAGCTACAGTTCGAGAAATGGATGGATTACCGTGGGTTAAGAGGCTGGTGGCCAGGGTTCGAAGACGGTGGTTACCTTTGAGGTCACGGAGGTGGTTGAGAAGTGGGCTACTTGGGGGTCGTGCTGACCCGGGTTAAATTCCAGATGCTTCGAAGCCAGTGGTTAGGGGAAGAATCGGGGGGGGGGAGAGAGTGAAATTGAGGTGGATGAGGTAACCGACGGATGGAGACAGCAGCGACGCTGGAGGATGTTGAGGAGGACCTGCTCCGCTTCCACTCCCCCCAGGGGATCCGGCGTATGGTTCGGCGGAGGGTTCTGCAGGCAAATCTCCAGCACAGTAAGACGGCGGCGGCAGAAGTAGCCGTCTTGATGGGCAAAGGGGATTTTAAGGTAGGATTGTTTCAGGAACCGTATGTATATAAATCAAAGGTTAAAGGTTAGAGTAGGAGAAATTATGAGTCTGATTATGCAGGTGTAGAGGCAGGTGCCCAGAGCGTGCATCGTTGTAGCGGCAGATCTTCATCCAGTGCCAGGACTTTACAGCGGTGGCCATTCAGGGAGAAATACCCGGAGCCGGAGTGAAAAAAGTTGTCGTGGCATCCTGGTACGGGGCGCGACAGATAGCGATATCGCCCAAGACTGTTTAGACCGACTGAGAGTTCACTGTAGCCACAGCTGGAGTATGCTGGTGGTCGGGGCGGACGTTTATAATACCCACCATGAGGCGTGGGGCTCTTCAAATATTAATCGGCCTAGTGAAGAGCTCCTTGAAGGATTGATATAACGGGTTGTTTATAGAACTAGCGTGTGCCGACAGTAGAGAACCTTTAAAGCACTTGTACGTCAAGACGACATCTTTGGTCCCTCTGTCTTCTGTGTAGTATTGGTAACACGATGCAAGTAACCATTCTTTTGGAGTAAATTAGTTCAAAAAATGAGTTTTGTCACGGTTAAAGAAGGCTGACAGAGTGTCAAGTCCATGTGCACGACTAAAAAAAGAACGGTGTTTAATGAACTAAAAGTTTGTGCTGTTTCGCTTTGTTAAAAATGGTCAACTGACTGTTCGCGTCCTAAAATACTTGAACTGGCTAATTCCTCCATATCACTCCCCCACCCCTCAAATAAAAATACTGTCGATTCGCGCTTAGAAAATTACTAATCTGGCAATTTGCGCCCTAAAAATGACCAAACTGCAAATGGATGCCCTCAAAATGGCCAAACCGACCCTTACCGGTTAAACTAACGATTCTTGCTCGCATTCGCGCCCTAAAATTGACTAAACGGACCATTCGTGCCCTGAAAAAGTCACAATGACTATTCATCACAAGGAATTGGCAAATCTGACTCTTTTCACCCTAAACATGGTCAAACGGACGATTCATACCTTGAAAATAGCCGAACTTGTTCTGCATGTCCCAAAATCAACAAATCTGCCTCAAATTCACCCTTAAAATTGCTAAACTGACGATTCGTGCTATGAAATTGGCAAAACGAACCATTTGTGCTCTAAAAATGGCCAAACTGAGCGTTATCTCATTGAAAATAGCTATACTGACGATTTGTGCCCTAAAATTGGTAAATACAATTCACTTGGCCCTGAAAAATGGAAAACTAATGATTCACGTCTTGAAAATTTCTAAACTAACGATTTAATTGTGCGCTAAAAAATAGCCAAACTGGCTGTTCGTGCTCCAAAATTGGCAAATCTGACTAAAATTCACCCGAAACTGAAGATTCGAGCTTTAAAAGTGTCTAATCTGAGGATAATCGTGCCCGGAAAATGGAAGCCGACCTAGTTTGGACTCTGACTTGAAAATGGCTAAGCTGAAAATTCATGCCCTATAAATAGCCTAACAGGCTATTGAAGCCCTAAAATTGGCAAAGCTGAATTAATTGGCCCTAAAAATGGCTAAGCTGATGATTACTAGCTCCTCACGCGCTAAAGTCTGACTCAATTAGCTCAAAAAATTAGCTCAAAAAATGTTATATAACGAACTCACGCTATAAAAATTGCCAAACTGACTATGTTTGCTCCTTGAAAATGTCTAAAATCAGCGCTTTTCTCAATTTTGGCCGAGTGTATCGTTCTTCTCAGTTTCAGCCGCTGATTAGCGGTTTTGCCCCACCCCCTCCAATAGCCATGAATTTTCTCATTTTCTCAAATTTAGCAGCAAAGTATCGTTTTTATCCCGTGAGCGATGTTTCTTAATTATCCACGAGTTTTGGCGTTTTCCTCAAAAGCAGATTGTGATCTTTGTGTGTAGTTTTTTCTCTTCCACCCAGGGGCGCCGTGTCCTTAGGGGCGCGTCTAGCAAAATGAGCAGGGGAGAGGGAAGGTGGACGAGAAAAAATTACCTAAGAAGAGCATTTGATTTAAGAATATTTCAAAACTATAAAATAGCCGAAAATTCAAGTTTTATTTTTCAATTTTAGCCGTGAATTACAGAGCTTTTCCTCTACACTTTGTCCGCGAATAGGCGATTTTCCTTAATTTTAGCTGCGAAGTAGCGTTTTTATCCCATGTTAGCGATTTTTCTCAATTTTTGCCATGAATTGAAGTTTTCCTCGATTTTTGCAGCAAATTAGCGATTTTTTACCTTTTCAGCAGTGAATTAGCACTTTGAGCTGCAAGTATAGCGTTTTTCGTTAATTTCTGCCGCGCTAATTAATTAGTGATTTTCTCAATATTGGCCGCAATTTTTTTTTTTTTTTCAACTTTTAGCTATAGACTAGCGCTTTTTTCCAGGTATACGTCCGAAGTTGCCTTCAGAAGCAACAGATTATTGTCTTTTGCTGAATTTTGGCCCCGAGTCAGCGTTATTACTAAATTTTAGTCGTGAATTGGCGTTTTCTCTAATATAGCCGTGAATTAGCCGATTTTTTTCATTTGAATCCGCAAATGAACGTTTTTTCTAGACTATCCACAAATTATCGGACTTTTTACAAATTTTAGCTGCCAATTAATTATCTATTCTTTTCAATTAAGTCCGCGAAATAGGATTGTTCCAAGTTTAGCCGCTAAGTAGCGCTTTTTGTCAAACTTCATTAGAGAAGCTATTTTTCTCAATTTTTGCCGCGAATCACCTTATGTCCCAATTTTAGCAGCTAATTAGCCATTCTTCTCAATTGCAGTCGTGAATTAGCATTATTTCTAAAAATTAGCTGTGAATTGTGGCTTTTCACTTTTTTATCCGCGAACGGACAATTTTTTTGCAATTTCAGATGCAAATTTGTTATTTTTCTCAATTTCAGCCCCGAATTAGCGTGTTTTTTTCTATCGTATAGCCTCTTAGCGGTATTTTTTTCCTCATAGCGCTTCCAGAAAAGCAAAAACTGCGTCACGTCTCAATTTTACCAACAGCAAATTAGCGGTTTTTCTTCATTTTCGGCATCTATATACAACGCGAATCAGCGATTTTTTCTTAATTTCGGTCTGGATGTTTCATCGAGATACAACGAATGAAGGCTTTTGAACAGTTTTTGCCATAAATTCTAGCGATTTTTCCCAACTTTTTGCAACCGTTGGTACTTGCCTGCAAGAACAGCATATTAGTACGCCTTCTCATCTTGATCCGCTTACGGACCTAAAAAAAACAAACTGGGGAACAGCGTATTCTCTCTATTTTAGCCGCGAAGTTACCCCTAAAAGGCCAAGCTTTCTCTCAATTTGCTATTTAAATGGACAAAACGTCAAATTCGCAGCTTCTAAAGGTAGCTTTGTTCCAGAAAGTGACAAATTTCGCTAATCCACAGCCAAATTCAGAAAAACCTTTACGTAGTTCGCGACGAAAATTGGGGAAAAACTCTAATTCCTGGCTGAAAGGTATAAAAATCTATAATTTTAGCGGCTAAAATGAGGAAAAACGCTAATGTTGTGTGGTTATAGTAAGGATAAATGACTAATTGGGGGTTAAATTGAGAAAATTTGCTAATTCACGGAAAATTGAGAAAATGGCAAGCCGAGGCTTCCGGAGGTGCCCCGGGCCGGACAAATCTGTGTTTCCGCCCCTGCATATTACCGATTTTTATTTTATTTTTTTTACCAGGGGATTAGCACTTTTCTCAGTTTCAGCTGGAAATGAATGTTTTTCTTTAGTGTTTTCCTCGATATTAGCCGCAAAATAGTGGGACTTTTCACGAATTAGGATTTTTTGGATTCACCATACGCAATGCATGAGCGATTTTTCTCAGTTTACTCTCGAATTAGCGGTTTCTTCACCTATTGCCACAAATTGGAGCTTTTTTTTTTTTCAATTTCAGCCTGAAAAGTTGCACCGCGATTTAGCGCTTTTTTAAAATCGTAGCGGCGACGCGTCGTATCGTTTCAAACCTGTGAATTAGCGAATTTCCTCAATTTCAATCACAAATTGGCGTCTTCCCCTGTGGAGTGGGGGCTAGAATACATCCACCGCGCCTCCTGCGTGTCGTAAGAGGCGACTAAAGGGGGCGGGTGGACGGATCCGTTTGCCTGGTAAGGCAGCCGTCTAAGGGAGCACACCCCTACAGAAAAGCCGGGAGTCGGGACTCGTTAGCCACAGGCACCCCGAACCCCGCAGGGTGATGTCTCGGCGTCACACGGGCTTGGCAAACCCGGGGTCCTCCAGCCTAGCTGCAGGGACGTACCCCAGCCCAGTAGCTACCCCAAGGTCCTTGACCTCCCCCTCCTTAATCCTTCTTTCCTCCCCCTAATATCCCTCCCCAGGATTGACTTGGCATGGACACGGATAGGAAACGGACCGGAACTATAGGGTTTTGAGATTTCTCGCCCGACCTGGCAGCAGGTATAAAATGCATACAGCCCCCAAAATGGACGAAAACAATAAAAATGCCGGACTGAATATTCGAAACCCTGCGGGTGATCAGGCCCCGCAGGGCGACCCTCGCGCGGACACGGACACTCCCTTGGAACTTAGCGTCAGCTACGTACCTGTGTACAACGTAGCTGAGCAGGATGGAAGCACTGGAGGGTCGGCCCCAATGCTTCCCCCGCAAGGTGGGGAAAGTTTAACCCCTACTAGAAGAGAGAGCCTGAGTGAGCTTATAAGCCAAACTCCGTTCTTAATGCAATCACTTGAAAGAATAAGGAAGTTGAGACCTAGAACGAGTAGCTCCGAGTCGCTTGCCTCATATGGAATGTCGGACGGTGAAAGGAAAAGGAAGAACTATACGATGGAAACGTACGAAGGCCCTTCTAAGGGGAAATCACCACCTCTGAAGACAGGACGAAAGGAAAAAACCACACCAAAAAAGGCAAACAATGCTGACGGCGTTAGGAACTACGACCGAAAAGAGAGATCTCCTCAGAAAACGTTGAGTGGAAATGGTGTGGCAGATGCGTGGGAAAGGTTTATCGTAATAAGAAGAGCGGAAGGGACGTTTGAGACGGTCTCACCATTCCTTATTGCTAGAGAAATTGATAAGATCGCCGGAAAGGTCAAAGATGTGAAAAAGACCAGGAGTGGAACTCTTGTTATTGAAGTCAAAACTAAAGAGCAGTCAGAAAAACTCAAGGCCATGAAGAAGTTAGGAGAAGTCCCAGTGGTTCCAGATGCACCAGAAAGGTTGAATACTGTTAGGGGAGTAATCTATGCGGACGGCCTCAAGTACGCAGAAGAAGAAAAAATGGTGGAAGAGCTAACGCAGTATATAGTAAGTGCAAAGCATTTTACCAGGAAAATCGATGGTAATATAGAAAAGCTAAATAGTGTGATTGTAACAATTAAAGGAAATGAACTCCCAGAGATGATGGTGGGCGCGTACCTGAGGTTCAAGGTCCGGCCCTATATACAAAACCCGCTCCAGTGTTTCAGGTGCCAGAAATTCGGTCATACAGCACTGGCCTGCAAAGCAGAGCCAGTCTGTGGCTGTGGAATAGCACATGAGAAGGGCGAGCCGTGTGCAGAGCAGCCTCAATGTAGAAATTGTGGTGAGAACCATAATGCCAGAACGAGAGACTGCCCTGAGTGCCCTGAATGGTCATGACTTGTGCCATGAGCATAGTAACGGCGGTACCTGACCTCTTGGTCTCACCCGCCGCTCGACTGCAAGCAGCCGAGATATTTACGTGCAGATGTTCAGTTTTGCATTTGGTACCGTTCTTCCGCCGCCCCACCTGCCCCAGTCAGGTGAGGCTCCATCAGATGGGCACAAACTACAACCCGTTGGTCTGCACGGGTTCCTAACCGGATTTTTCAAGTAAAATCATGCTCGGTGTGTATACACACCTCCCAGTTGGCTGAGGATAAGCCTACCTCAACCGCGCACTGGTAGGCGGCATCACTACCTAGTTGATGCTCCTGATAAAAGTCAGTACTTGGTTCGGACATCGAAATGCCCTCCTCTACGAGTCGTGAAACCATAGGCCACCACGAATCCAACTCCAAACTGTGCCTGGGCTAGGAAAGAGTGGCACCCCGTGGTCCCAGTGTTGCCGTCAGTGAAAAAAGAGAACTTCAGGCCCCGAGACTGGTCGCGGGTCGGAGCCAGTCTGTGGCTGTGGAATAGCACATGAGAAGGGCGAGCCGTGTGCAGAGCAGCCTCAATGTAGAAATTGTGGTGAGAACCATAATGCCAGAACGAGAGACTGCCCTATGTATAAGTTGGAAAAAGAAACACAGAGGATGAAGGTAGTCCACAAGTGTAGCTACTACCAAGCTAGGTATCTGGCAAAAAGTGGCTACACTGTCAAAGAGGGTGTTACCTACTCAGACAAAACTGGGCAGAGTCTGTCTGGGAGAACAAATGAGCGACGAGAAAACACACAAAGCAAGCAAACGCACGAAACTCGCCGGGTGGTCCCCAAAGCCTTATCGCTTAATAAAGAACCACCGATAGGGAAACGCCTCCCTCCAAGCACTCCGAAGGTATGTGAAGGAGAGAAGGTAGGTCAACCAAAGGAGGTAAGACACTCACCAAGAACAGTACAGTCGGACGGTAGCAAACCGGTGATGGAAGAAGATAGATCCGACAAAACATCATGCACGAGGGAAAAAGCCACCATCGAAAAGGCAGGCGTGGGACAAAATCAAGACCTCCCGGATACCCCTAAACTGTCAAGATCTCCAAACATCAAATCAGTTGAGTGTATGCCCCCCCCCCTCAACCCCAAGAGGGCAATCAAGAAACTCCAGTGGAGAACATAGACCGGCGAGAGTTGGAGAGTCTATCGCCTCCGTCGAAAACATCAGCAGAAATGATGCCTCCACCCAAACCACAGAGACCCTTTATCCACGCCAGAACCATCCGAGTCGAGGATCTTGAAAGTTCTCTGATAGACAGTGCCAAAGCGCTGGCCACGCCTCTCGAAGACGCTGGCGGAGACTCTGGCACGGCAAGGACTCCAGTAAACGATGCAGAAACATCTCCAAGCCTCAGTAGCTCCCAGGAATGGGAAGAGGCTGTGAACCGAAAGAGAAAAAAGAAACGCAAACCGGGGGGAGGGGGGAAAGGAAGAGCAAGAAAGCCCCCAAGGGATGGAATGGATGGAACCTCTCAAGAGCAAGGGAACGAAGGAAAAGAAAAAGAGGAGCCACCAAGTACTGCAGTATAACTAATAATATACGTATATATTAAAAAAAAAATCACATGATTTACAATTGGATAGTTATAGTTTTAATTATAATTTATTGGATAAGTATTCACACGATTCACAATTATTCCACATTGTTGGAAAACACTATTGTTAACGTACATTGTTCACTTTATAAGCCAAACTGTATGTGCGCCCGATGTGGCGTACATAGGCGAGGTATCTCGAACATGATAATAGTGACTGCAAGACGCGTTAAATCCAAATGACCACCAACTTCAGAGCCGGAAGAAATGTATTCCTGCAATGGAACCCTCGAGGTGTCCACTGCAGAGCTGACGAACTTAGATTCCTAGTTAACAGATACCAGCCACTCGTAATAGCGATTCAGGAGACACACTTCTCGACAAGTAAACGGTATGACATCAGGGGGTACTTACTGTACAGTAGAGAAGTCGATATTAGGCGAGGAGGTCACAGGCACGGCGGAGTCGCGCTGTACATCAGTGAACGACTGCAGTCGACAAGGCTTACTAAGCCGGACAACGTCCAAGCGGTGGCAGTCCAGGTAGGTGCACCTATTAAAATGACGATATGTTTGCTCTATCTACCGGATTCGACATGGAACATGGATGATCTGATTCAATTAATTCGGGGGCTTCCAGCTCCACTTGTGATTATGGGGGATGTGAACGCGCATGACTCGGCATGGGGATCACGATCTACTACAACATCGGGGAGAATACTGTACAGAATTATTGACGATGCCAACCTTGTCATCCTGAACAACGGAGCAGCAACTCATTTCACGTCAAGCTCTGGATTGTTTGATGCAATAGACATATCCCTATGCAGCCCATCGCTTGCAAGTTCGTTCGAGTGGAGTGTATGTAATGACCTGCACCACTCGGATCACTTCCCGTTGATTGTTAGGCACGACTCCTCCCGTCAATATGACCCTGAAAGGGGCCCGAGATGGAATCTTCGCAAAGCAGACTGGGAGAAATACCAAAGCTACAGCAGAGCCTGTGATCTGACAAGGAATCCAGAGGCCGACGTTGCCACCTTCACGAGTAATATAATCGCAGCAGCAAAAGAGTCGATACCCCGCCAGTCAACGAAACCCACGCGGCGACCTGTGCCTTGGTGGACAGACGAAATTAAAGAAGCGAATAGAGAGAAGAAAAGAGCGTTGTACTACCTTAAAAGAAACCCGTCACTCGAAAATCTCGTTGACTTCAAGAGGAAACGAGCCAAGGAGCGAAGGCTGAAGTGCGAAGCAAAGACCAAATCGCGGGACGACTACATAAATTCAATTACGTCAAAAGAACCAGCAGGTGGAGTCTGGAGGAAGATACGATCACTCGAAGGATCGTCACCAATTTCTTGGCCCTTTGCGATCCGCGAGGCGAATGGCGATATTCTGGAGGGGCCGCGCACCGTGGCGAATTGCCTGGCAGACTATTACCATCGAGTATGTCTGCCAACGTCCACTATTCAGAGATATTTCAGGAAGAAAAAAGGCGTATCGAAACGGAGAACATCGACTTTGGAACTGACCCCATTGACGGTTATAACTCCCTTTTCACGGCAGTTGAACTCGAAAAGGTATTAAAGGGCCTTAAGACTGGGAAATCCCCTGGTATCGATGACGTCCCATACGAACTCATCACGCACCTACCACACGCGGCCAAGGAGCGGCTTCTCGACCTGTATAACCTGCTATGAAGAACGGAAGTGCATCCGAAAGCGTGGAAACAGGCGGTCGTGATACCAATCCGTAAGCCCGGGAAGGATCCACAGTTGGTTGAGAGCTACCGTCCTATAGCGCTCACATGTTGTCTGGGAAAAATTTTTGAGTCCCTGGTTAATTATAGGCTTGTAACAAGTTTAGAAAGGCGGGAACTCCTTGACAAGTATCAGGCAGGCTTTCGGAAAGATCGATCCACGATTGACCTATTGCTGTACCTTGAGACTTTCCTGCAAAACGCATTTCTTGAAAGAAGCCACGTAACTGCGGTATTCTTTGACGTAAAAAGTGCGTTCGACCGAGTTTGGCGCAGAGGAGCCTTGGAACAACTGAAGGAATGGGGCAGTGGAGGGAATCTCTGCAGGGTGGTGAAAGACTTCCTGCAGGATAGACGCTTTAGAGTCAGAATAGGTAACACACTTTAAGACATAAGGTGTCAAGAGAATGGGGTGCCGCAGGGCTCCGTCCTTAGTGTCACCGTATTCCTGATTGCTATGAAGAGGCTATTGGGCGGCTGGCCCCCCTCAGTAAAAATCTCGCTCTATGCAGACGACGTAGCTATATTTGCCGACCAAGTCCAGATTGACGTTGTTCAGGAAGCAATCAACACCCTTGCGGCAAATGCGGCGAAAAACGGTCTGTGTTTTTCAGCGCAGAAAACGAAGGCGATTCATTTCTGTCGGCTGAGGAGGCCCCATGACCTTCCACTGTTGACTCTAGAAGGGGAAAACATTGAATATGTCGACAGCCACAAGTTCCTAGGGCTTAGATTTGATAAGGCACTTCGGTGGAAGGAGCACATCTCGGGGCTGAACGAGAGGTGCAAACGAGACTTAAACCTATTAAAGACCCTTGGGAAACATAAATGGAGCTCTCGTTCGGACTTGCTGCTAAGGATCTTAGATGCAACCATTCGTGCCAAGATGGATTATGGGGCAGTAGTCTATGCGTCAGCTAGAAAATCGTGGCTTAAACAACTTGACACTACTTACCAAAGCGGTATTAGAATAGCCCTGGGTGCCTTCCGAACAACACCTGTAGATGCGCTGTATGTTCTGTCATCCAGGGTACCCCTGGAGTTACGTCGTCGGCAGCTGTCGCTTCAATACGCAGCATCCCTAAGGGAGAAGCCGTGGCACTTTCTCAGTGATCTGGCGCACGGACACATGTTTGAAACATATTCAAATTTACCAACACGTACCCGCCCCTTCTTTGTCAGGGTCCGGCAGCTTCTGGGCGAGATGGGTTGTGAGCTCTCCGAGCTCTGCTGCCTTCAAGCGTCGCCTGCGAGCGCATGGGAACTATCGTTACCTGGTTTCAGAAAAGTCGACGATCGTGACATGAACGAAAATGCGCTTGTCTGGGCAGAAAAGAAGTACCCTGGAGCGTTGCACATCTATACTGTTGGGCACAGATCCGATGCTGGCGCATGTAGCATATGCTACGTCAGAGAGCATCGCTCATGGTTCTCTCCGCTGCCCGATGATGCTTCGCAGCATACTGCGGACTTGTACGCAATACTAGGGGCACTGGACTACGCAGTTAATCACGCAAGTCCCCATGCGGTTGTGCTTTTCTATTCGTATCGGCCAGTATGGAGAAACTGGATGAACCAGCAGACGCTGAAGTTAAGGCCTTAGTAGCATCGGCCGTTAACCATCGACCAAAGACACCTGCTCCGATTCGACTCGTTGATGAGAAACGAAGGCTGTTCGAAGTTATCAAACGTTGCTGGCAAGATCGCTGGGACAGGTCAACGAGTCTGCTGAAGCAAACAATCAAGATTGTCGGCACAAAGCAGAAGACAGAAACACACGTGTTAACCAGGAGGGAGGAAGTCATCATAAACAGGTTAAGGTTAGGCCACACCAGGCTGACCCACGGGTACCATCTGACAAGAGAGCGAAGGCCTCTATGCACAAGGTGTGATGAACGAACTACACTCACCGTGCAACACGTTCTCGCGGAATGCCCGGTGTATGGAGTAAACTGGAGTAGCCCTAGTTTTCAAAACATCGAACTGGGTGACCTGTTGGCACCGGGAAGTCGCCATCTTGGGGAAGTCCTGGAGTTCCTGCGGAAAGCGGGCGTCCATAGGCATATATGAAAAAGAGCTCGGATTACAAACGAATTAAAACAGGAATAAAACAGAAGTAGAGACAACGAGTGAAAGAACTGTGTAAGCCAGATGACGGGCCAATGACCTTGCAGTCGACGCCCTGGGGAGGAGGTTTTAGTGGGTAGGCCCGGACACGGGGAGTCCCACACTCCGTGCGTAACTGGCATTTCCTCCTCCCTCTCCAAAAAAAAAAAAAAAAAAAAAAAAAAAATTGGCGTCTGGCGCAATTTTAGCTGTAAATTGGCGATTTTGTTCATTTTTAGCCACGAATTAGCAATTTTCTCAATTTTAAGGCTTAAAATTAATATTTCTCTTAATTTTGACCAGGTTGATTATTTTATTTTCTAAATACACACGCAAATTAGCGGTTTTCACATTTTACCATCGCATTAGCAACTTTACGCAACTTTTATAGGTATAGATTTTTGCTTCTTTTCAGTTATAGCCGTGAATTAGCGTATTTTTTAACATTGTACTATAGCCATGCATGAATTTGACATTTTTCCGAATTTTAGCCTGAATTTTGGCTCAAGTTAAGCTGCAAATTACCATTTTTTCCACCCATTTAACTGAGAATTAGCACTTTCCCCCAATTTGAACTGAAAATTAACGTTTTTCTTAATTTTAGCTGCACTAATTGGTGATTTTTTCAATTTTTGCCGCGAATCAGTGATTTTTTTCATTTTGTATCCGCGAATTAAGGTTTATCCATAACTTTATATCTGCAAATTAGCGATTTTTCCCAATTTCAGCTGTGAAATACCGTTTTGTCCGAATTTTGCGGCCATTCAGCATCCTATTCCCTTTTTCATACGCGAATGGGCGATTTTACGCGATTTCAGTTGTGAATTTTCCATTTTTATCCAATTTTAACCTGAAAGCGTCTTTTATATGTCAATAAATTATAACGTGTTTTTTCAACTTTAACCGAGAGAGGGAGGGGGGTTGCCAAAATACAACACTTTTGCGTTGATTTCCACAATTTATTCGCAGAATGGCCTCCATGTACCGCGAATCAGCGATTTTTTTCTTAGTTTTAGTCTGGAAGTCGAATCGCGAGACCTCGAATCAGGGCTTTTTAGCAGCTACAGCCACGAATATTACCGATTTTTGTCTGATAGAGGGTCTGGGGTGAAACCCCGTCCCTCCCCCCGTACCTCGGTACACTACTACGTTGGGTCTGAAGGCCAAGAAAAAAGCTGAACGTGTACTCGGACCTTTTCGGGCTGCTTCAAGTCCAGAAAATCTGCTAAACCTAACTTCAACTTGAAACGCTCATGGAGATTTTATGGGGCTCTTCCTTATGGTACTATGTATATGCTCCTTCGTTCGTATACCTGTGACTCTGGGGGGGGGGGTGGATCTATCGCCCCATACCCCCCCCCTCGTACCTTCACCCTAGCCCGGCTGTACTACCATGCCTCGTAGTCTTTTCCCGCTGAATAATTATGCTCGATGAGACGGGAAAAGAAAAGCGGCCGTTTTTCGAACCTTTCGATAACGAATGGTCGCCCTCTTCAAAACCGAACGAAAAATGTCCACCCTCGGGAATCAAACAAAATAAGGGCACCCTTCAAGTCAAACGCAGAGGGTGCGGCCAAACATCACCACCCATCTATAGTCATCATAAAAAATAAATTTTATTTGTTTCGCAATTCCTCAAAAGGTATGCGAGGATTGTGTATCGTCGTCAATTTGACCTAAAAAATAAAATTGAACTGGTTTCAAGGAGTGTTTTCTATAATTTCCAGCCATGTTTCATACGCTCATTTTTTTGTGTGTGCGACCGCGCAGGAATTGAATAACATCACTCGATTTTTTTTTAGTAGAAGTTGCTCCCTAAAGCTTTGGACCCAGTCCTTGACCTTTTTTTTTTAAATAAAAAAAAAGCTGAATGGGTGTGTTGACAAGAGAATGATCTCTGTGGAAACGTAAGAAGTACGTGAGAGTTTTTTTTTTTTTTTGTTCCCATCCCGTCATTAGCGTAAAAATTAAACAATCCCACTTGAGAGATGCGAATCGCCAAAGTCGTTTATTTCGATAACACGATTCTTGAATAGAAGAAAAAGAGCAACAAAATATTGATGGTTTTTCAGTATGCCTCCAAGTATTACGGGGAATTTGAATGAACCCATTAGGAAGAGTTGTCACTAGTTATTGGTGGGTGGGCAGGTGAGGGTAGTCACGATTTGCAAAACTGGGCTGGTGAACTCGAAGAAGCTATTACAGCGTCTCTTGTAGGAAAAAAAACTTGCAAACACCACCCTCGTTTCTCCGCGCCCAGAGGGACAAAGCCAAGAGATGTCTTGGTCTAAATAAAAGTTAACGCAATTGGAATTATAATGAATTTCTGGTCGCCTGAGAAAACAAAAAACAACGACGATTTCGCCCTGAGAAGAAGGCGTTGCGTAAAGACCGTGAGCTCTCTCACTTCGATTCATTTATTTGCAAGTGCCGAGTGTAAATCCGCCGTGTTAAATTCCATAAGTTCGCAAAAACAATAAAAATAATTCACAGTCCTTGATATGAAGTTTTCTCATGTTTTTAAAATTTCTTTTGTCGGCTCATTCAAGCGTTAACTCTGCTCTGAAACGCTAACATTCACCCGGCTAGAGCTTGACTGAATTACTTGCAAGGTCGCTTCCTTATTTTATTTCTTTTCGTTTTTTTTTCTTCAAAGGATAGAAAAAGTTTACGCCCTTCCGCTCAAAGCTGCCACAGGGGATTAAAAAAAAAAATCTATTATTTCCCATCACTCTTGTGAGTATGGCGTTCATTAAGTACGTGAGGTCAACTTCCTAAAGAGTGGCAGGCCCCTCTGGCTCGAAAAATGACTCAAAGGGCCTTGCGTCTTCGTGGAAGAGTTCAATGGCAAACCAGGCTACTAAACAAGAAAAAGAAAGGACGCTTAATTTCACATTTTTTTTATTTTTTTTTTGTCTATGGACTCCTAGACACGCACATTTTTTACCTAAATAACTGCAACAGAACAGCCGTCCATTTTTGTTTTGTGGACATTTTGCCCTGCAACCCGTGGAATAATGAACGGGATGTCGATTAAAACTATGACTTTAGGGGTTGTGTTGGTAATTAACTAGCCGTTAATAGACGGTTGCAATCATTCTTATCGGATTAAATCTTGTTTCAACGACTCCGAATGATGCAATTTGCTCGAGTAACTTTGTTTCGACGCCCCCGCTCTTGGGACGCACATTCTAGTTGATACACATTTTGAAAAAAAGGGTAGGGTAACAAGAGAGAAGTTGAGGTCAAACCGACGTCTGCACCCCTCCCAAATCTTTAGGGACGCATTCGAGGTATATAAAGCTTGTAAGCGTCCGTTTCAATCATATTGGTATCACGTACTAATAAGAAACAAATAACAATGTACAAACTCGTGAGTGTTTTAGTTCAAAAGTGTTTGATTTGAGTTGTTTTTTTGGTTCAATTTGAAATTAAGTGAAATTTATTAAATTTTTCCAGGCTGTTCTTCCCCTTTTCTTCGCCGCCGTCTCGGCTGGTTACCTCGGTGGTGCCCCAATTGCCTACGGCGCTAGCTACGGTTACGCCGCCGCTCCCGCCTACTCATACGCCGCCGCCCCCGCCGTCGTTAAGACCGCCTACGCCGCTCCCGCCTACTCATACGCCGCCGCCCCAGCTGCCGTAGCCTACCACGCCGCTCCTGCCGTCGTCAAAACCGTCGCCCCAGTGGCCACCTCCTACGCCAACACCTACAGAACGGTCAACAAAGCCGTCGCTGTTGCCGCTCCCGCCTACTCGTACGCCGCCGCCCCAGCCGTCGTCAAGACCGCTTACGCCGCCCCTGCCTACTCGTACGCCGCCGCTCCCGCCTACTCGTACGCCGCCGCCCCTGCCGTCGTCAAGACCGCTTACGCCGCCCCTGCCTACTCGTACGCCGCCGCCGCCCCAGCCGTCGTCAAGACCGCCTACGCCGCCCCAGCCTACTCGTACGCCTCGGCCCCTGCCTACTCTTACGCCGCCGCTCCCGCCGTCGTTAAGACCGCGTACGCCGCCCCCGCCTACTCGTACGGCCTCCACCACTAAGATAATTTTTTAAAAATGTCCTAAAATTCGGAGTACCTGATCTTGATCCATCACCAAGCCACCCTCTACCCCTCCCCCATAATTCCACTCATCCTAGAAGACCATCAAAATTGACGACGTTAACTTCGTCAACCTCCTAAACGACTAAAATCCATCCATTCATGGTCTTCAACATATCCTATTCGTTAAATAAATTATTGAATTTCTACCACAATCAATTTAATTTTTCATTTGGAACCTAGAAGGCGATTAGCGACATTTAGAGCAACTCCACAAGTCATAAATCACTTTTATAGGCTACCATCGCCTTTTTATCGTCTTTGGAGAACGTGAAAATCAACAAAACTCACCTTTAAATGGATTGTGTGGTGTATATCTACCCATTTTGTAAAAACTCCAATTATTACTTACAAGGCTTGAAACAATTTAAAGAAGAGTGAGAGGGAAAATAACTGCTTAAGAGCTCCATTGAAGGGACGTGATTGAAATGGGGAACGAGTTGTGTATCCCCGAGACTATAGAAGGGGTTGGGCGGCGTTTGTAATCCGTCAAAATATACGTTCTATTAGGAAATTAACGGTTAAAGGGTCGAATCGGTTGAATTATTATTTCGTTATAGGTGAGCGTTGATTCGCTAATTAATTGCCTTATGGCGGTGAATTGAAACGATTTCGTGCTGACAACTTTATCCAAAAGGTTGGACCCGTTTGGTTGATGGACAGAGCTGGACCATGATTCATGTACCTCGACAGTTCGCCTCTTCCACTATAATACGCACTGGTCATAGGCATCCGAAGCGGCCATAACTCAGAAATAGTAGTGCCACGCAGTTATTGAAGTGAAATAGTAGTCAAAACGCCCGCCAGTGGCAAGTCATTAGGGAAGAAAGAGTCTGCAGACAAGGGCGTAGCTAGCTCTAGACGCAGAAGCGTCGGTACAGCTTTTCGCATTCCCCAGAGCCCTCGTGCTCAACTCAACAAATGAACGCGTCGGTAATCCCGTTTCGTAGGTATAATTGTCAGGCTATGAGATGGCCGGCCGGCCGGTTCTGTGGTCACTAAAAAAGGCCTGAATCTTACAATTTTGTGAAAATAAAGACGGGAAACGAGTATAGATAATTTTACGGATATTTTTAGACCCAAAACTTTCAATTTTGCAGATTTCTAGCTCCTTTTGTGGCCATTTGCCAGTCTTTGGGTGCTCTGTCGGGAGTGGCTTTCCTGGGATCCACGGGCTCTGAAAAAAAAAAAAGAAAAGAAAGAAAGAAAGAAAAAAAATTGCATTGTAATTTTGCAAATATTTAAGCTTTAAATGATGAAATTTTGCGGTTATCTAGCAGAAACTACGACGATTGAGCATTTTTCCTTAATTTCAGCCGCGAAATAGCGATTTTTTCTACTCTTAACCGCATGAATTAGCGCTTTTTCTCTGCGCACATCAGCCCCGAAGTTGCCTTTTGAAACCACGATTTGGTATTTTATTAATTTCTGCCGCGAATAAGAGCACTGTCTCAATTTTAGCTGCGAATGGTTGCTTCTTTTTGAGCCCTTACTCATAATTATCATTATTTTATCCATTTTATTAGAACATTACTGGATTTTCTAGAATTTATCCAAAATTATTCGTTTCCTTCCAATTTCAACCGAAGTCTGACTCACTTGAACCCCAATTTGTCTGATTTTGCTTATTTAAAAGCCATTTTGGTGGTTCTGACTCACTGCAAGTTGCAACCAAACGTTATTTTCGTGGGTCTGAGCATTAAAAAAGTGCCATTCCGGGATTTTACTGGCCAAAACTTAATTTATTTTCGCGGTTCTGGCTCACGAAAAAAAATATGTAAGATTTCACTGAATATTATAAACCTTTTTGGCATTTTTGACCCATAGCCAGGGCCAAAGAGAGAATATTCGAGCTTAAGGGTGGAACCTAATGAGGCCCTTTTGAATACCTCTCCTTACCTCCACCGGGAGCGCGGGAACGCGGTTTTAGTATCTTGGAATACTGTCAAACATTTTCAACACCGTTAAAGAGAAGGAAAATTGATTTTCCTATTTTTTTTGGTTCGATTTTCCACGATTTTATTTTTTTATACCCAGAACTCTGGGCATGTTTCCGAATTTTTCTTTTAGATTCAAGAGATCTGGGACCCCGAGGAACGCCCCCAGGCCGGCGAGTGAGAGAGAGAACCAGCCCACGCCATTATCTCCTATATCACTCACTCTCTCTCTCTCGAGGCTCCAGCCACAGCAACGGTCCAACCACAGCAACGGTCAAACCACAGCTAGGGCCCAACCACAGCTATACGGTCCGACCACAGCAAACGTCCACAACAGCCAAGGTCTAAAGACAGCAATGTTCCTAACACAGCCAAGGTCTAAGCGCAGCAGTTGTTCAACCACAGCAAGGCTCCAACCACAGTTACGGTCCAACCTTGGCAAAGGTCCAACCACAGGCAAGGTCTAACCACAGGAACTGTTCAACCACAGCTACAGTCCAACTGCTGCTACGGTCCAACCACAGCTGCGGTCAACCACAACAAAGGTCCACCAGAAGGCTCCATTTTCCAGAAATGGTTCAACAACAGCTACCGTCCAACCACAGCTACGGTCCAACCACAGCCAAGGTCCAACCACCACAGGGCTCCATTTTCCAGAAATGGTCCAACAACAGCTACCGTTCAACCACAGCTACGGTCTAACCACAGCTACGGTCCAACCACAGCTGCGGCCTGACCTCAACAAAGGTCCACCACGGCCAAGGTCCAACCACTGCAAGGCTCCATTCTCCAGAAATGATCCAACAACAGCTACCGTCCAACCTCAGCTACGGTCTAACCACAGCTACGGTCCAACCACAGCTACCGTCCAACCACAGCGAGGCTTCAACTCACTGCAAGTCTCTGGCGCACAGTGCACAATGTGCCAATTTTTCAGCTACGAGTTTACGTTTTTTCCCCGATTTTAGCTATGAACGCGCGATTTATTTCATTTTTCGCTGCAAATGAGTGGTTTGATTCCATTTTAACGGCTAATTGGCGTTTTCTTACACCTTAATTCAAATTCAATAGCGCTAATTTGTGGCTCCTAATTTTTTGCTTAAGGGAGAAAAACGTTCAGTTTTATTGCTAATAATCATGCCATTTTAAATTGGAAAATTGACGGTTTTTTCCGAGTGTACCTACCATGTTTTGAAAAAAGTCATGTTGGAGAAGCGTGCGGGCTTTTTTATATTGCATAAAATCGAGAAAAACATATTTGAGGGCCCAAATTTACGAGCTAATTCATAACTGATTGTGAAAAAATTGCTAAATAGCTGCTAAAATTTAACAATAATCCCTAATTCAGAGATGAAACTCAGTAAAAGTGATAATCATAGCAAAATTTTGAATAATCACGAATTAATTTGCCGCTAAAATTGAAAATATCGCTAATTCACCTATGAAAATGTGAAAATAGAGAGAAAATTTAGGAATTATAGCGGCTGCGATCAGGACAAGAGGTAATTCGTGGCCATAATAGAAGAGAATCGCTTATTAATTTCATGGCAGAATTTGAGAAAAGTGCTAATTCATGGATGACATTGAGAAAAATGGCTAATTCATGGATGGAGTGTGGATAAAACGTTAATTCGAAGATAAACAAGTGTAAAAAACACTAATTTGCGGCTGAAATTGAGAAAATAACTGATTCACGGCTAGAATAGAGACAACGAAAATTCGAGGCTTCTGATAGGACACGCGCAAATCACGCTACAAGTAAAAATAATAATGCGGGCTGAAATGTAGAAAAGAACTACTAATTTTCGGCTGAATATTGAAAAAATAACTTATAATAGCGCGCTACTATTAACAAAAACGCTATGATTCAAACAAAAATGAGAAAAAGTGCTAAAAAAAGTCGCTAGAAATGTCGCTAATTCATGGCTTGTCAAAAATTCACTAATTTGTTGGATTAAGCGTGGTAAAAGCTCTGATTCAAGGTTACAACTGAGAAAATGCGCTAGTCAACAGCTAAAAGTGAAAAAATAGCTAACGCGAGACTAAAAGGCAAAAAATTGCTAATTTACAGCAAATGTTGAGAAAATTACTAATCAGCGCGTCTAAAATTAAGAAAAAATTATTTTCTCATTCGTCTCAGAAAGAGAAAAAGTGCTAATTAAATGCTGAAAATGGGAGAAATTGCTAATTTGCAGCCAAGATTGAGTATCATCGCTCATTCGCGGCCAAAATTGAGAAAACCCAAATTATTGGTTTCCTCTGAGTGAAACTTCCAGGCTGTACTACACTGAAAAAACTCGCTTATCCACAGCTTACATTAAAAAACATGCTAATGAAGGGCTAAAACGTAAAAAAAAAAAAAAAAAAAATCGCTGATTTGCGACTGAAATAGAGAAAACCACTAGTTTAGCGCGGCTAAAGCTCAAATTGATGAAACGTGCTAATGCGTTGCTAAAAATGAAGTCATGAAGTGAAAATCGCTAATTTGCAGCTCCAATTTGAGAAAGATCGTTAATTCACAGGATACAAACAGTACAACACTCCTATAAATGCTAATTTGCGGCTAAAATTGTGGAAAATACATAATTACGTTGGAAATGTGCCGTATAAACGTTTTAATTCGCGGTCAAAATTTCTTTAAAAAATTCTAATTGGCGACTAAAATGGAAATTTCACCAATTCGCGGCTTCTGAAAGCAATAGCGTTGTGTCTGGAATTAAGAAAAATCGCAAATTCTTTGCTAAAGGTTGACCAAAAAATCGGCTATGTCGCGGCTAAAATTGAGAGTGATGCTACTCACGGCCAACATGGAGGGAAGTGCTAATTCACGTGTAAAATAGTAAAAAAGCCCTCGTTCTTGGCTAGAATTGAGAAAATAGCCTATTGTGTGGATTAAATTGAGCGTAAGCGGTAAGCGCGAATTGGCAGACAGGGTGTAGAAATAGAGCTAAATTCATTGATAAAAAAAGGAAACTCCCGTGATTTAACGCTTAGTAAAATTTTTATTTCTTGTTTATTTGATAGAGGCCTCCCCTTATAGTGTAGGGGCCTCGTAGAGATTTCCGCCCCGGGGCCCGATAGGTGTACAGGTCGGCCAGTGGTTTTCTTGCGTCGATGGCATAAATGAGAAGAACCAGGAGTCTCGCATTTAGCGGCTGAAATTGCTAAAATAATTAACAAGTTTGGCTGATCTGTGCATTTAAATTTGGGATATCCTGCGAGTTCGGATGTTCCACGACGGTCAAAAGTGAGGGAAACGCAGTGAGATTGATCATTTCAGCGGCTTAAATTCCAAAATTTTGACAATTTTGGGCAGCTCCTTGCGTTCAACGCATACAACTTTGTATTGAGGGGAGTGGGGTTAGGGCACTCAATCAATCACACCAGTACTTGCCATTTCACGCAAAAGCACACGCACGGATTTTTAAACTATTATTTATTCGTTTAGGCTTTGCGTTCCATCCTTTTTTTTTTTTTTTTCAAGAAAATTCCCCGGTGATGAAATAATTGGTAGGATACTATAATTTACGCGTTTACCTTTTTGGGTCTACGGAGTAGTGAGTTGTGATGGGGGGAGGGGTGATATATGCGCTCTTCGTGACAACTTAATTGCCTCTATACTGAAAATACGCCGTGTGCAAAGTCAAAATATTTTGTTAACCCCTCCTCACCCAGCCTTCCTCCACTATTACCATCAAAGTAAAAAAGCGTCCAAATTCATTAAAAATTACTCTTACGCGAACACGCATTTACATATTCATTTACGCGCTGTACAACTTCATTATTTATACTATGTCGTGCGCAAGAGATTTATTTTTGCAGAACGCGAGTGTAGCGCGGTTATGTATCTGTGTCGTCTTTACAAACAGGGTTAAACGGTTGAGCACTACACACGTAACTTCGTACTTTAGCGTATTCGTACCTCGTTGTTATGGTAATGAATAAAATGATGATGATGTCCCTTTTATACGAACCTACGAAGGCTGTAGGGCGGGTTAGCACTCATAATCACTTGTGATAGAACAATAGTTGCTGAGAATATAAATATTCTGGTCATAAAAATTGAATTATTTGATTGATTTGACGCCTGTTCCCTTGTTTTGTTCAACATGACTTCATTTTTCAAAGTTATCATCATTATTTAGGCAGAGTATAATAGGAAGGAACGCGTTGGGGCCAAGGGCGGTTGTAAAGGGAACTGACGCCACGAGCATTTCTGCCCTCATGAATGACTTTCAAGAAATTCGTGACTCGAGGGGAATGATTGCACACCGTTCGTTGACTGGTAGGGAGGGGGGGTCGCGGGGCTTGTAGGATAGGGGACGGGGATTCTTTGTCTAAGCCACTTCAGGAAGGAATATTTGCCTTGCGGTTAAAAACGCGCCCGACGTTTTTTTTTAGCTTTTGAGGAAGGGGTTCGCGGCGCGCCCTCCCGAATTGTAGTACCCTATAAAATAGGAGACCACCTTTGGTGAAAACATTCATTGTGTCTGCCGTACGCAAAGAGCCAACATGTACAAAACTGTGAGTATCCGCATTTAGTGGTTTCATCTCATCCCTATGGATGACACGAAAAGAGCGTTCCTTTTTATATATATTTTTTTTAATCCTCGCAGGCCCTTCTCACGCTGTTTTTCGCCGCCACCACCGTCTCGGCCGGCTACCTGGGAGCTGCTCCGCTGACCGCCGTCGGCTACGCCGCCGCACCAGTCGCACATCACGGTCTCCCCGTAGCCTACGCTCCAGCTGTCGCTGTCGCTCATGCGCCTGTGGCAACGTCCTATTCAAACACCCATCGCGTCGTCAACAAACCAGTGTACGCTGCACAAGTGTACGCCGCCGCCGCTCCGGTCGTTCACGCTGCTCCGGTCGTTCACGCCTCACCTTTGGCATACGCCGCCCACCCAGCTCCAGTCGCTTATATTCATTAAGAGGAAAAATCCCTCTGAATTAATTCAGACTAAAATTGTGAAATTCCTAACAATTTAATTTAAAATAAAAAAACTTTTATTTTCCTACAACAAAGTGTTTTCATTCATTTTTGATAGTGATGGAGGTAGGCGCGTCCATCACGACCGGGTTGAGCCAGTGTGAGGTGGCTGTCGTGACAACTGAGGCTAAAAAGAAAAAAATTGCAATTTCCTCCACAAAATTAAAATTTATATTTATAAAAGTAGGGAAATTACTGATATAATTGCTAAGAATTATGAAATTATCGGGGCACGATAGTCGAAGGGCTCAACAAATAATTTCTGCATAAGACTTTCCAAGTGCTTAAACGTTTTTTTCTGGACGTTTGCTCCATTGAGCTTTGCAATAGATATCAGTAGTACCATCAGGAGCGCGATAGACGAAATTCGCAGTGTACCACTCTCCGAGTATAGACTAAAATCGTCCAAGATGAAGATGGTATAGGTAGCTGACCAAGAAAAAGAAAAAAAAAAATGCTCTTACGTAACTTTGTTGAGTATCCTTAATCGTGATTACATTGAATTTCCTGGCAAAGAGCTCTTTTTTCAGAATGGGATAGTGTTTTTCTAGGTCCGCCGCACTTAGCACACACACAAGTGATCAAAGAGTGAAGCAGACAATGAATTCCAAAGAGTTTGAGGGGTGGTTATGATTTTCACGTGGGTCTGCCCAGCGTTGCCAACAGACAATTATAGCTTTTACCATCAAGTTAAGCTAAAAATTCCGTCAGAAATTCGTCAAAATGTATTTCATACCGTTAAAAAAAATCCTTAAAATATATAAGTAATAATCAGTAGCGTCATAGCGTGCCTTGGTAGGGGCAAGAGAGGAGGCAGACTGACCCGAGCGTCTCTTCCGAGGGCGCTCCTGCGAAGCTTAAAGATGGAAAAATAGGAAATTTAGGTTTTATGTTCATAAAATTAGGAACGAAAACCCGGAAAAAACGCTCATTGAGAAACATTACAGAATTTGCGGATTATAAGGGCCCTTTTACTACTAAATTTAAAAGAAAAGAGAGAGAGTGAGTGAGAAAAAAAAACAACAACAAGGGCGTTCTTGCTACAATCGACAAAAAGCTTTGTGATTCCTTACCAAAAGCGGAAAAATGTGCTAAAAACCGGTCATTTGTTGCTAAAACTGGGTACGCTAATACTCACGGCTAAAATTAAGACAAATCTCTCATTTGTAGCTGAAATTGAGAAAAAACGCTGATTCGCGGGTAAAATTAGGAGAACCCGATTTGGGTGAGGCACAAAAATAAACAAATAAAAAACAGTTCTTTTGTCAAAATTTTCAAAAATTAACAAGTAATATAATAATAATAGTAATAATAATAATAATAATAATAATTTGTAGTTTATCGATGTGATTTCAAGATCAAAATTGAGAAAAATCGTTCTTTTAGGCCTTTAAATTATGACAAAGAGCTGTCCCGTTCTTGGGGCAAGTTTGTGGCTAAAACTAAGCAAAACGCTTAATTGCAGTTCACAGCTTTAAAAGTCGCTATTTCGCGGGAAAATCAATAAAATGCCAATCGCCATTTCTGGAGGCAACTTCGTGGACCTGTAAATGAGACAAAGCGCAATTTAATGAGTAGAAGTGAGAAAATTCGTTAATTCGCGGCTAAATTGAATTTAAACGCTTATAATGCGGTTAAAATTGAGATAGAGCGCTACATCGTATGATGGGTCCTTACTTAGTCTCTAAATAAAAAAGAAATGTAGTTTTTACGCAGCGTTAGACCGTGGCTTTTTTCTTTATTTCAGCCACGAAATAGCCTGTATACACTCAAATTAAGTCGCTAATCGGCAATTTTCTCCATTTCAGCCACAAGTTCGATTTTGTACCACTTTTTAGCAGCGAATGAAACGCTTTTTGTCAATTTTAACCGCGAGTAGCGTTTTTCTCAATACCAAGCCGCATGCCTTCAGAATCCGTGAATTGGCGTATTCTCAATTTTAGCCGCAAATTAGAATTTTTCTCAAATTAGTGCTTTATTCACAACAATTAGAATTAGAATTTGTGTATTTTTTTAGTGACTCTCCTCCAAATTAGCCATGAATTATAGTTTTTGTCCCCGTGAATTGGCAAAATTTCTTAATTTTTAATCACAAATTGGCATTTTCCTCAATTTCAGCAACAAATTAGAGATTTTCCCTTTTTTAGCAACGAAAAAGCTCTTTTGCCCAAATTGTGCTACACAAATTAGCGTTTTCCTTAAATTTTGCAGCATGTATTGCTGATTTTTCTCAATATTAGCTGTGAATTAGCGTTTTTTTTTTCTTTCTTTCTTTTTTTTTAGGAATTGTATTTACTGTAAGCGCAAATAGCTCTTTTCCACAGTTTTAGCCTTGAAGTTTCCTTCAGAAACGATGTATTTGCGTTTTCTCAATTTTATAGCAGCGAATCATCGTTTTTCTCACGAACTTTGTTCCAGCGTATTCTCCGTGAATTAGCGCTTTTTCTCAATTTCATCTGTGAATTAACAATTTTTCCAAATTCGAGCTACGGATCAATTATCTAGCGATTTTGTTCAATTTTCGCCGTGAATTAGCTTTTCTCCTTGTATTAGCTGCTAATAAGCACATTTTCTCAATTTAATTCGCGAATTACAGCTTTTTGCACACTTTACCCGCGAATTAGTGATTAGATTCACTCTAGCTACGAATTACCGTTTTCCTTAGTTTATTACAGCCACTCGAATTAGTGATTTTTATCTGATATTAGCCGTTAATTAGCATCTTTTTGTCAGTCTCACAAATGTTATCAACTTTTAGCCATGAATTAGCGCTTTTTTTTACAGTTTTAGAACTTGCGTTTGTCTTCAGAAACCACGGATTTTCGTTTTGAACAGGTTTAGGTGTGAATATTTCACGGTAGAGTGGAGGTGAAGGGCTGACTCTCCCGGTTACAACAGAGAAAATACGCTCATTCGCAGCTAAAACATATACTATATGTATATAAAAATGTTAATTCGTTGCACAAATTGAAAAAATGCACTAATCCGTGGCTCTTTGACTAAATTACACTACCAAAATGGTAACAAAGCTTTAATTTTCGGCTAAAGAAAGAAAAAACGTGAAATTAAGACTGAAATTAATAATATTGTCCTATGTTGAATTTGGGCAGGAAATTCACCTCCCCCCTCATCGCATTTTCAGTATCAAGGAGGCAACTATTAGTGGCTGAAATTACAAAAAATCACTAAATTGAGAGAAATCACTAATTCCCGACTCAATCGTAGTTACAGTACTCATTTTGCGGCTCAAACTTAGAAGAAGCGCTCGTTTGCAGCTGAAAATATGGTTTCTGACGATCAGCTCCGTCACTAAAATGAGGAAAAAAGCGTTAATTGAAGAAATTACGCTAAATCTTAGCCAATATTGAGGAAAAGTGATCATTCTGAACTAAAATTGAGAAAAGGCCAATTCGCGGTTTCTGCATGCAACCCCCAAGTCCAAAATTGAGATAAAACGGTTTTCGCGGCCCACGGAAGACTTCAAACGACGGAAGTTTGAAGACAAACGCTAATGAATTGTTCTCTGCTGTCAACAGTTTGAAAAATGTACGCGAATTCATGATGAAAATTGAGAAAAAGCGCTTATTCGACGGGCATATCGTTAAAAATCGTTCTTTATTGCTAAACTTGATAAAGGGCACTCACTTGCGACTGAAATGCCGAAATGATTCTAATGACGTGTAGCAGAATTCTGGAAAAAGGATCCAACCACCTCTAGAGATGTTTGTCCTTTAAAATGTCAATGTCGCCCTTCAAACTGACAATTTCGTCTTACATTACTATCAATTTCACCCCAGGAACTGGCAGAGTTGTGATTCAAAACTGTCAATTTTCTCACACGTAACAAAATATCCCAAACCTATATAACTTCCAGGTTCAGCGTCAGACAATTAGGGCAGACACCGTGGGATTTTTAAGGAATCAGTCGAGAACCTGAAGCTGACTGTCAATTTCGCCCTTGAAACTGTCAATTGCATCCTGGAAATGATAATTTCGTCATTCAAGACTGTCAATTTCGTCCAATAAACTGTAAATTTTATTCAAAAAACTGTGAATTTTTCGTGGAAACTGTCGATTTCGACGTTCAAGACTACCAGACTAACAATTCTCCCCTACGCCACTGTCAATTTTTTCTTAGAAAGTTCCAAGGTGGCCTGGAAACGTTGAAAAAGTTGAAATTGAACTTCCAGAGTCACAAAATTACCTCTTCGATCACGGACCGCAATAGAGAAGTGTTGCTGCTGTTACACCTTGGATTAGTGTCGGCGCTACTGAATCCGTCTGAAATTAAGAAAATACGTTAATTCACGGTAAAAAGTATAAGAAAAACGTTAATTCGAAGCTAAAATTTGAGAAATTGAGTCCCCTCCTGCCTCCTGATTCTTCCGCCTGAAAACTTCCAATTTTGCGGGTTTTCAGCACCAAAAAATTGCAACTCTGGCAAAATTCGCCAGAGTTTGGGCGCTCTCGGTGCAGGCTGGACAGGGTTCCATCACCCACTAATAAATCCTTTCCGAAACTTGAAATTTTGCTAGTTTTAAACTTCAAATGTATAGCAATTATATGGGGACTCGGCTCCAATGTTGTAATTTAGTGGTTTTTTTGGTGATGAATTGCAAACTAGCGATTTCGCGGATATTCAGACCCAAAACTCGCCATTTCACTGAAATCGAAATCTGAAACTCGCAATATCACGTATATTCAGCCTGAAAACTTTCAATGACAAGGTTATTTTTCTTGAAAATGTTGCAATTTTGCGGTTTTTCACCGTTAGACTTAGGGCACAGTCGTGGCCACGCTATCCCTGCGCTATGATGTGCGATCGTCAAATAAAAGTCCCGAAACATGCGATTTTGCTGATTTTTACCTCCGAGAGATGTAATTTCGTGTTTTGGTTCCTGTCGCGGGACTGGCTTGCTCGGGATCTACGGTCTCAAACAGAAAAAATGCCCGAAATTTGTAGTATCGCAGGTATCTAGCTCCAAATGGCTTAATACTATGGCGATTTCTCTCAATTTTAGCTGCGAACGAGCGTTTTCCTTCGAATTAAGCTGTGAATTAGCGTTTTTTTTTTTAAGTTCACTCCATGAATTTTGACAATTTTTTGTCAATTTTAGTCGTGGAACTTTGACCCAAAAACAGCACATTTATCGATTTTCACAATTTCGTCCACTTCGGGGCCCGAGCTCTCTCTCCTTCGGGTTTGCACTCGATCTATTCGCGAATACCGTTGGGACTCCGGAAATCGTGAAACCCCCCCCCCCCTCATATACAGGACCCAAAACTTGCGACCGGAAACTATAGCTATTTCGCGAATAATTAGTCCCGAAACTCAAATTTCGGGAAAATAATGACCAGGAAATTGCGCGGTTTCAGTAAGGACTGAAAACTTGCAACTTTTCGAATATATTCAACCAAGAAACTTTAAATTTCGCTCAAACTTACTCACTCAAAAATACTCAACTCCAAGTGTTACAATAACATGGCTATTCGTCATGCCTAGTCATGGCCGGCTGACCCAGGGTCTGAGCCTACTGAAAGAAAGGCCCAGAAAATTGCTATTTTGCAAAAAAAATGTTGTTCAAAAACTTGCAGTTTCGCGAAAATTAAGACGAGAAACATACATTTTTGTGAATACTTAAATTTAGTCCCAAAACTCAAATTTCGCGAAAATAAAGACGAGAAAATGTCAAAATTTAGAGTTACCGAAATTACAATTTCAACCTGAAACTTCAAATTCCAGAATATTCAGCCAGAAAACCTTTAATTTTGGGATAATTATTCAGCTCCCGAAGGTTGCAATCCCCCCAAGATCCCCCCCCCCCACCACAAGATTCATCTTTCTGAGGTTCCCGTCATCTTGAGGTTTTGTCCGTCAGGTTAAAGAAATGTATTGCTTCGCCCTTTAATACTTGTAGAATCCATTCTCTTGACACCATCACATAATTGGCCCACAACAGGGGTGGGCAAAATACTTTCAAAAATGTATTTTAAATCCTGAAATACAAATACTTTTTGAATTGTATTTTGAATAAAATACAAATACAATTTAAAATACTTTCCAAAAATTCGATTTCGACGGCAGATAGTGCGAAAAACACGAAAAATAATTAATTCAAAAATATCAGGTCCTTCAATAGACAAGTTGACAAAATGTAGCAGCGCGAAATGGCGCTGCGCCGCGATGCGCAAAGAAAAGGAGGCAAGTTGTCACGAAGTATTTAGTACCGAACCGGCGAGCACTGGTGGATCGTGAGCTATGCCGAAGGTGAGGTCACTGGAGGACCTATATCGGGGCCCGGTGCGGAAATCTTCATGAGGCCCCTAAAAGTCTCTAACTATACATAAAACCTCTATTGGTAACCTCCAAGGCCTTTTCCTAAATTAGCCATGGCCTTTGTTATATATTATATACATATGTATATTACAATATATTATATTGTAGCCAAATTACCGCTATTTCCACAGTCTATCCCCTAAACAGCGCTTATGCCAAGTTTAAACTGCGAATTTCTCCATTTTAGCGTCGAATGAGTGCTTTTTGTCAACTTTAACAGCAAATTATCGCTTTTCGTCGCAAATTAGCAACTGATTAGCGGGGTAATCCCCCCCCCCACCGTAAAAACATAAATATGCGCTTTTCCCCAACTCTAGCAGCAAAGTAGATTTGGTATCCTGTGAATCAGCGATGTTTCTTCAACTTTCCTCGAGTTGGCGTTTTCAACAATTTTAGCTGCAAATTAGCGATATTTTCTAGCGGTTTACTCAGTATGAGCTGAAAATTACTCAATATTAGCCGTAAAATTCTCGAAATGTTTACCACAAATTAGCATTTTTTGTTCGCCGTAACCATACACTGCGGAATAGCGACTTCGTCTCAGTTTTAGCCGCGAATTTGCGAGTTTTTCACTCATAGCCATAAATTAGCGCTTTTTCTCAATTTTAGCCTCAAAGTCTCCCGAGGAAGCCACGAATTAACGTATTTCAAATTTTTGACGCAAATTTAAATTTGTCTCAGTTTTAGCCGTAAATTAGCGCTTTTTCGTAATTTTAGCAGTGTAGTAGCTATTTCTAGCCCGTGTATTAGCGATTTTTGTTCATTTTAGCCACGAATTAGCGTTTTCCGATATTTTTACTGCAAATCGGCAATTCTTCCATTTTTGACAGTGAATTAGCACTTTTTGTTTCAATTTAGGCTGAAAATTAACTTTTCTCTTTATTCTAGCCAGAATAATTACTGATTTTCTCTACATTAGCCGCAAATAGGCACCGCATTAGTAATTTTTTCAATTTTAATTATATGTAGAATAGGGCTTCATCTCAGTTCTAGCTGTGAATCAGTGTTTTTTCTTTTACTTATAACCATGAATTTGCCGTTTACCTCAATTTTAGCCACAAAGTTGTTGTCAGAAGGCGGAATTATAAATTAGGAACTTGCATGGGTCGGAATTTTTAAGGGAGAAATTTTTTTTTGGCCAGGTAGAACCTAAAAATGAACTTGTCGCAACAAAGAGCTCTCAAAATCATGCCAATAATTATTAAATTGGTCATCAAAATTCATTAATTTTCGCACTCGACACAACGCCTTGTGATTGGCTGAGTGTCCGTGACGTCACTTAGTTCAACTTTTTTCGAGTGGCTGTTCTTGGTATTATAGAGATTTATAGTTTCATGCTCATTTTCTTTCATTATTAAAAGTAATTTTACACATTAAAATAGAATTGAATAGTCCGTCTGAACTTACAGAAACTGGGCTCCGCAGAATAGGTTTACTTATTTTCTCTTATCAAATTATCATTTCCTTTTTTTGCCTTAGTTATCACTTTACGATCGCTGTTCTAACTTCAAAAGAAGGACTTCTAAGTCCTATCTCACTATTGCTATTACTTTTAATCATTTGCTTTGAGGCGTAATAAAATATGTTCAAAAACTTCTTCGTGCCTGAATGCAAGAGCACAACTTTAAAAACTCCGGAAAAACTATATAACGGTGCCTATGAATAACACAGCTCCACCGAAGTGGTTCAAAGCATGCAGGTGAGAACAACATGGTCCGGTTCTATCAATCTATAAGGTTCTTCCGATGTGAAGACCACTTTGATGTGAGTAAATTCAATTATTATATAATCATAGAGGTCGGAAGCCTTCAGAGGCTTCATTAGTTTGTTTCTTCTTGTTTTCTGGCTCTTCCTTTCTCAATGCGAAGGATGAAGTCAGGATAACATTGCTCCGTTTCTTGATTCTTATAAGTCATTGAACCATTTTTCAGCTCGAAAATGACGTTGAGAACTTGATGTGCCTGAGGACGTTTTCACCTACTTCGAGGACTCGCATACACGAAGCCGGGAGTTGTACCCTCTCGATTTGAGTGCTAACGATCTCGACTGACGGGTAAGCATTGTGGAAGCAGCTATAGATTTGTTTGGTCACATGACATTACTACATATTAAGCGTCTTTGCTCTTTCAAAGAGTAAGTAAAATAGTAGAGAGGAAAAAACGGGTCTGTCTAAAACGCGGATCAGCAGATCTGCAAGATTAACACCTCGCATCTGCAGATCTGCAGATTAACACCCCAAATATGCAGATTAACACCTAAAATTCCGTAATTCAACGAAAATGAGACTACAATTGAAAAATAAAGTTAAAGTAGACCAATAATAGGCACAACATTACCGATCATGTTTTAATAAGACAATAATGGAGCGACACACTCGAACAATCACTTTTACTTCATTCGCTCAGACTTCAATTGCATGCAACAGCCAATCACACCATTTAAAAAAATTTGCTTAAATTTTGACGCTTCCATGTAAATACAACAGGCACTCCCCCCCCCCCTACCGTGCAGATCTGCAGATTCATAAAAGCCTGCAGATCGGCCACTTAGCGGTAATTCTTCAGCCTCAAAATGCATACTAAAGCTAATCCAACAATTTGAGATGATTCACCTCAATTTTGACCCCTCCTTGTCAATGCAACAAGCTCTTACCCCCGTAGCCTGCAGATCTGCAGATTCATAAAATCCTGCAGATCGGCCACTTGGAGTTAATCGTACAGCATGAAAATGCATAATAGAGCTAATCCAACAATTTGAGATGATTCACCTCAATTTTGACCCCTCCTGGTCAATACAACAGGTACTTCCCCCCGTAGGGTCAAAATTGTGGTGAATCATGTCAAATTGTTGGATTAGCTCTATTATGCATTTTCATGCTGTACGATGAACTCTAAGTGACCGATCTGCAGGCTTTTATGAATCTGCAGATCTGCACGGTAGGGGGGGGGGGAAGTGCCTGTTGTATTTACATGGAAGCGTCAAAATTTAAGCAAATTTTTGTAAATGGTATGATTGGCTGTTGCATGCAATTGAAGTCTGAGCGAATGAAGTAAAAGTGATTGTTCGAGTGTGTCGCTTCATTATTGTCTTATTAAAACATGATCGGTAATGTTGTACCTATTATTGGTCTACTTTAACTTTATTTTTCAATTGTAGTCTCATTTTCGTTGAATTACGGAATTTTAGGTATTAATCTGCATATTTGGGGTGTTAATCTTGCAGATCTGCAGATCTGCAGATCCGCGTTTTAGACAGACGCGGAAAAAACTCTTATTCACCGTACAATTAGTCTGAGAACCTCCATAAATCACGCCCTACGGACTATTCAATGGACTATTAGGCGTTTTCGATTGTTTTTCAGTGAAGGAAAAGTGTAGCACGAGCAGCATTTCATTGAAAATTCTGGAAATAATAAATGAAAACATCTTTCAGTGCTGCACTTTTCCTTCACTAAAGACCGACAGACACTGACGGCATGCCGAAAACCACTTTTTCAACTTTTCTGATGTTGTTCATCAAGAATGATAAGTCAGCTCGGACTCGATTTTTTTCACGAACACCTTACTTCCATTCCTGTAGGGAACATGGAAGTAAAAAACAATGGAACACACCTATATTCTTACTCTTGTAAATTTGAAAGCGTTTAAGCGAAGAACAGAGCGTACAAATTATTTCCTTACTTTTTAGGCAACAAGAAGACAAGAACTTCATCTGTTCTGGAGAAGTTGAAAAGGAAAGATATCGTAAACGATCTGCTGGAAACTCAAAGATGTGGAGTTATTTTTTATTTCATTCTTCATTACATTTTTGGGAATCTTTCGCCGCTAAAACAAGCATCCTCGTGTTACGCGAGAGCAAGTGAGGCTCGTTCAAATATGTATTCGAATATTTATTATAATTTATAATCGTTTTTAATATTTTAATATTTATTCAAATTTTTTATTATTTTCTTTCTCTAAAATTCGCAATAAAATTGAATAACAAAGCAATATTCACTGTGTTAATGTCATTTTTCGAATATGGTTCGAACTAAGTGACGTCATCACACTCGGATATGAAATCAACATGGCGCGGGGTGTTTTTAGCTGGCCCATAAAATTCCCTACTTTGAAAATTCATATCAATTTAAATTTTCGTTGATATTGAAAAAAAATGCGCCAACCCTTTTTTATTTTTATTACCTTTTAGAAAAAAATGTTTCCAAAAAATGTGCAAGTGGCTCATTCCAACACACTTTATCCGCGATTATTTTCCTCAATTTTAGCCGTAAATTCGGGTTTTTTTCAATTTTAGCTGCTTTGAAGCGTTTCTATAATCTGTGAATTCGCGAATTACCTTAATTTTATTAAGTTTTAGAGTGAAAAATAAAAACGGGCTATTTAGTTTTATTTTAACACAACTATTTTCAAGTTCAAAAAAGCAGGTGGGATAAAAACAATAAACAAAAGGGTGAAGCCCCATTTGGTTAATTAAGACGATACATCTTTTGATGTTCTACTTCAACAAATGTTTCAGCCACGAATTCGTGATTTCCTCAAATTTTAGCGGGGAATAACAATTTTTCCCAATTTGAGCTGAAAACGAGAGTATTTATTTATTTATCACAGGCTAATTATAGTCAATTTTTCAATATTAGCTGGTTTTTTTTTTACACTTCAGTCCCACGTTGGCATTTTTCCTTCAATTTTTGCTATGGATTAGCGTTTATTGTTTAGTTTTAGCCTCTAACAGAAGCTACGCATTTGCGTTTTGTCAATTTTCAAGGTTTAGTGACTTTGTCGCGCTCTCTTCGGTATACAAAATAACGGCCAACGAAAAATTTAGAGATCTTTTTTATAACGACAATGAAAAATTGGGAAAATACGAACTCGCGATCAAACTGACTTATGTTGTTTTTTTAACATAACATTTGTTATTTTTAAAAAAAAATTGAGGTTTGTTAGCTGTTGGCACGCTACAACTTTAACCAGTTTTGGCCACGGGTTAGCGCTTTTCATCAATTTTAGCAGTGCAGTAGGGATTCTTTCGTTTGTTTGGCGATTTTCCTCCATTTGGACGCCACGATTTGGCGTTTTCGTCATTTTCAGCTGCAGTTTAGCCATTTTTTAGCAGCCAATTAGCACTTTTTATTGAATTTATTCTCACAATTTTGTAACACGCGCGGTAACTGTTCTTTTCGTTTCCACGGTAACGTTTTTGTTGTGTACTGGGGTCTCCGATTATAAAAAAGCACTCCTCTCGTTTTTGTTCCGTCGATTAAAAATAAAGTTCTTTCCATTAAATAAAATACATGTTTTTCGCGTTCTGAAGACAAAAATCAAAAGGTTATGGGTTCAAATCGCTTAAACTGCGCTATTCGGGGCCAGTTTTAGTGTTTTCATCGCGCGGACACCTAAAGTGGCGTTTTCGTTTTTCCCTTTCAAGTGATTAGTGTGCGAGTACATTTCATCACTTTTCCATTGGTCATGGAATTCGTCAAGGGAATAAAACCGCTAAAAGGAGCCGAGGATTGGCCTCAATGGAAAGACAAAGTAATGGACGTGCTGGAGTATACTTCAACGCGATCGACATAATTGAAGGTAAATCTACCAAGCCTACCCTTACAGAAACTCCGACGAAAGCTGAAAAAGAACAACTAGAATCTTGGATAAAACGCTCGGCCCAAGCTAAAATAGTTTTATCTCAATGCGTCAGCGACGAGCTTCACGAACGAATTTCGGGTCGTCTTTCTGCGAAGGAGACTTGGGCAATTTTAACAAATGAATTCGATAATAAAGCGGAAGACCAGCTTTTTCGTCAGTGCCTCGATTTTTTTAGTGTCGAATGGTCTGAAAGCGAAGACGCTCCATCAGTTTTAGCTCGTATTAAAAATCAGCATCGCGATTTTTTTTGCTGGTTTGAGGACACGTAAAATAGAAAGCGTTGAACGTCTTCTTGAGCTTCTCTTCGTCTCGAAAATCCTTCATATTCTGCCTAAACGGCTTGAAACCTTCAAATCGAGCTACCTATTAATGAAGGCAAACAACGACAAAACGATTGATGATCTCTCATCCGCGCTCATTCTTCACGAGAGAAACATCGCCCCCGTACCAACGTCAAACGCGTCAGGCGAAGTTTTAGAGGTACGCAGCGGTAACAAGGGTAAGTTTGTTCGGAAAACAAACAAGCCTCATTTTACGGACTGCAATAAATTTGAAAAATCTACGAACGTCGGAAACAAACCGGTTGACGTTATTTGCAAATACTGCAACGTGAAAGGTCATTGGCTAAAGGAATGCGATCGCTGGAAAGCCGATGGTCAACCACCGTACCCCGCTCGTGCTTGTGGAACCGGAACAAGTAAATATACGTCTCCAACAGTCAATAAAACCGAAACGAAAACGGCATTAATATCTGTCAGTAGTGACGTTTTGACAGTATCTACGAATGATCACTGGTGGGTTGACAACGGTGCAACTAAGCACATTACCCACAATTTCAATTGGTTCAAAAATTATGAGCCATTCTCTGGAGATTTTGTTGTAACCGCGGCAAACAACAAGAAATTCAAAGCATTAGGCAGCGGAACTATCGAAGTGACAAACTTTTCAAACGGTAAATTGAAAAATTGGACACTCAACGACGTGTGGTATGTTCCCGAAATTTCTCGGAATCTTTTCTCCGTTCTGGCAGCGCACGATCGAAATCCTACAAGTAAATTCGAATCGGATCCTTGTGAATGTAAATTCATCGTCGATGGAAAGGTTGTTTTCACCGGAACTAGACAACAGCACGGAACGCTGTATCGAGCATCATTTCATCCGGTTCAACCTGAAGAACCGTGTGTTATTCAAGTCGAAGGTACCGATACCTTGCAATTGTACCATGAGCGATGGGGACACCTGGACAAACAATATATTCGAGCCAAGCTGCAATCTGAGCTGGGTATCGCGGTCAAACCTAGCAAAGAACTCTGTGGTCCTTGTCAATTCGGAAAGGCACGCCGGCTGCCATTTGGTACCAGGGTTCGAACGACGAAACCAGGAGAGCTGATGTCAGGTGACGTCTGCGGTCCTTTCGATAAATCATTCAACGGGCGCAGGTATTTGATCGTGATCAATGACCATTTTTCACATTTTCGTTTTTGTTTCGTCGTGCGGGAAAAATCGGCAGTGAAAGAAGCCATTCGAGAAGCTTTAACAAAGGCTCGAACACTTGGCCATCAGGTGAAGGAATTCCTTTCTGACAACGGAGGAGAATTTGACAACGAACAAGTTCGAGCCGTACTTCGTGAATTTGGGGTAACGCAACGACTAACGGCCCCATATACTCCCCAGCAGAATGGAGCGGTCGAAAGGGAGAATCGAACCATTGTCGAAATGGCTCGAACGTTCAAATACTCAACTCGGAAGTCAAGTTTCCCACCGCCATCTGGGCAGAACTCGTGACTACTGCTGGCTACATCCTAAATCGAATAGGAAAGTCATCGGTCGAGAGCAAAAGTCCTCACGAAATTTGGTTTGGTAAAAAACCACGAATAAAACACTTGAGAATTGTAAGTTCCAAGTGCTACGTCCATATTCCTTCGCGAGAGAAGGAATATGGATTCAAAAGCTGTAGTCGGATATCTCGTTGGGTATGACGGCGAAGAACGCTACCGGATATACGTTCCTGAAAAACGAGATGTAATATTGTCCCGAGACGTCATTTTTAACGAAAAAATTGGTGACTGTGACGAGCGCGTCTCCTTGCCTTTTGAAGATGAGGAAACAGTCATTCAAAAAGAAGATGAAACCGATCGTGAAAAATTAACAGAAACAACAACCGAAGACGTTCCATTAGAATCATCTTCGTCGTCAGAAGATGAGGACGATCCTGCTTCAGGCATCATAACGATATCGCGGAAACATGAAAAACCCCGTTATTTAAATGATTACGTCACGATAGCCGAAGCATTTATTGTATAAGACGATCCTAAGTCGTTTTCTGAAGCGATGGGACGCGAAGATAAAGACGAATGGAAGAAAGCCATGGACGTGGAAATGGACTCTATGCGTTCGAACGACGCATGGGACCTGGTCGAGCTTCCTCCCGGAAAATTTGCCATTGATAATAAATGGGTCTATCGTCTCAAACGCCACCCAGACGGCACTGTCGACAAATATCGAGCGAGAATGGTGATTAAAGGTTGCGCACAAAGACCCGGCATCGACTACGAAAGCACCTTCAGTCCAGTCACGCGTTTAGACACAATTCGGACATTGTTGTCGGTAGCTGCTACAGAGAGGATGCAGATGATGCAGTTCGACATATCTACTGCTTTTCTCAATGGCGATGTAGATGAAGAAATCTACATGAAACAGCCAATCGGCTATTCGGACGGCACAAATCGTGTTTGTCGTTTGAAAAGAAGCTTGTACGGGCTGAAGCAAGCTTCACGTTGCTGGAACCAGAAATTCGATGACTTCATGGTTCGACTCAAATTCAAGCAAAGTCAAGAGGATCCATGCGTTTATATCCGTCGGCAAAATTCGTGCAAGGTCATCGTCGCATTATACGTGGATGACGGTCTCGTCATTTCAACATCCAAACAGGAAATGAGAGTTTTTGTCCAAGAACTTCGTACAAAGTTCAAAATCGTCGTTAAAGAACTGTCATACTTCCTTGGACTTGAAATATCGCAAACCAACGGTGATATAGCTGTAAAACAGACAGCTTTCATCGAGAAAGTTCTTAAGCGATTCAATATGGCTGAATGTAACCCAACCAAAATACCTATCGACAAACTAGGGAGTTCAGCTTCAGGGAAAGCACCAGTTAATTTTCCCTATCGTTCGGCAGTGGGTGCATTACTGTACCTAGCTAGAGGTACTCGTTTCGACATTTCTTTCGCCGTCGGCGTTTTATCCCGTACACTAGAAAATCCAACAATGGAGGACGTAGGAAAAGTCAAAAAAGTTCTCCGATATCTCGCTGGTACCATGGATTTGAAACTGGTATATCGCTGTAAGCCAGAAAATCGTCTGCTCGGTTGTTAGACAAAAATCAAAACTTTTTTCGCAGTTTGAGTTGAAAATTAGTGTTTTTCTTGAAGTTGGCCCCGCTAATTAATATTTTTGTCAATTCTAGCCGCGCAGTTTTTTTGTGGGTTTTAGCCCGCGTGAGCAATTTTTTTTCTACGGATTAGCGCTGCTTCTCAGTTTGATCCTCGATTCTTTCAGAAGCTATACAGATTTTCGTTTTCTCAATTTCAGCCGCGAATTATTGATTTTTCTTCATTTCAGCTGTGAAATAGCGTTTTCTGATAATTTTGCAGTGATTTAGCACATTATCTATTCTCTTTTTTTTTATTATTAATAGGCGATTTTTTGCCATTTCAGTTGTGAATTTGCCATTTTGATCCAGTTTAAACTCGAATTAGCGTTGTTTTTCGCAATAATTGCCACGAGTTTTGTTTACTTGTACAGCTTTGTGTACTTGTAGGCTAGGGCTCTGTATGATCCATTTTTGTGCAAAGTTTCCATCCGCTAGCATCATTTTTGCGGCAGTTGGGCTAACAAGGAATTCGGAACTTCCACCTCCCACCATGACTACCCTTCCCTCTCCACTTTTTCGAAAAATGAAAACGTCAATCGAAGGCTGTTATTACACCGGGTTTTTGTGCCAAATATGGTGTCACTAAGTTAGGTTATACTGGTGAATGGTGGCGAAGAAGTGGAAACTAAAGAACGTTGAAATTAAAAGTATTTGTATTTGTATTTTCGTTGAGTGTGAAATACAAAATACTTTTGAAAATTTATTTCAAATACAAAGCCCAAAATACTTTCAAAAATGTATTTTAAATACTGAAATACAAATACTTTTCCAAAGTATTTAAATACAATTACAAAATACGTATTTTGTATTTAAAATACAAAGTATTTTAAATACTCAAGTATCTTGCCCACCCCTGGCCCACAAGAATAGGAGGAAATGACAGCGGGGGGGGGTATTGCCACATGGGGCGGCAAAATTAAATTAGCCCTGGGACGGCAGAAAGAGCAAGATCCAGGCCGGCCGAATAACCATGTTTGGCCATATTCTTGGGTAAATAGCCATTTTGAAGATGCGAATCCGTCAAGCATTTTTGTAATGTGCGAATAGTCACTTGTCCATTTCTAGGGTACAAATTGTCAGTATGGTCATTTAAAGAGAGTAAACAACCAGAAAATAACCATTTTCAGGGCGGGGATAGTCAGTTTAGCTATTTTCAGGGCGCGTAGAGCCTTTTTTTTTCAGATTTTAGGGCATAAATAACAAGTTTGGCCAATTTTAGGGTGCATAGGACTCCTACGTGAACGTGTTGATATAAGTAAGTCAATCGTGAAAATGTTCACATCAATTTCCAAGGCCCTGAGTCGTTGTGAAAAAAAAAAAAAAAAAAATGTAATTCCCAGAAGGGCTACCAAAGGTTTTGTGCCCTCGGGCGACTCGTGCGTTAAAACATGCTGGAACGTTTTGTTCCCCAGGCCAAAAGAGGCATATCCGGCAATGACTGTCGAATTTGTTCGACGTGATTTGAGTCAGTGCTGCAAAATTTTATTTTAACGAGCCAAATCCCATTAAAATCCTGTTACCCTTCAAATGAAAATTAGCGGTAATTTTTTTCATTTCCTTAAATAAGTACGTAATAAGTGGTTTTCGAATGTTATAATCTAATAATCAAACGGTGGCAGGTCGGTGTACTTATACAGTTGCATTTGAGCGGTGATTAAGACATGGGTGGGGCATCGTACAGAAAAAAGAGTCAGGGAGAGTGAGAGAGAGAAAAGTAAAATCGCTCCCGGTCGTTTGTTTTTATTACTTTCTTTCTTCACGACCAAGCACGGCTCTATACACGCTCGCATTCATGAGACGGCTTCGCCAAAATTGCAATGTGAAATTACAGTTCAACAGCGCGGCTTCGCCAACTTGAATTTCCTATTACAGACAGCCGCGGCGTGGCGGCGACGGTCGAGAGAAAATCAACGTTTTCCTGGAGGTTTAATCGAAGGTCCTCGCGTGCAATTCCCCTCCCAAGTAAGGGGAAGTTTGTAAACGTAACGAGATAGTGAGCGAGAAAAAGAAGAAAAAAAAAGGACTCTCTCAGTGTCAGCGGGGGCATTACCTTCACGACCTCTTTCGTATTTTATTGTATCGCGGGTATTGGCCAAATCGGTGACTGGGGCGAGGAAGATTGTAATAAGTACTCGCGGTTTGAGGGATTTTGACAGGACCGTTGAGAATCGTTTGTCGTTGTTTTGATGCTTTTCTCAATACGCTGGAATAAATGCAATACTTTTTCGTTTTTACCTTTACATTTTTTTTATTATTTAAAATTTGGAGGTACAAAAATGATTTTAGGAAAACATCTTTGGGGTCAATTTGTTGTACACATTTTGAGGTTCAGTTTTTTGTTATGTTTAAAAAAAAAAAAAATGAAATCACAATAATAAGGGGCACCTCAAATTAGTGGTAGAGACCGTGTCCTCCGTATCCGTAGCCCAAACCGTAACCATGACCACCGAGACCGTATCCCAAACCATAACCGCCGTGTCCGTAGCCGCCGTAGGCGATGGCTGGAGCGTATGCTTTGACGACTGGAGCGGCGATGACTGGGGCGGCTTTGACAACAGGGACGGAATGGCTGATTTTATAGGTGTTGGCGTATGAGGTGGCGAGTGGGGCGGCGTGAGCGTAGCCAGCACCGTAGCCGTAGCCGAGACCGGCACCGTAACCGTAGCCAAGACCCGAGTCGTAGGCGCCGTAGCCGTAGGCTGGTGCGGCTTTAATGACGGGGGCGGCGATGACGGCAGCTGGAGCGGCGTAGTGGGCGCCACCGAGGTAGCCAGCCGAAACGGCGGCGAAGAACAAGGGAAGAACGGCCTGAAAAAAAAAATATATGGTCGTGGAAAAACAATTTGATGAAATTTCAGAGTTCGGGGCATGGCCACACTGTTCAACAAGGTGTAACACCGTATTCCATGCGATCCAATAATACGAATAAAACGTCAGTGTACTCACCAACTTGTACATTGTTGTGTTTAAAGGTGCGATTGCTCACTTAATCCAAGATACGAAATGATTGATACCCAACAGCCACCAACATAGCTTTATATACCTAAGGAATACATACCCTTAGATTCTCCCACCCCCGCCCTCGGGAAATAAAAAAAACACAGTGTTGTCTTTGTAAAAGATTTTTCCCACTTTTGAACAAGATTCAGGGAAGGGGTGTACACAGAGGCTTTCCATTCACAACCTTCAACCTCCCCCCCCCCGTCCCTCACCATTTCCCCGGCTGCATTACACGACCGGTCCATTCTCTTTTTTCTAGTCATACGTACAGTAAACTAGGAAATTCTTCAGATTATACGTCTATTTTTATCTAATTGAACATGATTAACCTTTAACAACGTTTATCTGTCCCACACACGTCACCCAGTACCCCTTTGGTGTACCTGATGCCTATAATAATCGTCGCTTTTTGGGGGGGATTTAATTGATGCTGAAGTGTGGACATCGTGAAAATTACGATGATTGCGCCTATTTTCTCACAAGAGAGGCGTCTTTAAACAAAAAAATTTCTCAACTTCTTATTTATTATTTTTTTTTGGGACGACGGTTACCAGAAATTATGACATCGTTAAGGCATCTCATTGTTTCTGTGTTTTTCATTTAAAAAACAAAAAGCAAACGTTCTCCAGCCGCTAGATTACTCGTTTTTAATCCGATTAGCCGACTTAAAAACACTATTGTATTCGTACTGATCCCCAAGTACGTATAGACGTGTAACTATTTCGAAATATTCCGTTGTATAATTAACCGTGCTACACATAAAAACAGACGGAATCATATCCCTGAAGGTGTTTTTCTTTCTTAAAGAGTTAAGCGCGATAATAAAGGCGACTTTTAATTGCTGTAGCAGAAGCCAGATTTCTGCCAGTCGATGCAGTGCATTGAAAAAACTTTCAAAATGTCTACAAAAAAAAAAAAAAAATGCTAACTTTTATTTTCTGTCGAACGGCGGTAGCCTAATTACGTAAAAACCTTTCCGGCTCATTTTTCAAGGCTAGACAGAGCACTTATTTTTTCTGTCTTTTAATAAGTCAAATTCGAGACTCCGGCGGGACAACCCGGTGGCGTGTGGTTTTTTTTTTGTTTTTTACCGTAAGGACCTTCTTTTGTGCTAGTTCGTTCAACCATGAACTAGCCCCCCCCCCCACTCTTCCAATGAGGTGATTGCTTTCGTTGAGATTTTATTTCTAATAATTTTTGCTACGATAATGCTCGAATAAATTACTATGCGGTGGCTGAGTCAGGGGCGTCGTGTAGCCAGCCCTTGGTCTACGGGTGGACAAAACATGCTAGATGCACCCCCCAACAATAAGAGAACATGCTGTGGTTTGCTGTCCACTCAGGTATAGACGCTTTAAATCGTCACATATTGTTCGAGGGACGTAGCCAGCCCATGATCAAAGGGTGTGCAGCCAGTCAGGCACACGGACTCAGAGTTTTGAGAAAAAGTGCTCGTTCACGGATGAAATCCATGAAAAGGACATTTTCCGGCTAGTACTGAGCGAAAACACCCATTCACGTTGAACTTGAGAAATAAATCTGCTCATTGTTCGTGGTTGAAATTAAGAAAACACGCCAATTTGCGGATTCGCGATCCAAAGTCCGGGCCGAAATTAAGAAAATGCGCTAACTCACGGTTTACAGTGCTCTTTTCACGGCTAAAATTGACAAAATAAATTGCGCGTTCAATGTAGAATTGAGAAAAATCGCTCATTTGCGGCTAAAATTGAGGGAAAATGCCAATTCACGCCTAAAATTGAGAAATGGAGCTCATTCACGCAGTTAAAATTGAGAGAAGGCACCAGTTCGTGGTTTCTCAAACCAGCATCTCGATGAACATTGCGAAAAAATGATAATTGACTGTATTTATACTTTTATATAGCAAGTTTGCGGGTACAATCGATAAAGAGGGCGACTTAGCGCGCACATTTTTGAAAAAGTTCTTATTTTCGGCTAAAATTAAGGCACATTGAAGAAAACGCCTATTTTAAGGTTCGCGATGCAACGTCCGGATCAAAATTAATGAAATTCGTTAACATGAGTATAATGTGGACCTTTTCACTGCTGAAATTTGAAGGGGGAATTGCTCAAGGCAGAATTGAGATTAAAGCACGAATTTGCGGCTAAAATTGAGGAAAAATAAATTGGCAAAATTGTCACAGTTTTTTGTTGATTATAGTGTGTAATAGCGTTCATTCACAGGTTACACTGAGGAAAAACTGTTCTTTTGCGGCTGAAATTGACAGAACGCACCAAATCGCGGTTTATAGGCGATGCCCAGCACTGGCCGTAATTAGAATAGTAAATCAAAAATGCGTTATTTCACTTGGAGACCTTTTTACGGTTAAAATGAAGAAAATAGGCTATAGTTCGAGGTAGAAATGAGAAAAAGCATTCAGTTTCACCTAAAATTAAAGAAAAACGTCAATTCGACGATACAAATAGTGATCATTCACGAGTTAAATGGGGGGGGGGGCGATTCTGTGCAACTCCTCTTGAGGAAAAACTGGATCCACCACCACCAGGCCTGGGGGTGGGCAGATTCACTGGCGAAAATAACAGATGAACCATTGCCTTTTTGCAGGCTTCTAACAGGATCTGGAGGTTAGAATCGCGTCAATTCACGGTCATCAGAGACTGAATTTGTACAGAAACGGCGACTATCCGTCAAAAAATAAATATCTGCTGGAAACCTGTTGTTTGTAGCCTTCTATTTCGGATTTTATGTCGAAAAATTGAAACTCCCCCCCCCCCCCCATACCAGAAAGTGATACTTTTGGAGCTAAACTTTAAATTTTAGACCTGAGACAGTAAACAGAGCTGGCAGTTTCTCTCCCACCATAAGTCTGTATGGCAAAGCGGGCTAAACACGATTTAAGATAACCCAAACACACTAAATTGCGCGTCGAACCTTGCGTAAATGGGATTTTAGTGCGAAAAATCAGCAAAATTGGTTTTGTGGAGCGAAATATAATAAATTTGTGTTTCTGTTAGCCAGATCAGGGAAAATATTTTTGGAATTTTGGGGGTGGGCAGCTGCCCCACGAAATCCACGTATTTGATTGGGAGGGCAACTGCCCACCCCTGCCCCCCGCTGGCTACGCCCATGTATTGTTCCCCAGAAACTTTATTTTCACAGAAAGGGTCAGAACCCGTCAAAAACTTAAATTTCCGGTTTATCGTTGATGCCTTCTATTTAGGATTTTCTGTCCAAAAACAGAAAATGTTTTCCTCAGAAATAATTACACTTTTAGGACGGGCTTAGCCCGTGTTGGTAGCATTGAAAAAAGATAAGTAACGCGGCAAAAGCTTTTTTTTTTTTCTAATTAAACGGGTAGGGAAGCCCAGAAGAAACTATCTCCTACCATCGACCTATAAGATCCACTGTGGTGTCCCCTCAGGTTGCCCTGCCAAGAAAGACGCTAGTTTTCATTTCATCACTGTTGTTTTTTCCCAAATAAGGCGGAGATTCAAATAGGGAGCCTGGCCTGTTCTGTAAAGTTAACGAAAGGTGAAAAACAATACTTCGCCCCATTATCAAGGCACCCCGGCAGAAAATCTTTCGCTATTTCATTTAATGTTAACACAAAATTCCCAAAAATCCCGAGGATGGACGTACGTACATGGAAACTTGTTTCTCAACATCGAGTAGAGTTGAGAAACAAGTTTCCATGTGCGCCAGTCCGTTCTCAGGATTTTTGGGAATTTTGTGTTGACATTTGTGGCAGAGAGATTTGTATCGCCAGGAATTCAGGATGGCAGGACGTGGTGCATACCCTGAAACTAACCGGCAAAAGTGAAATAAAATGAATTTTTTTACTTATAAAAATCATTTGAATATCTTCATCGACTCTTCTGATTGAAAAACAATTTCTGGTTCTATTTGTCGAGAAACCCCATGATGCGCGGATTCGTCCATTTCTAAATGAGTCGGCTATTTGCAAAGTGCGCTAAATCCATTTTATTGAAAAAAATGAGTTTGGTATATCGTTGGATTCAGAATGTCAGTGGTTTTAAGCCTGCCTTGGTATCTAGTTGCTAAGAGCTTTAAAAACCCTCGAAAAAACGAGTTAAAGTTCACTCCCTGTGCCAAAAAGCGCCATATCCTGGGATTCTTGTGGTGCAAAACGCGCTAAAAACGTTCCCGCTTCAAAAGCCGCTAAAACCCTATAAGTAATATGAAGTCCAGGTGCGTACAGAAGCAAAGGGCGCTAAATTTTACGATTCTTGTTGTACGGCTCTTTATGTTGGCATTAAAATATGTTTTTCATCACTTTTACGCATTTCGCGTGTTTGGTTGGTCAGAATATCGCAGTAGGTGGGGGAATAGAACAACGGGCATGGATCGTCATGATGCTGATCTAAGCATATAGCGCGCGCGGAGACAGTTTATTCGCTGGATAAAAGCACTTTCCTAGTTCTTCAACTCTTATAGAGCCCTGTGAAACGTACATAATATCCTAATATTATTCAGTGCCTTCTTAGTAGTAGTCATGGAGGAATCGAATAATGAGTTTCTGACCAAAACATCGCGTGAAAAATCAAGAAAGCCACCGCGGCAGCCAGAAATGTGGAAGCGAAACATCGCTAAAAGAGCACGGTAAGTCTTTCGGGTTTCACATCAATTCAATTTCTTTCTGTCGCGTTTATTTAACTTGAGTATTTGGTCAATCTTTCGTAATAACTGTTCCTTGAATTCTGGAATCTGATAGAGTTTTCTTTTTATACCAGGCACAAGCCAAAATGTCTCCCGTCAAAACCAAGTTGTCAGCACAAGGAAAATAGCTCCTTCAAATGCAGCAGCCTGTCTTTGCAGGATGTTAGAAGAATTCACAAAGCATATTATAAAGATGCGACATCATTGGGACCAAAGAAACAATTTATACTGCAACACAGCGTTATTTCATCAGCCAAAAGGCGCCGGAAACTTCCTCTGGATGATGAATCTGATGGAATATTGTGACAACGAGACATGGCTGTAACTCATTTCTTGCCAAGAAGACGTGCGGGTGTTGTGGACAACGTTAAGGTTTGCCAGTCTGCCTTCTTGGAGATTTTAAACGAGAAAAAGGACCGCATTCGCCGCATCTGCAAAAAAAAGTTGGAAACTGGCTTAACCCCGCCTGAGACAAGGGGTGGAGCTCGACATGTTGAGCTAACAGCTTCCAAAGTAGCGTCAATAATAGACTTCATCAAACAGTTTAAACCTCTTCAAAGTCATTACTGCCGGGGAAAAATCAAAATGAGGCAGTATCTTGACAGCGACCTGTCATGCAGAAAACTTTGGAGAATGTACCTAGCTGAGAAGGGGCAGCGAAATATTCCTGAAGACAACGACCAATCAGTTGAACTACTGCCTTTGCTACCCAATGATGACGCCGAGCTATCACCCAACCCCCTACCGGAAGACATCGGACCTCCATTCATCTTAAAAAAGGTCAGTCCAAATACAACATTCAACGTCAATTATGAATATTTTCGTAAAGTATTCAATGAAAATTTCAATATTGGATTCGCCGCTCCATATACTGATGGATGCTCTGCATGTATGCGGCTTGAAATTCACATTTCTGAAGAGACAGACATAGAAAAAAAGAAACAGTTACAAGCAGATTTGATCAGTCACAAAAAAAAGGCTTCGGTGTTTTTTGATAAACTGAGACAAGCTGAATCAAACGAGTTGATTTTTAGCTATGACTGCCAAAAAAATCTACCATTTCCAAAAATACCGGATCAGGAAGCTTACTATAGACGTCAGCTGTACCTATATAACTTCACCATTTGCGAAGGGGTATCGACGGTACCCAGAACTATTTCAAATACGTTCAGCTACGTGTGGACAGAGGACCAATTTGCGAAAGGTTCCATTCAGATAGCGTCGGCTTTGTATCATAGACTATGTAACTCAAACTTCGAGGGCAAGACGGTCATAAAGTTATTCTCTGATGGCTGCGGAGGCCAGAACAAGAACACAACGGTGATATTTATGCTAAATTATTGGCTCATCCATAAAGCCCCAGCAAATGTAACAAAAATTCTCATTTATTTCCCGATTGTTGGTCATTCTTACATACCACCGGACAGAGTGTTTGGTAATGAGGAAGTTTCACATTTTCCAAAAATATTTTTTTTCGATTAGCCATATCAATCTTTCCATGTAAATAGATAAATGAAAATTTAAAACCCTTCGGGAATATTTTTTTTTTACTAACAAAAGTTGGCATATTTGAAATCCCGCCAAAACGAACATTTTCCGCTACGTAATATCCGTTGTATTCTCTGTACTTTTCATGCCTCTAAATAGCTCATCTGTTTATTATCCATTATTTTATTATCGGAGAGCTCTAGTAGAAAATAAGGCAAAGAAACACAACAAACCGCTCTCCAACAGCAACGTTACAGGCGGATTTTTTTTCGGAAGGCGCATATGACACAAACATGCTAGCTGGCTTGTTTGAAATGACCTAAAACTTCAAAAATTGCGTATTTATTAACTGTTGGGTTGTTCTACGAACGGATCACGATTTATGCTCTATTTTAGCATAAATAAACCTTAAAAAATAAATTTATGAATAAGTTCTGACTCATGAAACTTCCTCATTTGGAGAGGGAATTGAAAACCTTAACCGTCATTCCAAACCCTCAGTCGTACTTGGAAAAATTTGATAAATACACCACCGTCATTCATCTTGGTGAAGGCTGCGACGTTTACGATTGGAAAAAAGAAAGCGACAAAGTACTGAAAGCAGTTTCGTCGTGGTACTTTAAATTTCAAAAGTCTAAAAAAAATTGTCTTAACTAAAGGGGCTACCCGAAACGTACTGGTGCAAGGAGAACCATTTTACAATTTTCAAGCAGTAGCCCCAAAAAGTGTAACGCGTCCAAAAAAATCCATACGAAACGTAAAATTGGAAAAAGTAATTAAAGGTATTGAAGTTAAGAAAGCAAAATTGTCTGACGTTCTGAGGCTTCTAAAGTTGCACTTCGGGGAAAAGTGGGAGGAAAATCCTCTCCTCATGTACTACTCGGAGGTCTTCAACGTCTTAGCATCTCTTCAAGAAGCCGGGACTGAGGAAGCAGCAGAAAACATCGTAATGGAACTCGATGTTATTGGCGATGAAGTTTTCGTTAGGACTCCGGAGAATGACGAACCAGAAGACCCGGACTTCGATTTATTCATGGACAGCGATATTGAGGAGATTATGTGACTTAGATTTAGGTGTTATTGGTTGTTCTGATCCTTTTTAATGTTTTGTTACTTCGCGTCTCTCGACTTTGTTTAGCTTCTCTCTCTCTGATTTTAACAAGACCGTTTCTAATTCACTAATACATTTTAAGAAACGCCTTTATGTTACCATCGATCGTTTTTCATTTCATTCCCATAATACCATCAAACACTTTTCAATAAAATTACAAACGCATATTAAGCGTATTTTGCACCTGGAGTGTGGATAAAGCGTAAATTCGTGGATGCCAAAGCAAAAAATCACTGATTCGCGGATCATGGCTGAAATTGAAAAAAAAAAAACAAAAAAAAAACACCGATTAGCGGCTAAAATTGAGAAAACTAAAATTCGAGGCCACTGCGAAGGACACGCGCAAATTAATAGCTGAAAGTGAAAAAAAAGCAAATGCGGGACTAAAAACGTTAATTTGTGGTTAAATATTGAGAAAATAACTAATTAGCGTGGCTCTAATTCAGAAAACCGCTATTTTTCAACAAGAACTGAGATGTAGGGGTAATTCAATGCCAAAACAGGAAGAAAGCGCTAATTTTAAGCTAAAATGTGGAAAAATCTCTAATTCACGGTTAAAATAATGAAAAATCGCTGATTCGGGGATAAAAGCTCTAACTAAATGTAAAAATTTGCTAATTATAGCTGTTTAAATTCAGCGAAATTTGCTAATTCCGTGATGAAATTCAGTAAAAGCAATAGTTAGCGGCTAAAATTGGAAAAGCGCTAATTCACAGCCAAAATCAAGAAAAATCACCAATTAAATCACGGATCAAATCTAAAAATCGCTAATGAAGAAAAAAAAAGTGAGCTACAGTGCGGGGCTAATGTGAGGACTAAAGCTACTCGTGGTCAACATTGAAGAGAATCGCTAATTAATTCAGAAAAGTCGCTTAATCGTGGATGAAATAAAGAAAAAGCGCTAATTCGAGGATGGAGTGTGGATAAGACGTAAATTCGTGGATGCCAATGCGAAAAATCACGGCTGAAATTGAAAAAAAAACACTGATTCGCAGCTAAAATTTGAGAAAACTTAAAATCCAGGCTCTTATGAAGGCACCCGCTAATGGAGGGTTAAAATGTTTTTTTTTTTTAAACGTTAATTTGCGGCTAAATATGGAGAAAATTAATAATTAGTGTGGCTAAAATTAAGAAAAACACAATTTTCAGCACCAACTGAGAAAAAAAGGTAATTCACCGCTTAAAAAAAAAAAAAAAAATCGCTAATTCGGAGCTTAGATATCGGAAAATCACTAAATCACAGATAAAGTATAGTAAAAGCTCTGACTCGTTGCTAATACTGATAAAATGACCTAATAAGTTGCTAAAAGTAAAAAAAAAAAGGCTAATGTGGGGCAAAAAGGTTAAAACCTGCTAAATTGCGGCTAATATTGAGAAAATAATTAATCTGCTTGATCAAAACTAAGAAAAGCGCTAATTTTCTACTCAATCTGAACGCAAGCTTAAATTGAGAAATCGCTGATTCGCAGCTGAAATTGCGGAAAACGCTAATTAGCAGATACTGTGAAGTAAAAGCTCTACTAATTCATTGGTAAATTTGAAAAAATACAAATTTGTGGTTTCGCGGCTAAAACTGATAAAATGCGCTAATGAATAGCAAAATGTTGAAAGAAATTACTAATGCTGGGCTAATATAGAGAGAATCAATAATTATTAGCGCGGCTTAAATTGAGAAAAACGATAATTTTGACCTGACATTTGGAAAAAGCGCCAATTCACTGCAAAATGGAAAAATATTGCTATAATTTGCCGCTATAATTGAGAAAATCGCTGATTCACAGGATATAAACGCTACCTAGCTATTAAAATTGCTTAAATCGCTAACTCGCGGCCAAATAATTTGTGTAAAATCACTAATTCGCCAGCAAAGTGCAGTAAAGGCTCAAATTCGTGGCTGACATTGATGAAAAATTCCAAGTTGCTGCTTTACAGGCGGGCGGAATTTAATTGAACAGCGAGTTGGCCATTTTGTGGCTGAAATTCTAAAACAAGTTGACAACTTTGACTTTTTCGGGCATAAAATTTGGGAAATTCCCGTGGGACAACCGTGGGATTTCACAATTTTGTTGGTTCCGTGTATTAAAAAAAAATGAGAAAGCCCGTAAATTGCGCCAATCCTCGTGTATAAAAAGAAAAACTATCTATTTTTCCGTTTCTGTCCTTGAAAATGGAGGAAAACCCCTGAATTTTGGCCATTTAGGGGCTGGTATGCCAAAAATTCGTGGTTCTCGGAGCTGTTCCGCGAATGCCGAATTCGAGTTTGTTGTTTTAGCGGCTAAAAACCCTAAAAAAATTGATTTTTCATAATCCGTGAATTGTGTAAAATGAGAAAAACCGTGAGTTTCCGCGATAAAACCGACTACTCGGCGTGTGCAGTTGATTAAAATACACGATATTTGCAATTTCACGGCCTGAATGACCCAGTGACCCTCCCCTTCTCCACTCTCACGACCTAGCAATGAGCTAAACACGTGAAATTATGGTACTCAACGACCAGAAAACCGGCGAAATTTTTGTTATTTGCAGTGATAATGATTGGCGGGTGGGGGGCAACCACCATGACACTCGTCCCGGGCAACAAAATGACACCCTAGGATCCTGCACTGCGCCAGTTCCAAGAATGGAATCTCTTCTGCGGCTTCAATTCTCACAGTTTTTAGTGTTTTGGCCTTTTGGCTCGTCGTCACCACCGACCCATATAGGACCCCCGACAAATTGGTCCGCAAATCGGAGACGATCTCTCCAAAGGAGCCTGTGACGTGCGTGGCTGAAGAAAGCGCAGTTCCGACACCGCGAGACCTTCTTTTTGACTCTCGAATCTTTTCACGTTCCACCACTGCCGTCCCACAGCTTTCAAACCCTTTTGGGGGGCATTATTATAGTCGCATTAAGATTTGCTCCAATGGAAAAAAAAAAAAATAAGTGTATCACGCCATCCTTGACTATACACACATAGCCTGCACCTATTAGTGAGTGCCCTCACATGCTTTGTGATTCACGCGGTTTCAAATTAAATCGCTCCGCAGTATTTATTTAATGAACCAAACGGCCTTTCAAATTATTAATCACCGCCCGTCGGAGATTTCTTTTGCGACCTAGTCACGATGACGGTGAAATGTTAATTGAACGTTTTATGAAAAAAAATAATTTTCCCGAGTACATTAACTAAAATGTTAATATAAACACTTGAATTAATGACGAAAAATCTTCAAAATAATAAGATTTTTAAAGATCACCGCTGGAATTATTGAAAAAGTTATCCACGGAGGAATGATTTTCTTGAAAAGAGCGAGAGAGAGAGAGAGAGTGAATGTATTTTCCGTCCTTTGAAACGCCCTCGTTCCGTTTCCTCTTTAGATCGTGTGTCGCCTTACTTCGACACAAATAATACAAAAGATCTGCTTGTAAACACCTTCACTCATAGACGCATTCTTTGCCTTTAGTTTCGGGGGTTTTTTCTCCTCCTCAATGTCAAAGTCATTGGCAATGTCACGCTGATGTGAATGGAAGAGAAAGAGGGGCGAAAAGAGGAAATGAAAGGGTGATAAGGGGATTTTAAGAAGAATTTTTTTTTTAGAGGTTTAAACTAAATAAAGTTACTTTATTTAACTTAAGTCAGACTTTTAGTGGTGGACGAGGCCACTGTAACCAAGACCGGAGTAGCCAAGGCCGGAGTAGTCGAGGCCGGAGTAACCGAGGCCGGAGTAGCCGTAGTTACGAGCGTAGCCGAGGCCGGAGTAGCCAAGGCCGGAGTAACCGAGGTTGGAGTAGCCGAGACCGGAGTAGCCGTAGGCTGGAGCATGAGCAACGGTGGCGATGGCTGGAGCAGCGGCGTAGGTGGTGGCGACGGCGGGAGCGTGAGCGACGGCAAGGGGAGCGTGAGCGACGGTGGCCACTGGTGCGGTGTAGGCGACGGCTTTGTTCACAGTTCTGTAGGTGTTGGCATAGGAGGTGGAGATGGGAGCATGAGCGACGGCCACAGCTGGGGCGTGGGCGACGTGAGCGATGGCTGGGGCGGCGGCGTAGGTGGTGATGGGAGCGGCGTGGCTGGCGTAGCCGTACGAGGTGCCGTAGGCGAGAGGAGCGGCGTGGCTAGCGTAGCCGTAGGAAGCGCCGTAGGCGAGGGGAGCAGCGCCGTAGCTGCTGTAGGCGAGTGGAGCGGAAGCGATCAGACCACCGGCGGAGGCGGCGGCGAAGAAGAGAGGAAGGACGATCTATGAAACATAAAAAAACAAAAAAACGCGTTAAAAACACCAAACTCCCTTAGTATTAATTCCAATCCAAAGCACTCACGAGCTTGTACATGTTGATTATTGCTGACGCTTCGGTTTACAATGTCCTAATCGTCTTTCTCACTTGGTATATATAGTCGTGAAACTGGAGGGTAAAAATTACCGGACTGACACGCCCCACTACCCTTAAAATTAAAAAAAAAAATACTGGAATAAACAAACCAGTTCTTAATTTTGGTTTTGTCCTCCAAAACAAACGCCTCCCCTCATAACTCAAAGTCAATTTTCAGAGTCTTCACGTGTCCCCCCGGCCCGGTGTGGACCGGCTTGTTTATTTTGCAAAGTTCAATGGTGACCAAGGTGACCATTGAGTAAGAAAGTCGTTCACTTTAACACTCGTAACAGAGTTTTTTACTTTATTTCGTTCACTCTTTTCCTCTTAAATATTTTACAAACGGTGAGATTCGAGATTCTAAAACTACCGAGGGGCTCCTATGCAGAGAAATCAAACAGACCCAGTTCGATCGATGACACTGTTCCGTGAATCCCATAAATAGCTGTTAGTTAATGTAAATTGCGTAATATATAGATTCCATAGGCCCTTTTTAGTATTTGAAAAAAAATCGCGTTTCCTATATAAAGCGAGCTTGGGAAGGCCTCCAGTCATAATGATGCCTCCTCAGAAGGACATATTCGTTCGGTACGATTATGCTTTGGAACGCAAGACGACTAGCCGTCCCCCAATTACGAATTGATAACCTGAGGCGAACGAGGAAGAGATCGAAATAGAAAAAAAAAGAAGTTTATTTCTATTTATTCAGGAGGAAATCACGAGAATGCGTCTAAATTATAGTGGGTCAATCTTTTTCGAATCATTCATTATAACTTCCCTGTTTCGATTATGCGCCAAGGACGGACGCTCTCCGTGTGAGTGTGTGTGCCGTTGGGAATACTCACAAAAAAAAGAAAGAAGTATCAGAAAAGCTAAACGGTTCTCAAATGCGCTCATACGCAAAGACAAAGTGTCTCAAAGTTGAGACATCCCAATTAGCGCGTTAAACGTGCCCTTCGCGAACAATGTTGAAGCGTATACGGATTGTCTCATCTTTTCTGTACTCTCAACCCCCCCCCCCTTCCATAGCCTCACACACTCTATCATCGCGACCGCCCAACAGGTGTCAGGATGATGACTCGTTTTAACCTGTCTATAATATTATGCAACGAGAGCTCGTAAAAAAAAGGAAAGAAAAAAAAAAGTTTGAAACACAGCCCCGAACTGTTAAATTATGAGATTGAGATGAGTTATGGCTATACAGTGAGCATTTGTTGGACAAGCCACGCGTGCCACATGCCAACATCGTTTTATGTCTGTGTGCTGTCCTGGGGGATCACACCACGGTTGCTTGCACCGACGGGGGAGGGGGAGTGGAGCGTGCTTTGGCTAATCAAAAATTAATGTCTCGAAATTTGCAAAGTGGGTCCGATTCGAACATGGTTTTTTTTAGTGAGCCAAACGCCGAAAAAAATTGATTTGGAATTAGCTCAACTTCGTGAAATTGCTCCACCCGTCAAACTGGTAACTCCGATTGAGCTTAAAATCCGTGAAATTGTTTTGTGACGTGCCAGCACCGCTATTATACGCTTACAGCTACGGAAAATCGTTTAATTCGCCACTAACATTGAGAAAAAGCGTTGGTTTCCGGCTAAAATGTTAGAAAAACCCGCTAGTTTACGGATAAAAGAGCAAATGCACGGCTATAAAAATGAGAAAAAGAGCTCGTTTGCAGGCTCGCTGGTGAAATTAAAAGAAAAAAACAAAAACTCTCTTTTGCTCCTAACATTGAGGTAAAACGTAAATTAGGCACCTGCTAAAATAGAGGAAACGTGTTCATTCGCGGCTGATATTGAAAAAACGCATAACTTAGTGGTTTTGCGGTGTGACGCCCCGGCCAATACTGAGAAAATGTATACACAGGGGCGGTTTTAGGCCTCTGTGACGGGGTTGGCGGTAAAATGTGTTCTCCCCCCCCCCCACTTATTCCATTCGCCTAATTTCCTAATTTTCTTATATAATATGGTGATGAGACCTCCCATTGTAGTCGGGGGAATGACGGTGCTTCTCCCGGTTCTGGAGATGTTTCGGATTTTGGGGCGCATGCGTCTGGAGATGCCTCTCCGCGAGCTCGATCAGTTGTTGATGATCAAAGCGTTGAGAAAGACGGCTTCCGCTTTGTTAAAACCCGTCCTCGGCGTGGTAATGGAAAGGTCTCTCGCGATATCGACCAAGGTCCTGATTCTGGTCCAGTTATTCTGTCATTCACTGATGATCGTTCTGGGCAGCGGTCACCCTCAGGCCTCTGGAGGTGAGCTGAGGGCTCGACTGAGGGGAAGTCAACGCGCTGGATTCATCGGAAGAAGAGGTGGCTCTTCGAACTGAACTAAATTATTCTGGATATTCGTTTCAAGACTGGATCCTTCTACAGATGTTGCGGACTTGAAATGTTTTCTGAGACAGTCGCTGAACGATTTACATTTTAAAGTTGTAAAACTAACGACTCTTCCATCAAAGTTGGAGTCCCCTTGGAGCAACAGGATTGTGTCTTCACTACTGACTTATTCTGGCCGGATGGTTGTCTCGTCAACAAAACCTTCCCTCCACCCCGTCCCGTGGCTACTGTACCAAAGTCGTCTTTTTTGGCCACTGGCACCTCTACGTGTCGGCTGAAATAGACTCGTCTTTCCTCTAACGTCACTATCAACTCGTCGTCGTGAATCCTGCCAGTGGTCCAAATCCCGGTATTTTCGTTCAATATCTGATCCAAAACAAGTCCTGCGTGTATGGCTCTTTCTAAAACCAAATATCCCAATTGTATCGCAATTGAGTATATTTTGAACAAAATTTTCGCTCTCTCAAAACCAAATTTTACGGATTTTGCACGTTCAAATCCAAATTTTACGGATTTTTGATCGCTCAAAAACAAAATTTCGTTGGTTTGGCTTTTCCGAACCCAATTTTGCGGTCATTCGCTCTTAGAAAACTAAATTTTACGAATGCTTCCATTAAAACCCAGATGTCATGGGGTCTGCTTTTTCCAAACCCCGAATTTCGCAGGTTTCTTAAAAGGTGCCCCAAACAGCATTTAAATTAAACGCCCATTCAAAAAGTATTTGGCACATTAAAAAAGGGGATTGCACAGTAGATTTCCAGAACCAGAATAGCAGATATCACGCTCTTTAAATTACTGTAGCTATACAAATTTTTGTTTCACTGTGGATATATTAGAGGTGACGGTAAACCGTGAACAACAAATTAGACCACGTTCACAGTAACTTTTATCTGCCCCACAAAGATTTATGGAACCAGCGCCAGCGATACAAAATTCTTAGCGTTGGCTATCATGAGAGCTTTTGTCCCACAAAAACTCACTGAGCCGCGGATTCTGAACTCTGATGACGATTATTTGAAATGGCACACTCCCCACTGTGATTAGGCACTGCGTGTCTTGCCAGGGCTCGAGGTGAAACTTCCTGTCAGCCCGACAAAGTCACACTTTAGTGGCTATGGTGCATAATCTACAATACTAGACTCTGTAGGACCGAACTCTGCGGCATTTATTTTACACTGATTAGGATTTGAAGAGGTGGTACCGTTAGGAATCGGGGAATTGTTTACTCGTGAATAGATTCTTGATCTGAAAACGAGAGAAACTAAGAACTTTTTTTTAAAAAACAATTCGCAAACAACGCAAAAAATCATGCGCTTACTGAATAATTAAGGCTTTCTTCGCTCTTGCTGGCCTTCCCCGTTTTCTTTTCAGGCCTAGGGGTATGAGTTTCGCTTCTGCAGGTGGTTCAATTTGCTTCATTCTTATTGTAAGTCCAAGCAGATGTTTGCAAATGTTTTTCTTTAGATAGGATGGACAGCTACATGAAGATCCGTCGATGTCGATCACCCAAACTGAACGGCAAGAAGTCTTATAATCATCGAACGTTGCCCAATTACCTAGCTCTCTTTGAAACGAGCTAAGTGATTCTGGAGAGATACTTTGCCCGGCCGACGATGAACTAGTGTAAAAAAGTTCCTTTCCTTCAACATTCACTTGTAAAACCTTGAAGTTCTGTTTAGCCCACTGGTAGGCTTTTGTCCAAATCGGTAAGGTCACGGTGACGATTTTACTGAATTTTTTTGCAGTTTGGAGAGTCAGGGACCCTATCAGCTGACCATTTGAGTAACAGGTCACCGACATGGTTCAAGAATTGTTCTACAGGCAACCTTTCTCTTAGGGTGTGCTCCTTTTTAATTACTGCGTTTGTGTCTTCAATCCCGTTGTTCGTTGAAGGGTAACCCACGGCTACTCCTTCGTACCAGCTGCTGTTGCGAATAATCCATTGCGTATTGAAGTACTCCACGAACTGAAGAACTTCATGGTCGTCACTTTTCATCCATTTTTCGACGAACAGAATTGAAGCTTTACTGAAATCAGAGGTGTCCTTGCTCGACTGTAATACTAAAATATCTTCTTTTAATGCGTTTCGGTTTGCCAACTTTTTGAAAAATTTTTCACAGTTTTTGAGAACATGGAAGAAACAGAAAATGCTTATATTAGGTGGTCCAAAAACGAGTGTAAATCCTTTTGTGATAGCTTCACTTGCGTCAGCTAGCAAAATTTGAGGTTTCCACTCCGTGTTGTAGCTGCGTAAGGCTTCAAATATGAAGGCGAAGTGTTCAGCTGTTTCACCTTTGATACAGCCAAAGCAAACGGGTGAAAAACATGGTCCATGTCTGAGGTACCGACGATCATCACAGGGTACCCCTGCCATATCAATTTATAAGTTGCATCGATTTGCACCATTTCGGAGTTGATCATATTTTTGAGGAGTCGGTCGGTGGAGATCACTATCTTGATGTCCTGCTCGTCTGCATCAAAAGAGTCACACACCACTTCATACTTAAGTACAAAAGGAGAGATTTCGGCTCCTGAGATTGTAGGGCTTCCATACTTCTCGATTCTTAAAGTTTTGAGAAAGTTGACAATTCTCGCTTTGGCTGGCTCCTTTAGCTGTTGCTTCCTGGCCGCTGCTAGAATGGCGTTCGGCTTTTCCACTCCCTCTTCAAATTTCGTTTTAACGAAAGGTCTCGACCACGACATTGAAGCGATGGTACGCTCATGTCCCGCGTGCGTGGCCGTACAACATAAGCCACAAAAAGTACCGTTACACCCCTGGCAACAGGCCACGGAAGCTTGGCAGCGCATACATGCTGATTTTGCGGGCCCGATCAACGGCCAACAATTCTTGATTGTCATCGATACACACACGAAATGGCTGGAAATCAAAAGCTTCAATAAGCCCCCAACATCAAAATCGACAATCACAGCATTCCGACGCATATTTGCACGCTACGGCATTCCCCATGTTTCAGTCACAGACAATGCCTCGATTTTCACATCGGAGGAATTCGAGGCATTCTGTGAATCGCTCGGCACCGCCCATCGAACATCAGCCCCATACAATACGGCGACAAATGGTCAAGCGGAACGTACGGTCCAAACATTTAAGTGAAAATTGAAAGATGGATATAATGATTAAATCTGTCGCCGGTATTTTAATTAATAAATTAATTAGACTGATATTATCCGGACGATGATGGAAGGGCATAGCCCAACACGATTCGAGTTTCGAGAAAAAATGGCTCCCCGGCGGGATTTCAACCCGCAACCTCTGGATTACCAGTCCAGCACGCTGCCATTTGCGCCACGGAGACGCCTATGGGAGTCGTACTCCGAGGGATAAGCTAAGCCGAACCCCACCCAGGTCCATTGTTTCCCGAAACTCTTAGCTTATCCCTCGGAGTACGACTCCCATAGGCGTCTCCGTGGCGCAAATGGCAGCGTGCTGGACTGGTAATCCAGAGGTTGCGGGTTCAAATCCCGCCGGGGAGCCATTTTTTCTCGAAACTCGAATCGTGTTGGGCTATGCCCTTCCATCGTCGTCCGGATAATATCAGTCTAATTAATTTATTAATGAAAATTGAAAGCTTTGCTGTATGAACAGCCCATGGACATAGACGGACATATCCAGGCCATACTCAGTCAGTACAGAGTGACTCCGCTTTCTACGGGAAAGTCACCCGCCGAACACTTCTTTGGTAGACAACTAAGGACGCGTCTTCATATACTACGCCCAGCGACAACACTTGAACAACCATCCAGCGGTCCGCTGCCGTCCTCCCGAGTGTTTGCTCTTGGACAACCCGTCATGTCTCGAAATTTTTTGGACTCCGACAAATGGCGCTTGTGCACCGTCATCGAAGTGCTTGGACGTTTAATATACATGGTCCGCCTCGACAATAAATGTGTGGTCAAGCGTCACGCGAACCAGCTTCGCGCTACTGAATGCCTCCCCCCAGACGCGGTAGATCCAGAAACAAACGATGAAAGACCGGTACCCAAAAAGGCGGTCACTTTCACATTTTCACCACTGTGTCTGGAAAGAACCACTGATCAACGGAAGTTGCCGGAAAACGCCGAACAGCCGAGAAGACAGTCCCAGGGAACCAGCCCTCACGCTGTTAATGGACAGACACAGTCGCCGTCGACAGACGGATACGAGCAACAGCTGACCCCGGTACGCCGGTCGACAAGGGTACGTCGCCCGGTCGTGTACCGACTCCAGTGACGTCACGGCGGTCTTGAAGTTTCAATTACGTATCGTTTTATCCTTTATCTTTTTTTATCTTACTCGTTCAGTTAACATTCCTTGCTTTTGATTTTATGCTCTTGTATGATTTATGTTCACATTCAAAATATATACCGCTTATGCGTTTTCTTTCGAATACCGACTTCTTTAATAAAAAAGAAGAGCATTAATAGGCTGTAGGCTGAAAAACGCTATATTTAAGCTGAAAAGTCGCCTTCTGGTCATATATAATTCTCAAGGGTTTTTCGCAAGGAACAGACGGTTTTCCCAGTAATCAGCTGCACCCTTCCAGGATTGTTCATTCCCAGGGAAATACCTCAGATTCTCTGGGCAAATTGCGCTCGTTTTTCATACAATGAATGAAGTATTTCGGAAACAGTCGGCTATAGCCCTGTGTACCTCGTTCTTGTCCCTGTCAATAATCGTCCTTCATCCCACAAGAAAAAATAAAAAATAAATAAATAACGTGCCGATGGATTTTCAAGACATAATTACGAAATCGACTTGTCGGTGCTCACACCCTCTTTTATATTTTTTTATTTTCATTTTTTCCTGATCCAGTGGACACTTTACTAATTTCGCAATAACATTTTTTTTTAAAGCGTCTGTCGGTTAAGTTTCAAGCTTTATTCGTTTAATAGGACGAAATTATATTAATGCCCACTCACCCCCCCCCCCCTCCACCACCCATCACACACTAAGTAGTCAAGTTCAAGAAACTCTCCTGTCAATGTCGTTGAATTACTACACTACACTTTTATTCCTGCTCTGTCATGCACGTGTGTGAGTATTAGAGGCTGGCGTAACAGGTTGAAAAAGGGACGACAGTGGGGCCTCGCCAGTGGTAAGGCGAAGGGCTGTCAGAACTGATGTGAACTGAACGCTTACACAAAAATTTAAAGAAGAGAAATCGTTTTTATTGAAGGCTCTGAGTTGCCAAAACGTCTATTTTCTTAGAAAAGAAGAGCCCCTGCCTAGTTTAAAACGTGCTTCGAGAAGAGAGAGAGAGAGTGATTGAGCGAGAAAAAAAAAAAACGAAAGCGCAAGTATTTTGCAATTGATTAAATCGAGAAAAACATTGAAGAAGTCACTGGGTCAGTCAGGCCGGTCCCAGTCCAGTTATTCTTGTCTTGTTCGCGTAATACCGGGAGAGGCGTTGACCTAGACCTTCCCTCCACGACGGGGTTCTCACTTTCGGTTTCTTCTTCAAGTTCTTCATCACTATCGCATCTATTTGATCCCCCCCCCTTCCTTTTGTTTCGTGATGAGAATGCGACGTGGTTTATTGTTTGTTTGTTTTTTATTTACCTTTTTTGTATGTAGACAAAAATCGACGATTTCAGCGATTAACGGTAGCAAATTTCAGGTAATTCAGCTCACGAAAACGATATTACGGAGGCTCGAATTGAGAAAATTCGCGCCTTCTGCAGGGACTTCGTAGCTAATATAATATGAAAAAATTCCGGAGACCACTGAATTCGTGTTCTAGAGGTTCTGAAACGTGAAAAAAACATGACATGACCCATGTTTGCCACCATCACGACGAGACCAATAGTGCATTTTCAGAATGAAATGCACTAAAAGAAAATGCGCTGAACACCAGTTTTACGTGTCAACAAATAATCGGGACATACGCGGATACAGCAGACGTGAATGCAGTGGAGTGAATTCCAAGCTGTTTATCGGGGCCAAATTGCTCTATTCTAGTTTCTTCTATACAGAAATACAGGATCGCACTACAATCGTAGTTTCAAATCCCCAAAATTTGATTTTCTCGACCAATAACGGGTCATTTGGACGATAATATGGCTATATACGCTATACAGAGACCCATTTTTCATCACGAACTCACAATGCGATCAGAAATTGCGAAAAAATTACAACAAATTGACGATTCAAAAACCAACAAACTTAGCCTCAAAATATAGAGGTATAATATAAGCTAAGGACTGACTAGTTGACTGATGAAAATTTAGTCTTTCAAACTGGATATTTTGCCTCACAAAATTCAAACATTTACCTCATGATTTTGCTCCGCAGGCACACGTTTCGCTACAAAAATCACAATTTGTCACAGAAAATCCCACAGTAACGTTCAACTTTTCCTAAACACTTAGTTCTTCAAGTACTATGTACTAGAATAGAGTAGAACCAGGAACATTAGCCCTAAGGGTCCCAGAATGCGCCTCGCCAGGTGGGCCTTAAATCGGTAAAGGTCAAATTCAGTTTCTTGACCAAAAAACTGGAAAATTTGTGGCGTGATATTCATACTGGAAAATATTATCCAGTTCCCGGAATCGGTTTTCACCGGTTTTGTACATTACACGAGCAATCTTAATAATAATAATAATGATATGTTTTTATTGTTCACAAACCTTTCAAGATTTAAGAACAGTGTCAATAAATTTGTAGATACAGATCACAGCACGGCTGATAAGAAGTCTTCAAGAGAGTACGGAGCCAGGTCAAGCAGCAATTCCTTGCTTCTCGCCTTGAATCGCCTCAAGGGCATTTCTATCAGCGAGGCTGGGAGGCAGTTATATAGTTGTGGGCCAATTATGCAGGGGTTATAGTGCAGAGAGCAGTGTCGCACCACCCAGCCAACACCGACGTCGCCTCATCCACACCAGTCGCGGTCTCGAGGGACGACCGCCCGAGGCACGCGATCGTTACATCGTCCGCGTACATAAACGGCTGGGTACTTGGTCACAAAAGATTTGCTGGGAGGTCATTAATATAAAGGTTGAATTCAGAGGGACCAAGAATCGTCCCCTGCTTCACTCCGATGTCGCAGGTGGGAAGCATCTTGGAGTTTCTTCCACCGTAGGAGACAAGCTAATTCCATCCCGAGGCAGCCCCACCCCCCTTGACGTGATCCTGGATCCGCGCCTGTTCGGTACGATGATTTCATTTTGAAGTAGCCTTTGATTCCCATTAAGCTCAGATTAAACAAACCCGGCATCAAACTGTACGAGTAAGGGTCAAACATTAACGAAACAAATCATGGTCTCAACATTATTACTCCTGGGACGGCTTAGGGTATCCGCATACGAAATGAAATGCACTCTTTCCGACCGCCAGCTGCCGGAGCGAAATTTTTTTTTGTACTCAAGCCTATGAAATTGAGACGGCGCACCCATTTTACTGTTTTTTTGGAGGCAACCACGTTAATTAGCGGCTGAAATTCACACCAAGCAAATTCGCATCGTCTGATGAAGGCAACTTTGTTGGCTAAAATTGAGAAAACGCGCCAGTTCAATGCTGTGGGCAGGGGCGTACCCGGAAATTCTCCCAGAGGGAGCGATTCTACCTACACCGCTTAGTTCGCGGCTAAAATTATCAAGATAACTCAAACCCTTGATTTCTGAGAGCAGTGCATCGAGGCTAAAACTGAAAAAAGCACTAATTCATTGCTAAATTTGAAAAAACGCTAATGCGGTGCTAAAATTGAAAAACGCTAGTCCACGACTAATATTTAGAAAATGCGGCTAAATTCAAGAAAAATTCTAATTCACAGTTTATATTAAGAAAAAGTTCTTATTCGCTGCTAAAATGTAAAAAATCGCAAATTTGATGCTAAAATTAAGAAAAAAATGTTAATTTACGGTAGGCGTTGAGAACAATCGCGTATAATGGGCAGAAAAATTGCAATTTGCTGCATACATACATATAGAACGTGTTAATTCGTGGCTTCTGAAGGCAAGTTTGTGGCTTGTTGCTAAAATTGAGAAAAGGCAAATAAATCATTACTAGAGTCGGACTCGTCTAAATTGAAAAAATCGTTACGAGCGGCTGCAATTGTCAAAAAAGCTAAATTTGCAGCTTAAATTGATTTCCAACAGCCGCGAATTGATAATTTTTCGAGTGCTTCTTCTCGATTCTACAGTATAAACGAGCTCTTTTTCTAAATTTCATACGTGAAAGGCCGTGAAATAGGCGGATCTATCAGGGGGGGGGGGCAGATGGAGCTGGTCAAATCGCTCTAAACATGTGAAGGTGTGGCAGTTGGTGAGGGGGAGGGGTTTTAATTACCCCACCATCGCTGAGGGAGATCCAAAAGATCCGCTGTAAACTTTGCGCGTTTTCTCATAACTAGCCGCGAACGAATGCTTTTTCCTCTTTTTTTTTTTTTTTTTTTTTTTTTTTTTTTTAGCCGCAAATGGTGGGCGTTTTTCTTTCATTTTAGGCGAGAATTAGTGTTTCCCTCAATTTTAACTGTAAAATGAGAGTTTTTGTTTTTTCACTTTAGAATATTAGGTTCAAATGTTACTAAATAGTACATAGCTAATTAGTATAGCTAAGTGGTACCTCCTTGATATTTCCGCCCTGGGCCCTGAAACTGGTGTAGTTCCGCCACTGGAAGTTCTGATTCACGGCTAAAATTGACAAAACGCAAATTCGTGACTTAACTGATGGAAATTTTGAGGCTAAAATTGAGAAAATGCGCTAATCAATCGCTGAAAAGAAATGAAAAATTGTTAATGCGAGGCCAGAATGTAAGACAAAGCCACTAATTTGCGGGTATTATTGAGAAAATCACTAAATTTAGCAAGGCTAAAATTGGAAAAAAAAAAAAAAAAAAAAAAAAAAAAAAAAACACGGAGTGTGGGACTCCCCGTGTCCGGGCCTACTCTCTAAAACCTCCTCCCCAGAGCGTCGACTGCAAGGTCATTGGCCCGTCATCTGGCTTACACAGTTCTTTCACTCGTCTCTATTTCTGTTTTACTCCTGTGTTAATTCGTTTGTAATTGTTGTAAATGCCCGCTTCCCGCAGGAACTCCAGAACTTCCCCAAGATGGCGACTTCCCGGTGACAACAGGTCACCCAGTTCGATGTTTTGAAAACTAGGGCTACTCCAGTTTACTCCATACACCGGGCATTCCGTGAGAACGTGTAGTTCGTTCATCACACCTCGCGCATAGAGCCCTTCGCTCTCTTGTCAGATGGTACCCGTGGGTCAGCCTGGTGTGGCCTAACCTTAATCTGTTTATGATGACTTCCTCTCTCCTGGTTAACACGTGTGTTTCTGTCTTCTGCTTTGTGCCGACAATAATTGAGAAAAGGCGCTAATTCACGGTTAAAATTTTGTGGATAAAGTGTAGTAGAATCTCTCTCCAGTGTACCGTGGTGGTGGTGAAGGGGACGGACCATGGGGCGCCCTAAAAGCTTAAAGATAAACAAATTGGGGGGGTTCGAGGGAAATTGAGAAAAACGTGGATTCGCGGCTAAAATTGAGATAAAGTGCGACAATTAGGGGCTGTTAAAATTGAGAAAACCCCGCCAATTCACAGCTGAAATTGAGAAAACGCGAATTGGCGGATTGTTGAGGTAAATTCGTGGATGCAATGAGACAAACGGTAATTCTTGGGTAGGAATTAGAGAGAAAAATTAGTTGAAAAAAACGTTTTTTGGGCGTTAAAAGGGAGAAAAACGCTAATTGACCGCTAGAATTGAGATCACAATACAATGCTTTGAAAATTGAGAAAAGGCGATAGTTCACAGCTGAAATTGAGAAAAAGCCAACTGACGGATTCTTGGGGGCAACATCATCGACACTGAAATTGAATAAAGCGCTAATTCACGCGGCTAAAACTGGGAAAAGCGCTATTTCGTGCGTATGAAACAGAGAAAAACGCGAATTCACGTCTAAAAGTGAAAAACAAAAAGGCTAATTCATGGCTAAAATTAAGAACAATAATTAGTTTGTTAGAAAATCTAGAAAAAGCGCTATAATCCGCAGCAAAAATTAAGAAAATGAGTTAATTCTCTGCAAAAACTGAAAACAAAAATAAAAATAAAACAAAAAGTCGCTAAAACGTGCCTCAAATGTAGAAAAAGTGTTCATTCGGCGCTAAAATGGAGAAAAATGCTACAATTTGGCTGCTTTGAAAGATTGAGAAAAAGCCCTAATTCACAAAACAAAATTGAGAAATGACTCGCCGATTCTTGAGGCAACTTCGGGACCGAAATGTTGAGAAATAGCGTTCTCGCTAGGGGTAAAATGAAGAAAAACACGCAATCGCGCAAGTAAAACAGAGAAAAGCGCTAATTCTGGGACAAAATTGAGAAAAATTGCTAGTTTAGGGGAAACAATTGGGGAAAACTGCTATTATTCGTAGCTAAATCAAGAAACTAAGCTAATTCACTGAAAAAAGTGGGGGAAAAAACGGTAATTCACAGCTGACATTGAGAAAACGGCTTGTGAATTCTTGGGGAAACTTCGGGTCTGAAATTGAGATAAAACGCTAATTAACGTCCAACATTTAGAAAAAATTGCTATAGTTTGCAGGTAAAATTGAGAAAGAGCACTCTAACAGTATTTTAATTCGCGGATTCTTGAAGCAACTTCATGGCTTAAGTTGAGAAAAGCGCTAATTCTTGGCTATGAGTTTATAAAAAGTGTCGATCCGCAGTCAAAATTGAAATGAAACGCTCATTTAACAGTTAAAATTGGGAAAACGCTTTCTCTCGGTTTATGGAGGCAATTCCGTGGCTAAAATTTCACAGGGGAATGGACGCTTTTAAACATTTTAGCCGTGAATGAGTTTTTTTTGTTTTTTTTAATGTATCCGCGAATCGGTGGTTTTTCTCAATTATAGCCGCGAATTCACGCTTTTCCTCAATTTTATACGTAAATCAGCAATTTTTCTTCATTCTAGCCGGCAATCATAGCGCTGTCTCATTTTTGTTCCATATTTTTAGTATCGAGTTGAAGCAATTTTTTATAATTTTAGCCTGGAAGGTCGATTTGCCGTTTATATTAGGGCGAGACTTGCTAGTTTGGATAATTTTAAAGCTTAAAATTTTCTAGGTTTGGCTAATTTCAGGGTGCTTACTCTCAGTTTAGCGATATTGAGATGCGAGAATTGCTCAATTTTTAATTTATCCAATGCAAATAGACCCTAATTTAGCAGTTTTTTTTGCCGCAAACAGTAAGTTTTATAGTCATTATTTTGGCACGTTTTCCGTGGCCAAGAATTCCCACTGAACAGAGGGCCCGACATCTTTGAAACCCAAGAGAAAAAGCCTCGATACGATGTATAATCTCTTTAAAGTAAAGTCGATGGCGAGCCCGTGAATTCGCCAGTGAACAGAAAGGGCCGCCGATGTGACTTCTCTCATTTGTGATGTGATCACTGTGTGTATGACCAAACCTGCGGGTTTTTTTATTCGAAAGGATGAAAATTGATGACTCGCCATGAAAAATAAAAGATAAAAATCCGACAAATTTTATTCTACTGGAGTTGGAATTTGACAAACCCTTCTGATAGTCTCCCGCACCCCCTCTCATTTCCAAAACTAGCAAAAGCTCGTGATTTTACCTTTTATCGGTACATTCACCCCTAAAAATCCATTAATTCTACCCTCACCGAATTAGTTTGTCGTTAAACTGAGCCGGGCGATAAATTGACCACTCGGATCACCGCTGTCCCGGACTCGAGGAACAAAAAAAAAAAAACTCTTCTTCGTGCCTTCCATGGTCTAAAAAAGGCATCTTTGGGGCTTAACATTGAACTTTAAAAATAAAACAATGATAAAAGGAGAGGAAAAAAACAAAAAAATGGTCACACTAAAAATGTAGCAAGGTCACCTTCTTTCGAAAATTGTCGTCCCCTCTTAGAATCCACAGGTGGCCAAATAATTTTATATCAAAGCTCGTTTTTTTTTTTTTTTTTTTCATTTTATGAACTTTTGCCGACAGCCAATATCCCCCCCTCAGCCCCCCTTCCCGTTAAGCTCATACTCTACGACTTTGTAAATGTTAATTTTGCGAAACGATTATACTGCGTAGGCCGCTGCCAACACCGAATGAGGTTTACGCACAGCAGTTTGCAATGTTTACTAAGGTCCAAAGATCAACAACACAATTTTGCATTTTTTATTTTATTTTTTTGGGTCCTTATGAAGAAAATTATTCTGCAATGTCGTTTGTTTTTTTGTTTTTTTTTTTCAACGAGCGAAATACTTAGCGTCCGGAGCGCTATATATACGTTAAAGTAGGACATACATAGAGGTGGGGGGGGGGGGTAGTTTGCATTGCAGGGTATAATAGTAAGTAATAACAACAAAAGGGCAACGTATTCGCAATGCAATGGCAATGCGCTATACAGGCAATAATTAATATTTTAAATTATTGTTGAGAGTCGGTTGGGAAGGCTGGTGCTGTTACTTCAAAGTGGGGCACATGTTTGAAACTTCATTTTTTTTTTTTTTTTTTTCAGTGAGGGCAATCGATCGATAATTTATTGGAAGCAAATTAACTGCATCGTGTTTTTACAAGAATGTTCAAAGTATCCCGCGGGGCAAGTCCCAAGCGAAGTCATCACGTGACCAATTCACCGTCACCGCCACTGAGGTCGCCTCCCTGCGGCCTTTCCCCGATCCGTTGGCAATTCATCCTCACATCCGTTTTAACCGTCACCGGTCTGGTCACAATTGTCTGCGGAGCGACCGGTCTGTCCGACGCTGTCATTCTTGCCGAGGACCAATTGGAGCCGATGATCGGTTTCATAATCGCCGGTGCGTTTATGATCGTCACGTCAGCCATTGGAGTGTGCGGAGCCTGCCAAGCCCACCGCGGTCTCCTTGTGACGTTCAGAATTCTAATTGGGATTTCTTTTGTCATCAATCTGGTCAATACGAGCCTGATGGCGGTTGTTCTGTCCAACACCGATTGGTTCATCAAAGAGCTGTACAACAAGTACTGGGAAGATGATGACGCCCGTCGAACGATTGATAAAAATCAACGAGCCCACCAGTGCTGCGGAGTGAACGGATTTGAATTCTTTAAAGAGTTCATTCCACGGTCGTGCTGTACAAAAGAGGTGGTCGACGCTAAAACGTTTTGTCCGGCCGATTTAGCCTTCAAGGAAGGTTGTTGCCAGAAATTAATCGACAACAGCGGAGCCCGTCATTACCTTATTGCAATGATGGTCATGATTGTGATTGTCACAATAATCAACTTCGCCGCGATTATTTTAACTTGTTTCTTGCTAAGAAGACTGACCAACGAAGATAATAAATAGGCTCAAACATCAACAATTTCCATCTTATTTTACATATTTTGTAGCTCGTTTCAACTTCAATAATTCAGTAGACATTTGTACCATCTGATTTGACAGTCGTCACCATTCACAATCCCCCTCCACCACTACATGACAGACGTTATCTGAATATTTCGCCAAAAGAAACTCCAGGGCCCTATTGCACAATGTATTATTAGCCAATAAAACATTGTGCAATAGGGCCCAGGAAATCCAAAACCATTAATTATTAGCATTTTCTTCCCATTTTAGACTCAAATGAGCGCGTTCTTTATAAACTGTAGTCGCGAATGAGCTCTCTTTCTCAATTTTAGCCGCGAATCAGCGCTTTTTCTTTATTTCAGCCGCGAACTATCGTTTTTGAAGTCTAAAAATTGAGAAATAGTGCAAATGTGTAATGTGCTGGGTGCAAATCCGTAGTTTACATTAAGAATAAACGCGAAAAAGAAAAATGGTAGTTCACGGCTAAAATCCTTACTTCAACCACGCGGGCATTCCCCTAGATCAGCACAAATAGCGCTTTTTATCGTCTGTATCTACAAATTACCGGGTTTTTGACATTTTAGCCAGGAACAAGCGCTTTTTCTTGATTTTTGGCTGCAAGTATAAGCGTATTATCTCGATTTTAGCCCCCTCATAACCTAAAGAAACTTGAGATTAAAGTTTTTCCATCCAATTTAACCACGAAGCCGTCTCTAAATACCACGAGTGGTGATTTTTGCTCTATTTCAGTGGCGAATTCAAGCGAAAAATCACTGTGCGGAATCGGGCCATTCAAGGAAACAATTTCCCCGTTTTTTGACTCTTTTGAAATGACGAGCGGGGTTCTGGTTGTTCTTCAACATGTACGTAACTTTGCGGGTTTGGCTGTTCGAAAAAAACAACTTCGCCGGATATTTTAGGCCACGATCAGTGCTTTTCGATTTCAAATAATTGTGAATGAGCGTTTTCCCCCGGATTTTAACGGCAAATTATCGTTTTTCGCTATTTTAGAAGGCGGACTTGACCCCAAGAACAAAAGAAAAGCGCCTCCGTTTTGGCTCAACTTAGCGCATAAACTACCGATTTTTTTCACTTTTAGCTTGGCAAGGTTCGTCAAGAACCACGAATCGCGATCGAAAACACGCTAATTCACGATTGCTATTGAGAAAATCCGTTAATTCAAGGCTATAAGGTCGACAAAAAGTGCAAATTCGCAGCTTAAATCAAGAAAAACAAAAACAAAAAAACGCCAATTCTCGGATCAATTCGAGAAATTCCAACTGAATTATCAGCTAAAATTAAGTAAAAGCGATCATTTTTTGCTAAATTTAAAAAATATTTGAAGGTAAAATGATCAATTGCGCCAATTCGAGGTAAAAATGGTGGAAAAACGCTAATTTGAATGTTGAGAAGTTACAAAAAACGCTAATTCACGGCATATTTCAAAAAAAGGGTAATTCTCGGTTAAAATTTACAAAAAGCTCTAATTAGCGCAGTTAAAATGGAAAAAACACCAATTTGCGGATGAATTCAAGAAATTCCATACGAATTATCTGCTAAAATTCAGTAAAAGCTGCCAGTTTTGGCTAAATTGAAAGAGTACGTGTAGCTAAAATGAAAAAAGCGATAATTAGGGGTATTAATTAGGGAAAAACGCTAATTCGCATGTTTAAAAAGTTGACAAAAAGTGCTGATTCACGGCTTGAAAAGCTTTAGCCACTAGCACAGCTAAATAGAAAAAAAAAGCCCATTTGCGGATCAATTCGATAACATTTGCGATTCTTGAGTATGAACTTGACAATTCTAGGCTAAAATAGAAACATAATTCACGGCTGAAATTGAAGAAAAGCGCTAATTAGCTGCTAGAATGGATAACTGACAAAAAGAGCGCGTTACCCCCTAAATTGGAGAAAAACGCAAATTTGTGGATCAATTTGAGAACATTCACGACTCACAGCTCAAATTCAATACAAACGCGGTAATTCTAGGCTAAAGTTGAAAATCGTTACGCGGCTAAAATTGAGAAAAAGTCGTAATTGACAGATAAAATTGAGAAAAAGTCGCCAATTCGCATGACTAAGGCTTGGAAAATCGCTAAATCACGGCTAAAATTGAGAAAAAAACACTGATTAGGCTGCTAAAATTGGTAAAAAGCACCAATACGCTGCTAAAATTGGGAAATGAAAAAAAAAACTCTTATTTGCAGCTGAATTGGACAACATTCGTAATTCACAGCTAAAATTGAATACGAATTCGGTAATTCTAGGATAAAATTGAAAAAGATTCACGGCTGAAATTTAGAAAAAGCGCTAATTAGCGGCAGAATCAAGAAAAAGCACTAATTTACTGCTCAAACTGAAAAAAAACAACTACAATAAAAGCAGTAATTCACGGTAAAATTTTAGAAAACCCGCTCATTCGCGGTAATAACATGGAAAACTTGCTAATTAATGGCTAAAATTCGGATAAAGCGCTCATTCACAGCTGAAATGGAGAAACCCATACAAAATTCACGAGTAAAATTGTCAAATACCGCTCATTAGCTGCTAAAACCGATAAATAGCGTTATTCGCGGCTAAAATGGACAAAAAAACAAAAACGGATCAATTTTGAGAACATCGGCGAATTAGCGCGAAAAAAAAAAAATAATTCGTGCCCAAAATTTGTGCTCACTGGCGCCCAAATTGGAGAAAAACGTCGTTTGGCGGATCAGTTTCAGAACATTTGTGATTCACGGCTAAAATTTAACACAAACGCGATAATTTTAGGCTAAAACTGAAACAAAAATTCTCGAATGAAATTGAGAAAATGCGAACATTTTCAGTAAAATTGATAAAAATCACTATTGCGCTGCTAAAATTGAAAAAAAACGCTAATTCATTGGAACATTTGAGAAAATCCATTACTTCACGGCTAAAACAGGGAAAACTTGCTATTTAATGACTAAAACTTTGATTGCGCGCTGGAGAAACCCATAACTTACGAGTAAAATTGACTAATGCCAATCACTAGCCGCTAAAAAGGATAAATGGCGTTATATAAGGCAAAAATAAAAAATTAAAAGCGCTCACAAACGGCTGAAATGGAGTAAAACACCAATTTGCGGGTCAATTTTGAGAACATCTGCGAATTATCGGTAATTCCCGGCTAAAATTAGAGAAAAAAACGCTAATTCGCGCCTAAGATTGACGAAAAGTGCTCATTAGCACCTAAATTGGAGAAATAAAACTTTATTTCGCAGATTCTAGGCTAGTTTTAGGCTAAAGTTGAAAATTAATGCACGGCTAAAATTGAAATAAAGCGCCAATTCGTAGCAACAATTGAAAAAAAAAGCTCCAATTCGCTTTGCTGGGAATTGAAAAAAACCGCTAATTCACGGATAAAATTAAGTAAGAGAAAGCGCTAATTCACGGTACATTTGACACACTCATACTGACGTCAACTGAGATAAAGCACTAAAAAAAGCGAAAAATTGCTGCTACTGCTGCTTGTGCTAATTAGGAGCTAAAATGGATAAAAACTTTAAACAATAATAATACTATTTGCCGGTGGTACCCAGCACCCATACCGGCGCCCGTGTTCGAAAATCTCCACAAGGTCCCGCAACCCCCTGCCACCGGCAACTAGTATTATTAATTTAGCGTCAAAACCTTGTAATTTAGTCCCAGAAAATAGTGCGAAAATGGGAGGCACGACCCTCCCCCTCACCCTCTCACCGTCAAGCGGTTAATATCACACAGTTACACCGCGTCGTTAGGGCGTCCTTTTTATCTCTCCACTCTCTCTTGGACAGCACTCAGCAGCAATAATGGGTCAGCAAGAATGAATCCTGCGCTGGAATAGGTTTCTGAAAGCGTCAGAAACCGCGTCCCCCCCCCCCACCATCTTTTAACCGCAAACTGGCACTTGATTTAGCGCGCGGTTTTTCACAATTTTATCCTCGATATTGGCCGCCTTGAGACAAACAGAAACTGAAGCTGGGGGAGCCACGGTTTTCTCCATTTTTGTCACGGTCTTGCGCCGTGACGACCTCTACAATTTCTTAACTTTCTTCATTTTAACCGTGAATTAACGCTTTTTCTGTCTTTTTAGTCGCAAAATATCGTATTTAAATTTACAGTATAAAACCGCGAAGAATCACGAGGCCGTTTTGGTAACCCCTCCTCCCATCAACAACACTACGGCATGCTTCTACATCCACCTCCCCCCCCCCCAATTTGGTTATTTGGTGGTTGAAACAGGGAAAAAGTATTTTTTGAAAAATTAACTCCTTGAAACTTGAAATTGGTTATGAAGAAGTGAGCCAAACGGTGAAATTGATTTTTGAAAGAGCCAAATCCGCAAAATTGACTTTTCATAGAGACAAACTGGCGAAATTCGTTTGGCCGTTCGAGTAGGCCACATATACCCCGCCGTTTATGTTTTTTTTAAAGTGACAAACCCTCTGAGTTGTGATTTCAAACGACTGAACCCCTCGAAATAGTGTTTTTTCAACAGCCAAACGCGAGAAATTGGTTTTATTTAGAGTCAAATCCGTGAAAATAGGTTGCCGGAACCGCGGGTTTTGGCTCAAATTGAGTCACTATGAAAAAAAAAGTAACAAAAATGTAAATTTGTATGAAAACAGAAATTGTTGTTTTTTTTTTTTTTTCATCACACGAGCCATTGAAGGGAATCTCATCGTGATTTCACGTTTTTAGGACCTTCCCCTCCAAATCCAGCCCAAAAACTCGAAGATGTTTACGTCAATCTGGCTTAAATAACAATTTTTATAGTTCCGCCTTTTCATTTTGTTTGCTACTGCATTCCTATACATTTCGCAATCCGACGACTTCGCAAAAAAAAAAAAAAAAAAAAAAATTAGGACTTTTGAGAAAGAATGTTGGGGTGTTTCGTCGATGGAAAATGGGTAAAAACGCAAATATTTTTCTTTTTTTTAAAAAGATTTACTTAAAAATCCATGTGTTCCAGCAACTATAAATTTCCTAATTTGGGGATTGTTGAACCTAGTGAAGGTAAGTCGAGTAGCCGAGGCTGGGGGCGTAGTATTCTGACGAGACAATGGGGGCGTGAGCGATGCTCGTAGTCAAAGCGACGGGTTTGTTCACGGTTCTGTAGGTGTTGGCGTATGAGGTGGCGACGGGAGCGGCGGCAACAGTTGAATAGGTGGCAACAGGGGCGGCGGCCGTGTAGGTGGTGGTGTAGGCGGGAACTGCAGCGGCGGCGGTGTAAGCGATAGGCTTGTTGACCGTTCGGTAAGTGTTGGCGTACGAGGTGGCGACTGGAGCGTGAGCAATTGTGGACGTGACGACAGGGGTGGCGGCGGCCGTGTAGGTGGTGGTGTAGGCGGGAACGGCAGCGGCGGCGGTGTAAGCGACAGGTTTGTTCACCGTTCTGTAGGTGTTGGCGTATGAGGTGGCGACGGGAGCGGCGGCGACGGTTGAATAGGTGGCAACAGGGGCGGCGGCCGTGTAGGTGGTGGTGTAGGCGGGAACGGCAGCGGTGGCGGTGTAAGCGACGGGCTTGTTGACTGTTCTGTAGGTGTTAGCGTACGAGGTGGCGACAGGAGCGTGAGCAACGGTGGTCACTGCTGGAGTGTAGCCGTAGTGAGCAGCGTAGCCGTAGTCGTTGCCATAATAGCTGTAGTCACCGGCGTAGTACGGTGAGTTAATGAATCCAGCCGAAACGGCAGCGAACAACAAGGGAAAAACGACCTAAAAGAAAATAATTTTTAAAAAATGTTGACCAACAAATCGAAGCCTAAAGCCCTTACCAATTTGTACATCTTTGATGCTACTGAGTGTTGCTCAACATTCAATGAAATTTGAACCCCCTGAAAATCTTTTTATATGCCCCGTGAACTAAGTTTTCTCCCCCACTTATTCCCACTGGTGTTTTAATTTTATTTCATTTTTATCGTATTCCTGAGATGCCTCGTACCTGCTCTTCTTCTTTTGTGATGATCCCACAACTTGATTGACCTTTAAATTTTCGCCAAACTCATTTTTTTCCTCCTGAGAAAATATCAAGAATGATGTGACAGTTTGGATTCCGTGAACATTCGGATAATCTTCTACATTTAAAAGAAGTTTTTCCCTTAAACGGAGTAGTTGACGAACGGTTCCACCTTAGGGGTGAAAGTAATTCACTTGGTAATTAATCCGTTGATTAACCACCGTTAATTCTAATTAAACGTTTTAATTAGTTCGCTTCTTCGACTCAGGGGAAGAAGAAAAAAATTCTAGAATGTCTTAATCCAGCTCTGGCACTCCCCCGACAGGCCGTCGCGTTCACTAATAAACATATTGAGCAACGATGTAAAACAAGATGAGATGACAAGTGGCCACCTCCCTTATTTGTGGACGCAGAGACACGGGGTGGCCCCAATTCTTCAGCCCCTTGAAGAATCTTCACCCCTTTTTTTCCCCTGTGGCTGTGGATATTTTTTTTTTTCGAAACTATCACAGAGTGAGTTAAAAGAAGGGAAGGGGGCTCGATTACACATCATTTCGAGTAATATATAAGCGAGTTTCTCCGTTGATAAAGTTATAATTTGATTGTGTGTGTTCAACAGTTCAAATCAATTCACCAGGATTAACACCATGAACACTTTGGTAAGATTTTAACAATTTTTTTTCCAGGTTTATTTGTTGGAAGTGAAAAATTGTTTTATTGTTTAATGGTCTATAGGTCGTTCTTTCGTTCCTTTTCGCCGCCGCTTCGGCCGGTTACATCGCACCTGCCCCACTCGCCTACAGTGCGGGATACGGCTACGCCGCCCACGCCCCAGCCTACTACGCCTCTGCCCCTGCCGCCTACACCACCTACGCCGCTCACGCTCCAGCCGTCGCCATCGCCCATGCTCCCGCTGTCGCCGTTGCCCATGCTCCGGCTGTCGCCGTTGCTCACGCTCCAGCTCTTGCTGTCGCCCATGCCCCCGTCGCCACGTCATACGCCAACACCTACCGTACGGTCAACAAACCGGCGTTGGCCATCGCTCACGCTCCAGCCGTGACCTACGCTCACGCTCCAGTCGTGTCCTACGCTGCCGCTCACGCACCAGCAGTCGCTTACACCGCCCCCGCCGTCTCCTACGCTCACGCTCCCCTCGGTCTGGGCTACTCCTCGCTCGGCTACGCTAAGTCCTATGGCTACGGCCTCGGATACTCTTCCCTCCTTCACCGTAAATAAAAACTTTCAACTGTGTGAATAAGCTCACTGTAAAGTGTAAATATTCTTTATACCGTTAAGTTGTAAAAAAAAATGTCAATAATTATCGTGTTTATCTCAAAATTTTGTGATTTCCACTCGTTCAGAACTGAATGGACGCCTTCATTGTATTTAAATTTCATTTTTCATTTTTGCTCAATTAGTAAATAAAAGAACGAGATGCCAAAAAGAAAGCGTTTTGTTCACCATTTCCCTCCACAAAATTCATAATTTCAGCCAGAAGCTGCTGCCACCCGCACAAGAATCAATAGAGACAGTAACGTACCGAGGTAGTATCGAGGGGGAAGGACCACCCCGGGCCCCCCGAAAAGCCTAAATTAAGGAAAAATAAGAACTTTTAGGTTCTATATTCATGGGCGTAGGTTTATGAATGAAAAGAATGGACAGCGATTTGGCTCCTTTCTACGAATTTCTTTCTATATCCGACCTGGAGAAAATTGTTGAAGTTGCACAGAAAACAGTTCGTTGTTGTTTACACACACAAAAAAAAAAGTTTTGGTTTGATTGTTCAAAAATATAAAAAGAATACTTTTTGTTTTTTCCTTCTAAAAGCAATCTCACTTTATCAGGTTATGGGCTGCAGAAGACGCTGTGCGTAAAACCACGTTCTGCTATTGTAAAGAGATAATGGATTTTGGAAAAATTTTAATAGGGCTTTTAGAAGGCAAGTCTAACTGGTCAACATGGAAATACAAAATCATGGTTGTGCTAAAAGGTATTCCAAGAGCGATTGAAGTTATCGAGGGAAAATTCACAAAACCTATGCCACCTGATTCTCAAGATCCAGAAGATCGAAGGACGTATGCCGATGATCTGGCCAGATTCATGAAAGTTGAAAGTGAAACATTGATAGTTCTGACTGCTAACATGTCCGAAGACGTAGTACAGAAAATAATGCGTTATGACACTGCCAAAGAGGTCTGGGATGAGCTTCATCGCCTCTATCACGGCGTATCGGAAGATAAAGCCTACGATTTGTGCCTACAATTCTTTAGTTATGAATGGCAACCTGGTGATGATGTTGCTACTAACATGTCGAAGTTGAAAAATACATGGGATGGTTTGAAAAAGGAAGCTCGATCGTATGACGAAAACGGATGTGAATTACCGGAGCTATTTCTAATCTGCAAAATCCTTGGATCGTTACCCAAAGAATATTTTTCATTCAAATCGAGTTGGATGCTTTTGCCGAAGCAAGATCGAAATATCGATAATTTAACTGACAAGCTATGTGCTCATGAACGGGCTTTAGCAAGTAGAAACACTCCTATTCAAAGCGGCCAAGAAGCTTTAGCTGTGGATTCAAACTCAGGCTCGCGAAGTAAAGAAAATAAGTTCTTTAAGGATCAGAAAGAAATAAGGAAAGATATGACTTGCAAGTATTGTGGAATGAAAGGCCATTTCGTCAAACAGTGCTTCAAATGGAAGAACGACGGAAGACCTCCAAAGCCGAAAAGTGATCGTGTCAACACGGTACTCGCAATATCCGTCATGTCGTCTGACTCCACTTCGGGAGATGAACGGAAAGAATATTGGTTTGTCGATAATGGAGCCACCAACCATAACACACCGTCAAGAGAATTTTTCACGACGTTTACACCGTTCTTACCGGCTCACTATGTTACTACTGCCAACGGTAACACAGTTGAAGCTAAAGGAAAGGGGAGCATTATTGTCGAAGCAAACGTTAAAGGAAAAATTAATCGATTCACGCTATCCGACGTTTGGCTCGTTCCGAAAATTAAGAAAAATTTATTTTCGGTTCTCTCGGCTCAAGACAAGTTACCCCAAAGTTTGTTTAGTTCCACTCGTGAAAATTGTACCTTTACCGCGAACCACCAAACGATAGTCGAAGGGCATCGAAGTTGTAACGGCGGACTGTACAAGTTGAAAATGAAAGTTGTACCACCTTCGACAGTCAACTTAGGCCCGATTTCACCAACTTCTTAAACCACGATCAACAATTAATCGCGATTGCAATGTCCCAGACCTCTTTGGCAGTGTCATAATCAGTATGTTTTTCCACCCGTCCTATCTGAATTGAAACATATGTTTATGGAGAGGACGCGGCACTGAACTTGTGTAGTGTGTTGAATGGAAATCGCTATTAGTCTCTTAAGAAAATAAACTTCAGTTGTTTCATGAACGACTTGGACATCAAAATAAGCGTCATGTCAAAACTCTAATCGAAAGGGAATTTGGAATAAAAACGCAGCTTGACAGCGAATTATGCGAAGGGTGTGAATACGGGAAAGCTCATCGTCTACCGTTCAGAAAACGCGAAAGAGCAAAATTTCCAGGTGAACTTGTTCACACTGACGTCTGTGGTCCATTTAACCCCTCAGTTTCTGGATTCAGATATTATGTTTTGTTCAAAGACGACTACTCCAAGTTCAAATTTGTTTATTTTTTGAAACAAAAATCGGAAGTCAAGGAGAAAATCGAGCAATTCTTAGCAGAAATGAAAAATTCTGGCTACAGGGTGAAAGAACTGCTCAGCGATAACGGAGGAGAGTTCGATAGTGGAGCTATTCGCCATATTTTGACAAGAGAAGGAATCAAACAACGTCTGATTATGCCCTACACTCCACAACAGACTGGATGTGTTGAAAGCAGGGGCGGATCCAGGTCTGAATCCTAGGGGGGGTAATGCCGATGACCCCCCCCCCTTCTCCCTTTACATCAAACACCCTCATGTTACATCATTACATCGCTTCCAAAATTCATAAAATATTGGGTTGATGTTTCAAGACAAATGAGGATGTGTAGTACCCATGCCGAATTAGTCCTACCACATTATTCTTTTCCCCTGCAAATTAACGGTTACCGACGCTAGGGACCTAGTGGAGTCCCAGAACACCAAAACGCCAAGTTTAACGCATAAATTATCGTTTTCTGGAGGCAAAATGGTCAGTTTTTTTTATATAAAATCTAGAATAGAAGGCTTCAAAATTTTCAACCGAGGTGGAGCTAGGGGCTTGAAAAAGTTGGGAAGGCTAATGGAATGAAGGTTGATGGGCAGAAATCAAGCTCACAGAGCATACATTGGTCGGAAACAGGTGATTTTAAGCCTTTCACCCATTTTAGAAAAAAAAGGCCCGTAAGTTTGTAGCGCGCTCCGCATTGGTCGTGGAAAACCAATGTACTTATTCACATGAATGTATTGGTGTAGGAAATTTAATGACCCTAAATGTTTTGTACGAGAAGGGTTTTCCTCTATAAAGCCTCTCGTAGAACATAGAAAAAACTGATAAAATGACCCAAAAGTCGCGGTTTTCGGGCAGCCAAAAGTTGTGCCTACTGTTTCAAAGTATTAATTTTTTATGTCGAAAACTTTCTACTTTTACATACAGGTTGGATGCGAATAAGTGTAGAAAAAAAAATTGATGAAATTAGACCTCATTTGCAGTCGAAAACGCTAAATACACTATGGTAGTGGTACGAAAAACAAAATCCATCGAGATATGATTTTTCTAACATCTTTTTAGGATAACATCTTTTTCCCTGAATAAATGCGAGTAACTCGCTTTGTAGCAGACTTTCTGTAAATGTTTGGCTATGGATTCGGGAAAAACACTCTGCCACCCTGACAGACCCTGTCAGTACCGTGACAGAAAGTCAGGAATAGCAATTTTCGACATAAAATAACTATTTTCTGTCGCCTCAACACCTCCTTAAGATTGTACGATATGGGGGATTTTTTTCCATAAAATTCAACCCCCATTTGATCATAGTAAATCTGACTAGATAATGAATAATAGGCCGTAGGTGCGGAAGCAATGATCCATATCAAAAGGAAAAATAAGTCTTCTCCCACTGTTGATCAACATATCGACTTTCCATGGATCAGAGAAACTTCTCCAACGTGTCCCATTCAAAATTACTCATGAGCGTTTGTTTAATTAATTGGCAATTTTCCAGCAAAAATGACAATGTTTTTTAAAGAAGAAAAATGTAACTTTTCTCTTCAAAATCGCTTGTTGTGACCTGCAAAATTCAAACAACCCTTGCGAATTTCAACATGCTAAACGTCCTGAAAACCTCATCGTCAGTGGGCCTTTGAATGGAACTGACTGCCCACCGAACGAACGCCCACCGAACGAACGCCCACCGAACGAACGCCCACCAAAGTATCAAAAAATGTCGCCCCAGCAGCTGGCTGTCAAATAGAGTGCATTTACTACACCGAATTTCCACGTTTTTAGTTAATTTGCTATTATTCGACAGAAATTACCACTCAGTGTGATTCTCTTCTTTTATTTAGCCATTTCCGTACAATAATGCCTAATTTACTAATAACGTCGAAATTCGTATATTAGTAGTGAAATCCACTCTATTCGACAGCCAGCTGCCGAAGCGATATCTTTCGATGCTTTGGTGAGCCTTCACATCCAGTTCCATTCAAAGGACCGCTTCACATGAGGCTTTAAGGCCCGTACACAAGCTCTATGTCTGCGTTGTGTGGAGTGTGGAGTCTATGCAACCAAACAAATTTATTCCCTCGAAAAATGAAGCATTTTGATAGGTTGCATGGAAACCACACAACGAAAGCATAGAGATTGTGAACCCCCGATTTTTAGCATGCTAAAAACCGCAAGGATCGTTTGAATCTTATAGCGTTCCCCATTTGCACAAAATTCTGCATTTGGGCAGTTCATTTCCACCCGTCTTCACTGAATTAAATCATATGTTAGTGGTGAAGAGGGGTGGAAATGAATAGCGCCGTTGCAGAATTTTGTGCAAATGGGGAACGCTATTACTGGTTTTGAAGAGCACTCTTTTCCCCCAAAAATGGACATTTCTTCCAAAAAATCGCTATTTATTATTTTTTTAATTGTTATAAAAGAAAATGAGTCATTTTCGTGAGTTTTCCACCAAAATTTCCCCGCCAGAAGGGCCCCCCTTCAGAAGCACCGAAAACCCGAGTTTTTTTGCCTGTAACTCGAAAAGTAGTAGGTACGCGTTCCATGGAAATTTCCCGTAAAACTGGGTTTTCCTATAGCGGCGCAAAACGCTTAGCGAGCGCAGCGCATTTTACATTTATTCCTAGTTACATCTTCACTTTTCGACTGGGAAACAATTTAAATGACGCTGCGCTGAGCGTTTTGCGCTGCTAGGAAAATCTAGCTTTAAGACATTGTAGAGCACTGAATTTCCTTTAGAATTCAAACAACCATCTACATGTATAGACCAGCAGTCAGGTAACCTAGCAACGAAGACCACTGTTTTTTTGTTCGTAAGACTGGTGAACGAACAATTTTTGTCGCTCTTTACGTCGATGACGGACTCGTTGCTGCTAGAAACGAGGAAGAAGCAGCATAATTCATCGAAGAAATCAAAAAGGAGTTCAAAATAACGACTAAAGAAGCAAGTTATTACCTGGGACTGGAGATAGAAAGGCATTCTCATGGAATAAAAGTCAGTCAAAAAGCTTATACGACCAAACTTTTACAAAAATACGGAATGGATGAATGTAGACCAGTAAAAACTCCTATGCTCCGCGATGGAACTGATCGCGAAGAAAATGAAGAAAAAGGGAAAACTGAAGATTTCCCCTATCGTCAAATCTTCGGGGCTCTCATCTACCTGATGGTGGGCTCAAGGCCTGACATAGCGTATGCTGTGGGCACTGTGAGTCAAAAGCTCGACAATTACACCTGGCAAGACTGCGTCAAAGTAAAGAGAATCCTACGCTACTTGAAAGGAACGACAGATTTCGGCATTTTCTACAAGTCAAGCGGTGGATCTGATCACATGGAAGACAAGATGACTGGAAGGTCAACAACAGGCGTCGTTTGTCTCTACGCAGGAGCAGCTATATCGTGGATTAGCCAACGTCAACCGTCTGTAGCAGTCTGAAGCAGAGATAGTCGCTGCAAGTGAAGCTGCAAAGGAGTCAGTATGGCTCAAACGACTGCTCAAGTTTTTAACAAATCGAGACTGGAAGCCTGCTATTCAAGTCGACACTATGGCAGCAATTCGTCTAGCGCAAAATCCCGAATTTCACAAGCGAACGAAGCATATACACGTTCGACACTTTTACGTAAGGGAGCTCGTCATGGCTGATGAAATTAACGTCGAAAAAGTCGACACAGAATTTCAAGTCGCTGATATAATGACGAAACCATTATTTACACCTCGGCATTTGAAGCTATGCAACGAAATGGGAGTCTACCCTTGATGCACGAACGAACTCCTATAAAGTTATCAATGAGGGAGGGTGTTGAAGTTGCACAGAAAACTTCAAAAATAAGGTTACAACTGATAACTGCAAACAGTATGGACTGAATATTCGATTGAGCTCACGAGACTGCTATTCTGGTGGCTCCAATACAGAAAATTCGCGGCTAAAATAAAAAAAATACACCATAAGCGCAATAATGTACTGATCGGCAATTTTGCAACAATGGCTGACGCGGCAAAAACCCAGGAAAAAACGCTAATATTCGTGACTGTAACTGCGAAAATGCGATGATTCGTGTAGTCTCACGATGCAACTTTCAGACCAAAATTGAGTAAAAATCGTTGATTCGCAATATACGAGGCTAACATTGACAAAAAAAACAATCATTCGGGTTAAAATTGGGCAAAAATGGCAAATTCACAACCGAAGTGGCAAAAAGTCGCCCATGTGCGTATAAAAAAGAGAATAGACATGCTAATTCGCTGCAAAATTAGCATAAAATGCTAATCACAGTGAGAAAATTATAATTCGCTGATACAATTGAGGAAAAACGTTAGTTCACAAATATACAAATGAAGAAAATCACTAATTTGCGGCTAAAGTTGAGAAATCACAGATCCGTTGCTTCTGAAAGATTCGAGTCTCAAACTGAAAAACTGCGCTATAATCCATAGCGAAAAGTAGGAAAAATTTGCTTATGCTGGGCTAAAATCGAAAAAAACAACGCGGCTGAAATTGTAAAAAACCACTAACTATCGAGGCTACGATGAAGTAAAACACTATTTTTCAACTCGAATTGAGAAAAAGTGCTGATTCGCTGCTAAAAATGGCAAACTTGCAGCTGAAAACGGGCATCAAGCCTATTCGTGGCTGGCGAAAATGGAGGAATACAGAAATTGGGAAAAATCACTTAATCCCAACTTAAATTGGAAAAAAAAAACACAAATGCGTAGCTTCTGTTTGAGGCTAAAGCTAATAGTCCAGTCAATCTAAGCTTTGGAGCGGAAATAAAAATGGGATTTTGTTTTTTTGCGGGAATGTGAAGGAGGTGGCCCCCTGATCAATGTCTAATAAAGTCCCGAGCTAAACGCCCTCCCCCGAATGAAGGGGGAGCGTTCAAAGCCATCTTTTCGAGGTTTTTCGCCTGTATCTCAAAACTGGTGTGTCTAAGACGATTTTTTGCGAGTACAGAATGAAAGCATATTGAGTTCCCTATAACTTTTATTCCATACATTTTTTTAACATTCCTCGGAGTTTTCGAGGCATACGCCTCTGGAAAGAGACCTTGAATACTTGGTTGGGAAACAGTCTTCCACCAAGGGAATGTGAGTGGAAGAAAGGGGAAGGGGGATAACTGGCTTCTGTGACCACCACGGCCGCCCCTGTACCATTTCACGCGCTGAACTCCATATTCGGCCGCTGCACGGGGATGAGTGCGAGTCAAGATGTGGTTGCAGGAAAGCCGAGGTATTCTGCTTCAAGGTCAGCAGCAACTCCCAGTGGGACTGCACCAATACAGAGGCGTAGCAATAGCCCCCATTGAGCTGAGCTGAGCTCAGGGTATTTTCCCCTCATCGACTTATCTATTTAACTGATATGATATATGAACTATATCGTTCATAATTTAAAAAATAAAAATTAACTCAGTGCTTAGCAAAACATTGGGGGTACGACGCGACGCAGTGCTGCTATTCTCTCAGTCCTCTGTCTTCAGACTAGGCGAAGAAAGTGCAATAAAAATGAATGCTTCAACTCAAAAATAATGTAATTAACTAATTTTAATTTTAACTTTCTCTAACTAATAAACATTTCTTATGAGGACTTCCAGCAATAAGCGTCAAAATCTTCTCCTTATTCAGTCTAAGATTGAGCTGATTGTAAGATATGATTGTAAGAACTAGCCAGTGGCGGATCTACGGGTGGGTTTTGGGGGTTTAACCCCCCCCCCCCTAAGAAGATGGTGTCCGCCAAAAATTTGTTAATAGTCATTCCAGAGATTTCTTCTAATACCTTGCACATACCAAAATGCGACTGTTCAAGGGGGATCTGCACAGAATGATGATTTCTCGACGAATGGGCGATCTCGTGATGGTGAGGCCACCATTCATTGAGGGGGTGGGGGGCTCCAAAAATCATAAATAGATTTTAAAAAAGGGATTTTTAGGTTTCAAAGCGATGATTAGCGGTAAATATTGAGAACAAGCGATCATTTGCCACTTAAATTAGGAAAAATGCACCAATTCGAGATATCTGAAGGCAACTTCGCGGACAAACCAGAGAAAAAACGCCAACTCCAAATTCCTATAGGCCTTTAAGGCAGAAGAAATTGAATTGCGTTCTAATGTGCTACTCTTTGGGCAAGTACGCGGGAGAACGTTGAAAAAAAAACGCTAATATCAAATAGCGGCTTTTAGCGGTAGCAGAAAAGCGTTGACTCATAGTAGAAAACGAAAATAAATCACTAATTCGTGGCTGAAAATGAAAAAAAATCACTAATATGTGGCGAAAATTGAGAAAAAGCTGAAGTCCATTGCTCACCTGGCTCAACAATTAATTTTTGAAAACGCAAAATTCGTGGTTTTCTCGAGGGAAAAAGAGAAAAAAGCGCAATTGGCTAAAATTGAGAAAGTCACGTAATTCGCGGCTAAAACTGAGAAAATCTACTAATTCTGGCCTAAACTTGAAGTAAAACGCTCATTCACAACTAAAATGGAGAAGTAAGCCAATTCGCGGAACAATTTGAAAAAATTGGCTAAAATTGAGGAAACGCGGTAATTCGTGGCTAAAATTGAGAAATAATTTGCGACTAAAAAATTAGAAAAAGCGCTTAGATCGCGGTAAAAATTGAGAAAAAAAGCTAATTCACGGATACAAGTGATAGAAAAGCCGCTTATTGACGGCTAAAACCGAGACAAACCGCTAATTCCCGTAAACTGCTCATTTGCAACTAAAACAAAGATAATTGAATATTTAATTCGTGGCTAATTTTGGCGGAAAGCGCTTATCAGCAGCTAAAATGGAGAAATATGCTACTTCTCGGCACAAGCAAGCGCTAATGTAAAGGTAAATTTCAAAGATACTTACATTTGGTAATTCCGCTTGTTCATGGCTAAAACTGATACAAACGCTAATTCCCGGGTAAAATTGGGAAATTGCGTTGATTCACGGCCAATTTAACAAAAGGCGCTCATTCGCGGAGCTGAAATGGAGATGAAGGCAAATTCACGGATGAAAATCCTCCAGTTCGAAGCTGAAATTGAGTAAAAGCGGTGATTCAGGCGTGAAATTAAGGAATAATTCACGTTTAAAATTCGGAAATAATTCTCAGCTAAAACGAAGAAAACAAAACGCTAATTCTCTGCTAGAACTGAGGAAACGAGATAATTTGCGGCTAAAATGGTGATAAGCGCTAATTCGCATGACTAAGAAGTGAAGAAAAACACTAAAATTAGAGGAATAAAACGTTAACTCGTGGCTAAAATTGAGACAAACCACTAATTGCCGTCTAAAATGTAGAGGAAGAGCTCATTCGCTGTTAAAGATTCAGTGAATTCGCGGCTAAAGTGGGCAAGAAGCTTTATTCGCCGCTGAAACGGAGAAGAACAATGAATCGCGGATCAATTTGAGAAAATCCACTAATTCACGGCTAAAATTGAGAAAATGCGGTGATTCGCGTCTGAAATGAAGAAAAACATTCGCGGCTTAATTTGGGAAAAACCGCTAATTCATTTGAGAAAAAGCCAATTATTGGTTCGTATAGAGGCATGTTTGCGGCTGAAACTCAGGAAAAAAGAGAGAGATTCATGGTAGAACCCCTCCCAAGTTAAAATCCTAGATCCGCCACTGGAACTAGCAAAAAAACAAAATACCATATATTTATTGCATTTATTTTGCATTTTTATGCTTAGATTGACTGGACTATAAACAAAAAACCCTAATCCACATCAAAAATCGAAGGAAAAAATGCCAATGCGGGACTAAAATGTGAAAAAACGCGGTTATAATATATAAAAATTCACTAACAAGCTCAGCATAAATAAAGAAAAATTCTTGTTTTCAGCTCAAATTGGGAAATACTTTTATTCCCGGCTAAATGTCGAGAAAAACGTCGATTCTTGGCTAAAATTGAGAAAATTCGCAAATTCGCAGGTTAAAAACGCTTCTACGCAGCTAAAATTGGAAAAAAAAAAAAAAAAAAAAAAAAAAAAAAAAAAAAAAAACGCTAATTCTCAGCTGGGAAATGGAGGAAAATTACAAATTCGCGAAATTGTGTTGAAATTTCTAATTTAACTTCGTGTCTTCTCGCCTTCTGAGGGCAAAGTTGTGGCTAAAAGTGAGAAAAATTGCAAATTCGTGATTATACGTAAAAAAAATAAATAAATAAATTTAAAAAAAACTGATTCGAGGCTAGAAGTGAGAAGAAACGCTAATCTATAGCTAAAAAAAAAAAAAAAAAAAAAAAATCAAAATTGCTAATGTGGTGCTAAAATGTATAATAACCCGCTAATTCGCGGCTAATATTGGGAAAATCAATCATTACCCCGGCTAAAAATAAGAAAAAGGTTAATTTTCAGCCTAAATTGAAAAAAAATGCTAATTCGCTGTCAAAAACGAAAAAAATTCAATTTGCAGCTAAAATATTGAAAACCGCCAATCCATGGCTAAAATAACAAATTTCATTAAATTCACGAGTTGGAAACGCTTCTACGACCACTAATTTGTGGCTAAAATTAAGACAAATTTCAATGGATATGGATGAAAAACCCAGAAATTAGCGGTTAAAACTAAGAAAAAATCGCTAATCCATAGCGAGAGGTGAACAAAAAAGTGCTAAGTTGTGCCAGAAAATTAGAAAAGAACCGCTATTTCGCGGCTAATATTGTGTTAAACACTTGAGAAAAACGCTAATTTTCAGCTCAAACTGATTCAAGTGCTAATCAATCCTCTGATCTTTGCTAAATAAAGAAAAACAAATTGTTAATTAAATTAATTAAAGAAAATGCCAACTCGAAGAAAGTTAAGAAACACCGCTAATTCACAGGGTAAAAAGCTACTTTGCTGCTTAAGTTGAGAAAAAGCGCATATTTATGTCTATTTGTGATGGGGGGGGGGGGGGTAATCCGTGGCTATAATTGAGAAAAACGTTACACGCGGGCCAAAATTGAGAAAATTCCTAATTGGCTGGTAAAGTTGACAAAAAGCACTCAAAATGGAGAAATTCGCGGCCTTAATCTTGGCATAATTGGCGGATAGGGTGCGGAGATAGCGGAAATGCACCATCCACCAGTGAGTAGTGATAGGACTGCGTCAATGTTGGTGGGGAGGGCGAAATTGCAGTTGCAGAGACTCAAATTCTGGAGGTCCAACGTGCATTTTCATTATACTAATCAATGCCCTCCGAAATGATTTTGTAGAATCCCTACGTGAAGGCTATTTAAACGATTATAACCGCCGCGTCAAATGAGCACACGTTCCGTGAAAAATTATGACAAAAAAAAAATCACGGAGTTCGAGGCTTTCCTCTTTTTCACGCACGACGTTAACAATTCCCCCCTCCCCCATTTTTGTTCGTATAGCGCTTTTCATTCTCATTCCCTCTCACTCTCTCTCGCTCTAAAAAAAAAAAAAAGGAGGAAGTTCCGAGAATTTTACATGTTCTGGTCACATTCGCGAATGAAAATAAAAGTGAATAAAAGAGGACAAGGTTGTACGGTGAAGAATTCACACAGTGTCACACCTGCTGGACAAAAGAGTCTATCAGACCGTCTTTTTTAAAAATGATTTTTTGTCTTCAATGGGTCTCTATGGCCATGGCAGTGGTGTGTCTACTTTTAGTATAGGCTATTTTCATATGAAAAGGACACGAATACACGGTGTTTGACAGGGCGGGGGGGGGGCTTCAGTATAGGATGGGATGAATTCCGCCGCTGAGCTTTATACATAGGAATCCTCTATATACGTATACAAGCGTTTGGAGACCACAAGAATAACGATGAGGGGAACACAGATTTTTTTTTTAGGATTATTGGCTCTCACAGAACAAACAGTGACTCTTACGCTCACTCAAAACGCCAACCTCGTAGGACCGACTATCTGCGGCAATACGACTTTCGGGCCTTAATGCCGTCGAAAATACAAGTTTATAGGGTCGAAATGTTTAATTTCAAGCAAAATTGTAAGTTTCAGGGCCTATTTTGTGGTGGGTGAAACTCGGGCCACCCGGCCTCATCAGCGCTAAACCTGGCAAATTTTGCATGAAATTGAAAGTTTCCTGTCTTAATATCCGCGAGATAGATATTTTCGGGTCTTAACTTCAGCAAATTTGCACGTATGGGATCTTATTACAATTGTCAGTTTCGGGACAGCGCCAAAAGTCTGACTCCCAAAATTGAGAGTTTCCTGGCTTAATATCTGCGTAATTGCAAGTTTCGGATCCTAATTTTGAAGGAATCAAGACATTTTTCTCAATTTTTTCCACGAATTAGAGCTTTTATAATTTTAGCAGCGAATAATTTCTTAATTTTAGCCGTCAGTGACAAGCTTGTAGGTACTCTATTTTAGCCGATTCGCGGCTGTATTTTGAGAAAACGCCGCAGTTACTTCGCGGTTTCTGGAGTAAGCGTGGACATTTTAGAGAAACGCCAATTTGTTGACACAATTAGAAGCGTGCGTCTTATCTTTCGGAAGGCATTCGTGTTATCAGTTCAGTGTTTTCTCTGTGAGAAGTGGAATCAATTTTAAGTTTTTCTCGCTTTTTCTAGGAACAAGGTAATTTTGAAATCGTGAACTTTTATGGTTTATTGTATGCTAGTTGTAGAATTAAATTAACACATTTTTAACTTCTAGATGATAGTTGAAGTGAAGGAGAGGCTCGGAGAGCTGTGAGCCCTCGTCGGAGGGTTCGACCCAAGTTCAGCCGTGGACTCGGAATTCTCCCATGATATGCCTCAGCTTTCAAAATTACCTTGTTCGTAGAAAAAGCAAGAAAAACTTAAAATTTATTCCACTTCTCACAGAGAAAACACTGAACTGATAACACGAATGCCTTCCGAAAGATAAGAGACGCACGCTTCTAATTGACAAGAGCCAATTTGCGGTTAAAATTGAGAAACATGCGTTGATTTCCTGATAAATGAAGGAAAACGCTAATCATCATCAACAATTGAGAAAAACTGCTAATATGTCACGGCTAAAATTGGGGATAAAACGTTCATTCAAGGCTAAAATGAGGAGGAATGGTTCATCCGCAGCTAAAATTGAAAAAAACCGCTATACCACTTTGCATCTAGCGGCTGAAAAGTGCTTATTCACGGCTAAAATAATTTGATGAAACGCAAATAATTCACAGTTTTCACGGGCATTTGAATTTTGGGGAAATACTAGTTGATTCACGGCTTTTGCAGTAAGCGTGGAGAGAGAAATTGATCATTCGCGGAAAAAATTGAGAAAAAGCGCTGACTCCCAAATAAAATGAATAAACACGCTAATTTGCGCCTAAAAACGAGAAAAACAGCTAATTCACGGCTAAAATTAAGGGAACGCAAATTGAATTGAAATTTGGAATAATTGCTTATTCGCGGCTCAAATTTAGAGATAAGTATTTATCATTATTCGCGGCTGAAATGTAAAAAAAAAAACTCTGACTCCCGGCAGCTACGCTACGATTGAACATTATAAGCCCCAAAAATCTGTTTATTTGTGGCTTAAGTTGGGGGAAAACTCTAGTTCTTAGGCTAAACTTGAGAAAAACGCACTTTTATTCGAGCCTTAATTTGAGAAAAACGTTTATTCGCGGATAAATTGGGGAAAACACTAGTTCACAGTAAATACTCAGACAAAATTGATCCTAAAAGATCTTCACTTAATTGAAAATAACGCGGAAAAAAATAAAAGCTCAAAGGATTTATAATAAGAAAAGTTTCATGATTGGATTTTTAACTCTCTAATCTCCAAATACCTAAGTAAACAATAACTTTTTTTTTTTTAATGTAAACAAACACATGGGATGTCAGGTGCAATCTTGAAGTCTGTCTGGTTCTTCGTTTGCTTCAACATTCCCCCTCAAACGAAATACCTGTAGACCATCTCTGTGTTTCACGAATGAGGCGTTTGCCAACCCTTTAGTGAGGATATCTGCCAACTGCCTTCCGGTAGGGATGTGTTCGAGTACGGATTCCCCGGCTTGATACTTTTCTCGAACGAAGTGATAACGAACTTCAACATGCCTTGTTCGACGATGAAATTCCGGATTCTTCACGAGCTTGATAGTGCTTCTATATTGTCCACATACAAAGTTGGCGAAATTTCGGCGCTTGAAATTTCCTCGAATAATCGTTTTAGTCAAACTATTTCTTTTGTAGCCTCACTTGCCGCGATGTATTCCGCTTCCGTAGTACTCAAAGCAGTAGTAGCTTGCTTCCTACTAGTCCATGAAATGGCACCACCTCCAAAAGTTGTAACAACTCCAGTTCTAGAACGACGTGTACTTAGGTCGTTGGCGAAATCACTGTCTGAAAAACATTTCAGCTCAGGTGGCGCACCAGACTTATACAGTAGACCCATGTCTAGCGTGCCATTCAGATATTTGAAAATTAACAGCGTTCCAATCTGACCACCTTGGCTTGTCTAGCACTTCAGACGCAACGCTGACAGCAAACATCAGATCCGGTCGAGTTGTCATGGTCAAATAAAGAAGGCTTCCTACAGCTTCTCTGTACGGAATTCTTTCTTCGAGTGGCGGATCTTGGTCCTCCCGATAAATCATCTTCTCACAGGGCGTTGAAACTGAATTAGACTCTTCCATCCGAAATTTCGAAATAATATTCTTGGTGTATGACTCTTGACTCACGAAAATCGAACCATTCTTCAATTTTGAAATCTGCATGGCCAAAAAGCTGTCCAGATTTCCCGTCGTGATCTTGAATTCTTCTTTCAATTTTTGTAACAAATCTTGAATTTCATCTTGATCCCCGACAATAATTCCATCATCGACGTAAATTCCGACCATGAGTTTTCGACCTTCTGTACAATACTTGATGAAAAGACATGGATCCGCCTGACTTGATGTAAAACCCAAAGACTCGGTGAATCGGACGAAACGTTGGTTCCAGCATCTAGGAGACTGTTTCAGCCCGTAAAGACTACGATTTAGCCTGCAGACCCTGTCACTACCATCATTGAAGCCCTCAGGCTGTTCCATATACACTTCTTCTTTCAGCTCTCCGTAAAGAAAGGCTGTCTGAACATTGAATTGCCCAAGCTCGTACTTCTCGGCTGCTGCTACGCTTAAAAGTGCCCTAACTGTGTCAAAACGGGCAACTGGACTGAAGGTTTGAACGAAGTCAACACCGTACTCCTGAGTGAATCCCTTGGCAACCAAGCGTGCCTTATGCGTTCGATAGCACCGCTGGGTTTCTTCTTGATTTTTAACACCCATTTATTAGGGATCACCTTCTTATCTTTTGGGCGATCTACCAAAGTCCACGTATTATTTTCGGCTAAGGAATTGAGTTCTTGTTGCATAGCTTCTTTCCAACGTTCCTTTTCATTTGATTTGTTGACTTGAGCAAAAGATAGATTTTCTGTGAGCAAAACGTAGTTATTAACCAAAAACGAGGGCATTCTGCTTTCACGCGTACTCCGACGAAGATTAAATTCTTGAAGCAGTTCTTCTATGTCATGGGATGCGTTTAAATTTTCTGACTCATCTTGAGTCCTTTCGATTGTTTCTAGTATCTCCCTAGTCACATCATTCTTCTCACAATCAACAGTTGAAATATTGAACTCAGCCGATGGCACCTCATTTTGTTGACTCTTCCGTCCACTTTCGGGGGCTAACGAAGACCTTAGCATTGATTTCGATTGAATCTGCCCCTCTTCTGAATTTAAAGACCCTTTTGAGAAGATAACATCTCGTGACAATATGACTTTGTTTCTTGACAAATCCCAGACCCGATACCCGCTGTGATAGCCATTGCAGTAACCCATGAAAATGCATTCTATGCTCTTTTTGTCCAACTTCTTTCTGTTGCATTTAGGCACGTGCGTATAGCATTTGGTGCCAAAAATTTGGAAATTGCTGATCTTAGGGGGTGAACATCTCGCCCATACTTCAATAGGAGATTTGTTATCTTCACCTGAAGGGCCAGTTCGATTTAATACGAAAGCAGCTGTATTAATTGCTTCAGCCCAAAGTTTCATGGGTACATTTTTGGCATGTAACATGGAGCGTGCGGCTTCTACTAGAGTTCTATTCTCTCTTTCGGCGGCTCCATTTTGCTGAGGGGTGTAGGGCATCGTTTGACGAATGGATATTCCGTTATCCAAAAACAGTTTCTTTATTTCTGCATTAATAAATTCCCCGCCTCCATCACAGAATACTCCTTCAATTTTGTTACCAACATTTTTAGCCTCCTTGAGAAACGTTTCGAAACACTTGGCCACTTCTGATTTATTTTTTATAAAGAAGACTCGCCTGTACTTGGAATAATCATCTTTAATACATAAAAAATAACGAGATCCACCTGGTGATACTTCATGAAAGGGACCGCAAACGTCCGCGTGAACCCATTTTCCACATTCCGTTGGTCGATCTTTTCTGCTTCGGAATGGTTGTCTGTGTTGCTTTCCGTAAGTGTAACCCTCGCATAAGTCGTCATCTATTTTAAGATCTACTCCAAATCTTTTAAGGACGTTCTTCACTTGTCTCTTGTTTTGATGGCACAATCTCTCGTGCCACACTTGCATTTCATCACTTGAGTCAGTAATGAACCCATGAGCCAATGCAGGCACTTGTGGCTCAAAGTCCAAAATAAATAAACCTCTCTGAACCCTTCTTCCCAGCAGGCATGATGTTCCTTTCTTTCTAAATTCGCAAGTTTGCTGATTTGCTCGAAATGCATAGCCTTTGTCCAACGCACGGGTAACAGAAAACAATTGTCGACTAACCTCAGGAACATACCAGACTTCTTGCAAGAAACTTCTGATGAGCTTGCCGTTGATCCTCGTTTTAACAATAATTTCTCCTTGCCCAAGGTTTTAATTGATTCGCGATTGCCGACTTGAACGTGCTTCGGCTGGCTAAACTGTCTGAAGGAAACGAAATAATCCATTGAGTTTGTCATATGCTCGGTTGCTCCAGTATCCACAATCCAGGTATTCCGATCGGAAGAATAGGTATTGTCAGTTATAAAAGCATGCCCGTCTTGCTCTTCCTTTTCAGGTTCATCCTTCTTTAAATTTCGAGTGCGTGAGTAGCAATCCCTTGCGAAGTGTCCAACTTTTTGGCATCTATAGCATTTGACAGGTTCTTTTCTTTGCAGAATTTTCTTCGAAGCATTTGCTATGAGAGCGTTTTCATTCATGATGTCTTTTTTGTCAGGAAGTCGCATTTCGATAAGTCTCAATCGTTCGGTCAAATTATTAACGGTTCGGTCTTGAATTGGAACACTTTCCCACACACTCTTAAATTCGAAATATTCGGAAGTCAACGTCGACAATATTCTACCCATTAATATCAACTCTGAAGCTCAGAGTTAACAAGTTTCTTCAACTCAACGTTCAACGCGTTGAAATCTCGCTGAAGTCGAGCAATGTGAGTAACGATGCTTTCAGTTCCAAGCTTTTAACTAGAGAAAAACGCTTCCAGTAGCCGATCAACTCTTTGACTTGAACTTTGCTCGTACGCCGACGTCAGTTTATCCCAAACTTCTTTGGCGCAGATACAAGACGACGTAAGTTCATCGTTCATCGCGTTCAATAAACTTAGTAGTATTAATTGTGCGAGTGCATCTTTTGAGTCGAAGTCTTCTCCATTTTCTTCATTACAGGTGAGCTCCCCTGTTACCACATCGAGAAACTTGTGGTGTTTCAGAACGAGAGCAATCTGCCGCTTCCATCGAGCCCAATTTTCTCCACCCTCCAGCTTTTCGACATGAGGTTTGAATTCAGTACGAACTTCTGCCATTCTTATTCAGCGCGTTGCTGGGCCCATAACCAATTGAAAATAACGCGGATAAAAATAAAAGCTCAAAGGATTTATAATAAGAAAAGTTTCATGATTGGATTTTTAACTCTCTAATCTCCAAAGACCTATGTAAACAATAACTTTTTTTTTTTTTTATGTAAACAAACACATGGGATGTCAGGTGCAATCTTGAAGTCTGTCTGGTTCTTCGTTTACTTCAACACACTTTTCAATCGCCCCCCAAAGAACGAAAAACAACAATCAACGTCACGCAGTAAGTTGCTAACTTGTTTTACATAACGTCTAACCATATAATTGGATTGACTTTTTCCTCGAATTAGCCCAGACATTGTAGTTCTCCAGTTGGATAGCATTTTTCGTCTGAGATTGGGACGCCTATTCGAATGAATTCCGATTGATGTGGTCCATTTTATCCAAAAAAATTCATTATTGTTTATGGGAGTTTGTTCCTACAGAACACCAACACACAAACGATTTCGACATGTAGAAAAACGACTGTTGATAACAACACTACAATCGACAGTTGCTATCAGCTGTCGTTTTGTCTGTTGCTAACTTTACAGAACAGGCCCCCAAGTGACTCAGGCGATTTTCTTTTTCTTTTTTCTTTTCTTTTTTTTTTTTTTTTTTTTTTTTTCATTACCAAGCTTTCTTCCCTACGGAAACATGGAAGTGAATTGGAGAAAAAGCGCCAATTTGCGGCAGAAATTGAGAAAGAGTGTTACTTTATTGCGCCGGTGAAAATCAATACAAAACCACGATTTAACGCTACGTTAAAATTACATTGCTTGCTCATTTACTTTAGGGCACGAGTGGCCTCGTGGACATTATAACATGGTGGCCCCAATAGGTGTAGGTATACGCCATACTGCTATTTATTTACTCACCAAACTGGACATTCCATCCCCCAAATGAAGACTATAGGACCGAAAACAGGACCTTTTGGCTGACAATGTGCTTTAAAACCTTAAATTTGGCTCAATCAATCCTTATTTCCTGAAATTTTATGAGAAAATTGTCAATTTTATGAGGTAATTGTGAATTTTATGAGGAAATTGTCGATTTTAAAGGGAAATTGTCAATTTACGAACAAATTTTCAATTTTATGAGTAAAATGTCAATTTTATGAGGAAATTGTCAATTATATTAGGAAATTGTCGATTTTAAGGGGACATTTTCAATTTTAAGAGGAAATAGTCAATTTTATGAGGTAATTGTGAATTTCATGGAGAAATTGTTGTACGTTTAATGATGAAAATGTTTGAAATAGCCAATTTTACGAGGAAATTGTCAATTTTATGAGGACATTGTGATTTTCATGAGGAAATTGTCAATTTTATCAGGAAATTGTCAGTTTTACGGGGAAATTCTCTATTTTATGAGGATATTGTCCATTTTACGACGAGAATCGTCGGTTTCACAAAAAAATTGCCAATTTCACTACGAAATTGTGTGTTTTATGAGAAAACAATCAATTTAATAGGACATCTTAAGCTTATGAGCATATTGGTTGATTTTATGAGGAAATTTCCTGTATTTGTCAATTTGATGAGTAAATCGTCACTTTATTAAGGAAATAGTCAATTTTATGAAGAAAATGTCATATTGTATTAGAAATTGCTCTTTTTAAATGAGTTTTCATGGAAAATTGTGAATTTCAAGAGGAAATCGTAAATTTTCTAGGAATCGTTAATTTTATGACGAAACAGTCAGTTTCACGGCAAAAATTGTAATTTTATTAACAAATTGCCATTTTTATTGGCGCATTATCAATTAAAACTTGTCATTCAAATCAGAAATTGTCAATTTGACGTGGAAATTGTCAATTTGACGAGAAAATTGTCAATTTCACGAGGAAATTGTAACTTCTCTCCAAAAGTTTTATTTTTGGTCATTGGAACTAATAATTTTTCCCTTTCGGTGATTATTGTTCATACAATAATTGGTGATCGTTTTTTATTAGTTTTAAACTTGTTATATATTTAGTACGGATAGCCGATTATACGCGCAAATGATCAATTTCAAGAGTAAATTGTCAATTTTACGAGGAAATTATCCATTTTATTAGGAAATTGTAAATTGTATGTGGAATTTATCAACTTTATGACAAAACAACCAATTTTATAGGAAAATTGTAGGTACGTTATATAATGAAAATTTTTTAAATAGTCAATTTTACGAGGGAATTTTCAATTTAATAGGCAAATTGTCAATTTTATGAGGAAATTTTCAATTTTACGAGGCAATTGTCAATTTTAAGAGGTAATTGTGAATTTCATTGGGAAATTGTACATTTTATGATGAAAATGTTTGAAATAGCCAATTTTACGAGGAAATTGTCAATTTTATGAGGACATTGTGAATTTCATGAGGAAATTGTCAATTTTATGACGAAATTGTCTGTTTTACGGGGAAATTGTCTATTTTATGAGGAAATTGTCAATTTCATGAGGAGACGTTTCCTTCGTTTTAACCATTTAGCGTTTTTTGCACACTTATTATGCTTCATCTCAACTTTTTAGTTTAGAAAAATTTAGCTACTTAAATTTCAGTTAATTAGCTTAAATTTAGCTATTTAAATTTGACTATTTAAAATGTAGCTATTTTCCTTAATTTCAGCCGTGATTTAGGGCGTGGATGAGTGGGTTTTTTAATTTCAGTCGTGAATTAGCTATTTTTTTAAATTTTAGACCCGAATTAGTGCTGTTTCCCAAATTTTGCTTCGAAAGTTGCATCGGGAAACCTTGAATTAGCGCTTTTTTAATAATGTTGGCCACGAATATTAGGCACATTCCAACATTTTAGCCGCGTACTTCCCCCAAGATCAGTACATTACTGTGCCTAATCAGTTTTAGCCGCCTAATATAAGTAGATACCTCCAGACAATTGGGATCAGCGTATTTTCTCTATTTTAGCCGTTGAAAGTTACCTCCAGAAGTCGCCAAGGTATGCCAACACTTCCTTTTATTTTATTTTTTCTGTTTACTTATCGTTTTTAATTATTCATTAATCAAACGAACAACAGCCTTTCACCCCTCGTTTTGATAGATGCATCCATTAGGACCTGTCCCCTTTGAGCGGGCGCTCCAGCGTGAATTTTGTTTGGAATGAGCCTACTCCAAGATACTGTTTTTTTATATTGGGCAAACCTTGCCAAATTATCTTGTTGAAAGGAGCAGGACCCGCGACATTGTTACAGTTGCCTACAGTTGATTAAAAATTCCCCCAATCCAAAATTCAAATAACCCCAACCTCACATTGTATAGCGAACATTTCGTTTTTTTATTTTTCAAAAATATTACATTTAGTTGAGCTTTGTGGCATCTTTCATACCACAAAGCTCATCACTCCGAAATATCAGATATAACGAAGGACTTACAACAGATTAACGACTAAAATTGTTTTTAAAAAATGTACGGATTATTAGCGTGACATGTTCGTAGGTAGAGGGGTTAAAGGTTGTCGGTGTCCACGCAGGTTTATCTGAGACCTGGCGGGCTGAAGGCCGGGTCTGTTCCGAGCGACTGTCATCACATCTGTTCACAAACGAATTTTTAAAATGGCATCAGAGTTTCCCTTTGCTTCTGAGAAATTATCAATAGCGGGCTTACCGATATTTTTAATTAACTTCCTGTTTTTATCGAACAATTTATTTAACTCGGTGATTTTTTTTATGGCATTCGTTTTATTTGATTTTTCTTTCGGAATGACCGCCAGAAGTTTCTTTCTCAAAGCCTGCCTGCAAAGTTTTCTGTTTAAAAACTAATTGAACACAAAATATGTCTCCTTACTTTTTTCCTTCAGTTTCTTCCAAGAAAGTCGCCACGTTTAACGCATCCGATTCAATTTCTTTGATAATCTAAAAAAAAAATGTCATTCAAATAATTAATAAGTTGGCTGACTTATCATTTACTTGATCAAAAGTAGGCTTCGGCTGTGGTTCCAACTGAGGCTCTGGCTGTTTCACCGGCTCTCGTCTTTGCGGCCTCCAATAATCCTCGCTACACATTATTCCTCGGCTCATCAATTCTTCGTCGTACTTTCTCATCGTGTCCACTCGCGCCTGATACACGAGCAAATCCTCTTCGGTCGGTTCAGGGAATTCATCAGCGTGATCTTTAAAGAACATTTCGAAGGCTTTATCCATTATTTCATCCATCGAGTCGGATCGAAAAATCGGCGACCTGTACTCCTCTCTGTGAACACACACACACACAAAAAACATGTAATCTGGCAGGCGCGATTTTTAAACCCTCCCACCCCCCTGCTGAGTGAGTTGCTTTGGGCATTAAATATGAATGCTTAAATTTTCACCGCTTTAACAGGGTTGGAAAAACTTGAGTATGAGTTGGCCAAGCAGTAAGATTTTGAGTCAATCAGTTATATAATTTCCCTTCCATAAAAGGAAGAAAACCACCATTGTGAATAAACAAATAAAAACAATTTTAATCATCATATTTTATTACTTGACTGCTATATACGAAACTTTTAAATGTGTGGTTTAAGTGAAATTAAATGAGCCCCCCTCCCCACACTGGCTCCCTCGTGAAAGGGCCCCGTTGTGTTTCGTCTGCACTGCCCAGCGAGGATGTACGAAAACAAAAGTCAAACGTTAACGGGGGGGGGGGGAGGTAAAAATAAACTTACACCTTTAATGGAGTTTTTCTCCGGCTCATTTTATATTCTCTCGTGCGTCCTTTTCCCTGTGAATTCTAAAATGATACTGATGGTCTAAAGGTAGCAGAAGTGATTGAAGCAAGTGGTAATCTATAGATTTCACCGATGTGAACTTTGTATCAATAGGAACTTTTACGATATGATATGTCTTAATGCTCTTTTAGCCAGTTCATCGGCGAAATCGTTACCCTTTATGCCGCAGTGGCCACGAACCCAAAACAGAACTATACTCATTTTATCGATTATATTAACCACCAAGATGTTTTCATGGGGTCTTAAATTAAAGTTTCCAATGCTTTCTAGAGAGCTTTTCGAATCTGAGAGTATCATAATATTTTCTTGGTTTTCTATCAGTTCTAAAATGTAGTCCAACGCTTCAAGTACACCGAAAAGTTCCTCGGAGTAACTACTAAAGGCTCGAGGAAGTTAATAAGTTTTACTTTGTCCTATTTATGGGTCAAATAGGGCGCACCCAACACCATCTTCTTTTTGGAACCTTCCGTGAATATGATATAGGAATTGCGGGATACGGAGTTGATGTCGCTCAAAAACAGTCCGTTAGCTATAGGACCGGGGGAGGGGTATAATTTGAGTAATCCCTCAAGGATACGATAACGTTTGGAAGCCGGAAAGCATCAAAGCTCAACGAGAACATTGGCCAATTAACCAATTATTACCTTTGTGCATGGACTGAAATTCCGAGACATTCTCCAGGGTACGTGTCCACCAGAGGCGGGGCAGTCTTTCTCTCCTAGTAGGTTGTCGTCAGAACTTTAACCGTGAGTGATGCTATTTTCTGATAATCTATTGACCGGGTGGATGAGTTCTTAAGAATGCAGGCTCTTAGGCTGCAGGCATAGGCTATTAACTCGAATACCGGTCGGAGGCTCACCAGACTCTAAATCGATGACCTTGACTGGCATTGTCTGAAAGGTAACCAAGGCGTCTCCTAAGACATTTATTCCTAAATACTGTTAACCGGTTGAAGTTGGTACGGCTGGCAGCACCGTAAAAAACCGCCCCAAAGTGATGCTCAAAACCTACCAGGGCCTATACCAGGGAGATATTTCAAGTCCTTTGCTGTTTCTTATTTATAACGCTGATTACATGCACTACATATTCCTCCAAATATAACTAGTTCAATTTGTCTATTCACTGCTCAACGCATCGTTAACCTTAATATTTATTTCTCTTTAAAGAAGAAGGTTGAATATATTGCGAATAAATCTCATCGGAAGGCCTAGTGTCACCATCTTTTCGGCCAGAAGGCTGAGATCTACAGAGTCAAATGCAGAGGGAGAAACACGCTTGCGGGAAAGAGCCTGGTTGCAGGACACGTTTGCGGGAAGACTTACGACCCGTTTGCGGGAACGGTGGGAGCCTCAAAAACACGTTTGCGGGAACTCTAGTTTTCACTCAGATTTTAAGAAAAATGGGCGCTCACCTTAATATTCAGCTCCGCAAATCTTAGTGAAGAATCACAGCGTCAATTTCTTCTATCGTCGTCTTCTATTCTTCGGGTGAGGGTGCGGCATGATTTCTCACACTAGTGAGATAACCAAGATGTCCTGATTTTTTAGGTATTCGTCCCAACGATTCAGGACAAATTTCAATTTCTCTCGTGTTTCTTTTCGGGCTGGATTTTTACTACCCTTCAGGATCGATGTAATTTTGAGGTTAGACTCCGCCTGCACTTCTTCCAGCGTTTTAATAACGTGGTGTATGTTGGGATGAGGGTTGTAAAACTGGCGGTTAAAGTCTCATTGGAAAGCTTCCGCCCGGGTTGTCCGCTTTTGCGGGGACAACCCAATGCTGGAGGTGCTGCCCATATGTGTGGTGGGAATGAACAGCCATCCTCTATGTATGTTGTCAGGACGTAATAGCTGAATTGCATACCTTCAACAGGAGCTTGGTACATTATACTTGTAAACGCATTGTATACCGTTGTATGAGGAATGTAGCTGAGTGCGAAGAACAGTTGCAACCAGACACTGCAACAAGACAAGGGTTCATGATTGTGGGCATTGTTCTCAGTCACGATCTTTTTGTAGTCTTTGTCAACAGCCACAGAATAATTAAAGCTTTTTTTTAGTGCAGACAAATGAAATCAATCCGTCCTTCATTACACGGTATTTGGAGAGTCGAAAGTTATTTACTACTATGGCCACATTCCCACGTTTCGTTTCGCTGACTTGACTAATACGGAGATCCTTTCCACTCGCGCACAATGTTGGTGAACCGACCGAAAAACACTGAAGTGTAAGACGTTATTTAGAGTCCTACCGTCATAAGCGATAACAGAGATGGCCACAGGTCAAAGTTCCCGCAAACGTGTTCCCTCGATCGAAGCCCGCCCGGCGTTGATTCCCGCAAACGTGTTACGGCCAATGCAGAGGACATATCAACAAATACCGATACTAGGGACTTGTGATCGGAAAAAGCATCATACACATCGCACAATAAACTGGCTTGGGCATCCTGTACGGACAAACCCTTACGAAATCCAAATTGGGATGACAGGAGTTTAGAATTTGATTCTAACCACCACTGAAGTCGACAGTTAATCAATCTCTCATACGTTTTTAATCGTCGCACGACGAAAGTGCGATTGGCCGATACGATTTCACCTCCGTTGGATCCTTATTTGGCTTCACGAACAAAACAACAATTGTGGTAATCCAAGACTGTGAAATTACGATCGATTCTCGCCATATTTGGTTGTATAGAACTAGTAGAAGCATTTTACCTTCAGATAGCAGATTAAACAGCATTGAGTAGTGAATTTGATCATTGCCAGGGGCGGAGTTATTATTTGTTTTGAGAGTCATATCCAGCTCATTCATCGTGAAATCTTGAGTTAGAATTGGGCAGTCATCATTGTGTCCATAGTTTGGGCTGACTGTTGGTCCCTCAGGGCAGAGTTTACTTATGAATTCGTCAGTCCATGGTCCAACCAACGTTTGTCGGCAATCCCCTTCAGTGCTTTTCAGACTTTTTAGTCTAGACCAGATAATTTTAGTAGGTCAACGTCTACGTATGGTCAACGTGGAACATAAGTTTTGCCAACTCTTTTTTTTTGGGCTACTTTTATGCATTTCTGGACTTTTCCATTTGTTCGCTTTTACTCTATGTAGTTCTGCAAAGAAGAGGAGTTCTTGAAGACTGCTGAAGTCCGTTGACGTTCCACTAGCGTAGTCCGAGTTCTTGCTAAAGAAATAAAATCAGTAATTGAAAACCGAACTAAGCTATTTTTTATTTTTTTTTAAACAATATGATCGATGCGTCGTTACATCTTCCCCCTGACTTATTGAGATTCTGTCATGGTAGGGAAGAGTATTCTTAATCGCTGCAGTTTTATCCTGTCCTTTGTCCTCGTAAATAATAGTTTTTGGGTAACCATCCATCATTATTATTCGTTTTGCTACAAATGGACCTTTAATCAATGGTTTTCTATTTATGTAACCGCATTGAACCAAAATCTTGCTGCCCACATCTAGTTTCGGGACTGTTTTGGGATGTCTTGAATCAAAGTTTCTCTTCATTTTAGAATAATAATTTTGTTGTTCTTCTTTTGAAAGAGGAATTTCGTTGATCATGTCTTTTTTTACTCCGAACTTTTCGTCCGCTGGAAACATGTTGATCTTCCCGAAGGCTTTGAAATGCGGAGAGCACCCGATACTTGCCGCATGTGACTGATTCAGGTGTTTCACGGCGGCGTCTAGACAATTTTTCCATCCTCCTTTCATTGCCGGATAGAAACCTACGTATTGTTTAATGTCTCGAATCTTCCTTTCTACGAGTCCATTTCCTGCCGGATGGTAAGGAGATGATGTGACTTGTCTAATACCGTTCTTTTTTTAAAAGGCTGACAAAGCAGACGATGTAAACTGTGAAACGTTGTCACATACTATTTTCTTCACCTTTGTGATATGAGGGAAGCTCTTTAAATAGTTTATGACCGCTCTCGAGCTCTGCTTCATTGCTTTAGCGAAGGTGTATTTATAAAATTCGTCCACAACCACCAAGAACGATCTTGTTGAAGGACGGTCTTTTCTCCACATTCGTCTTCCGAGTGGCCACCAACTATTATGTCGTCGATGTAGACGCGTATCAGAGGAACTTGAAAAAAGGTCACCGAGTACGTGGGTCATAGCCCGTTGAAATTTCGATGGCGAGTTTTTCCAGCCGAATGGAAGCCTGTTGAACTCAAAAGGGCCAAAGGGCAGGACGAAAGCTGTAAACTTCTTGGTATTTTCAGTCAGCTGTAATTGTAAAAATCCGTCTTTTAAATCAAGTTTCGAGAAGTGAGTACAACCACCGAAATTGCAAATTATGTCGTAGAGGTTCGGGTAAGCCTAACATCACCAATAGGATGAAAGCGCGATCTGGGAGCTCTCCATACGCAAGCTATAGTAATCTCTGTTTTTCATAAAAGTACTCCATAAGGCTTCTTCCTCGATATTCCCACTGGTTGGCCTTTCTCGCCAATTCGAGTAGGTTTTGACCGAATGCGTGTAAAAACGACTCCTTCCATTCTTCCCAGTGGAGATCCTGATGGTTGTCCAATGTAGAATAAAACCACTTCTCAGCTATACTGCCCGAGTCAAAATGCGGTAAGAGGTTATTTATTTTCTCTTTGTCAGTTAACCATCGGTTTGCCACACAAGCTTTTTCATAAAGTCTTAACCAAGTCGATGGATCGTGTTTCTTCCCATCGAACCTCATGACTTCCATTATTGAGCGACTAGTGGTATTCACCATTTGCGCGACAGTACCGAGGGCTTGTGAATTAGCGTCTGCGAAAGTTTTCATGAGCTGAAGACAACTTTCATGTTGAAAGTCGACGAGGTGTTGAAAGAACGAAGAAAAAGAAGGACCGGAAACGTCCTGCGAAACATTTTGAGAAGCAAGGAAACAATAATATTCGAAAACGTCTCGTGGCACGGAGACATCTAGGGTTTTTTGAGTAAATTCCCCATTGAGTTGCGCCGAAATTTCGTCGGAAATAATGCGAGAGTGGTGACGAAGATCCCGAAAAATTAGAGGTAGAAACAACCAGTCACCATTTTTCTCCCGGAACGAATGAAGCGTCGCTACTCCGGCGGTTTTCTTGAAACGCACATCGATGGTGATTGACATTGTGGTTCCCGACTGCGCCCAAATTGTAGTCCGAGTTCTCTCTAAAGAAATAAAATCAGTAATTGAAAACCGAACTAAACTATTTTTTATTTTTTTTAAAAACAATATGATCGATGCGTCGTTACACTAGTGCAAGCTGGCAGTCAGAGTCCCACCAAGATTTTGTTATTTTTTGTGTCCTGTGGGCCCTTGAAATATTTTGGTAGGTATTTAAGAATCGATGAGTCACCCGCCGTATTAATCATGTTTTCGAAGTTCGTGTAAGTTAGATGACTATGGTCAACATTTTATGGCAAGAGTGGAGAATTTATTTATTTCGCCCAATCTGGTACTTTGAGGTTCCACTTACGACATGAAGAGGAAGGCGACGGCAACCCGACACGAGTCAGTGTTGAGAGTATTGGAAAGTGATCGGAGCCGCAGGGATCGTCAAGTTCAGATATCGGACGAGTAAACAGGGATTTGTTGGTAGGCTCTAACTAAGTTCACAATAGTTAAAATATTGAGCTTCCGCTGATGAAATGCGCAAAATCGTGTATGTGTCGAACGGGATAGCAATCGGGTACAGTACGAGCGTTGAGAGTGCGGTAGTCACCGCAAGGCCGCCAGCCACTACCATTTTTTTTTTTTCGGCACGATGTGGTGAGGATATGCCCCAGGGACTGTCCGAAGGGCGTGCCGCTCCTTCTTCTAGCATTGCCTCGAATTCTTTTTTGGCAACATCCAAGCGTTCTCCGGTTAAGCGACGAGGGCGACAATGAACGGGAGGGCCGGGGGTTATATTTATAAAATGCTTCGTCAATTTTTTACTTCACGTGGCAGTCCAGGTGGTCGCTTGATGTCGGGAAAACGGGCTAGTAAATCCGCGAATGGATGTGAGCAGTCAACCGCTTTGACGCTGGCGAATGAGTGGATAGGTTTCGAACAGGTGACGGAAAGATCAGTCGTTCCGTCAACGAGGCAATGCTTGGTGCAGTCAGTGAGAAGGTGAAAATGAGCGAGGAACTCGGAGTCATTAATAGGGACATATACGTCGGCAACGATGAAATTCCACGGGAAGTTACGTCGAAGCCCAAGGTCCAGTACGAGCGTTGATAGGGGACGTATTCGCGGCGTATAGAGGTCGAAAAAGAATTTAGGACGACGGATTCTTGAGCAGACGTGCTGGAAAACAACACAAGTCTGATCCCGTATCGAGCAGGAACTGTCGTTTTGAGCGCCGATCAGTGGCGAAAATGCGGTAATTTCCAATGCTGCAGTCAGTTGCCGCCGTTACTGGCTGCTGGGGGTAGTTTTTTAGACCATACGAGCAGGGGAGGGAACGCATTTCGAAGCGAGTTTGCCGAACTTGGGTGTGGTACCAGCAATATCGTGACGAGGGGGGGGGGGGGTGATGATGACATGTTCGAAGACTGTCGGTGTGTCAAAGATTTGCGAGACCGTGAATTTTCGACAAGTGATTTCACTGAGTTGCGTATCGAGTTTATGAATTTGATTTGGTCGACGAGAGAAGACGTTGTTTCGGCTGGAGGTGTCGATTGCACCACATTAGCGATGGGGTTGGTAAAAGGCTGTACCTCCAAGATTTTGTCGGCGATGATGGCCAGATGGCCCATTGGGAGTTTTTGTTAAACTTGTAGAATCGCTTGAACGTGCGGCTATTCAGCCCCACAAAACCGACTAGCCCCTGCTGACTTCAGGGGGAATACTACACGAATTCAAAAATTTTTTCTTCCTAGGGGGAGATTTTTAATTGTAATTGTAAATTTTATGTGGAAATTATCAACTTTATGAGAAAGTAACCAATTTTTATGGGGAAATTGTCAATCTTAGGAGGAAATTGTCAATTTTACGATGAAATTGTGAATTTCATGAGGACGTAGTCAATTTTATGGGGAAATTGCCTATTTTATGAGGAAATTATCAGCTTTATGAGGAAATAAACAATTTTATATTGAAATTGTCTATTTTATAAGGAAATTGTCAGCGCGCTTCGATGGTGTAATGGATACAATACTCGCTTCGTAACCCAGTGGGCCTGGGTTCGAATCCAGCTATTGCCCATTACACTATAAGGCTGCGGCAAGCTGTGACACGGCTCACTCGGCTTTGTGTGGGCGTTCACGGCGGTGTGCGTATGACAGACCGCGCATCGACCGAAGCGCCCGCGTAGTACGGGTGTGAAGTGCACAGCTGATGGAGTTACATGGTATGGTGTAAGAGCCGCAAGAGCTTAGGCTCCAGCGGGCTCGGTAGATCCGAGTCCGTACCCTCAAAAAAGAAAAAAAAAAAGGAAATTTTCAATTCTATTAGAAATGTGAATTTTATGAGGAAATTGTACGTTTAATGATGAAAATGTTGGAAATAGTCAATTTTACAAGGAAATTGTCGATTTTATGAGGACATTGTGAATTTTATGAGGAAATTGCACGTTTTATGATGAACATGTTGGAAATAGCCAATCTTACGAGGAAATTGTCGATTTTATGAGGAAATTGTGAATTTCATGAAGAAATTCTACGTTTCATGATGAAAACGTTGGAAATAGTCAATTTTACGAGGGAATTTTCAATTTTACGAGAAAATTGTCAATTTATGAGAAAATTGTCAAATTTATCAAGAAATTGTCAAATTTATCAAGAAATTGTCAGTTTTATGGGGAAATTTGTAATCTTATGAAGAAATTGTATATTTTATGAGGAAATTGTCAATTTTATCAGGAAATTGTCAACTTTATGACGAACTAACCAATTTTATGGGGAAATCGTCAATCTTAGGAGGAAATTGTCTATTTTATAAGGACTTTGTCAATTTTATGAGGAAATTGTCAATTTTATGATGAAATTGTCAATTTTATGAGGAAATTGTCCATTTTACGAGGAAATTATCAGCTTTATGAGGAAATAGACAATTTTATATGCTGGAAATTGTCTATTTTATAAGGAAATTGTCAATTCTATTAGGAAATCGTGAATTTTATGAGGAAACTTTACGTTTTATGATGAAAATGTTGGAAATAGTCAATTTTACGAGGAAATTGTCGATTTTATGAGGACAATGTGAATTTTATGAGGAAATTGTATGTTTCATGAGGAATTTGTCAATTTATGAGGGCGTTGTATTGCCAACTTCATGAGGAAAGTGTCAGTTATATAAGAAAATTGTCAATTTTATCAGGAAATTGTCAGTTTTATGGGGAAATTTTTTATCTTGTGAGGAAATTGTATATTTTATGAGAAAATTGTAAATTTTATGAGAACATTGTTAATTTCATGAGGAGACTGTCAGTTTTACGAACAGCCAATTTTGGGAAATTGTTTGCCAATAAACCAAATTCACTGGGTCCCCTATTTCAGAGACCAATTATGCCGATTTTTCGCTCTGTGAACGGTTTGACCTGGTTTCACTTAATGAAAAAGTAATTCCCCGGATTTCGCTCACTAGAAACCCCAATTTTGAGGGGTACAATCGCAGTGCTGTAGCCGTGGGACATAAGAGCCTCACCTCGACCACTGCGCTGAATTCAGTTCATTCGGCGGGAGGCATATTTTTGCCAAACTTTGCTTGAATTAGCGGGTTTTCTTAATTTTAGTCGCGAATTAGCTATTTTTTCAAATTTTAGACCCGATTTTAGCCGCGTACTTCCCCCAAGAACTGCACATTACTGTGCTTTTTCAGTTTCAACCGCCTTTAAGTTGCTCCAGACAATTGGCATCAGCGTATTTTCTCTATTTTGGCGAAGTCGCCGAGATAATGCCAACACTCCTTTTTATTATTATCATTATTATTATTTTTCTGTTTACTTATCGTTTTGAAATATTCATGAATCAAATGAACTACCGCCTTTTCACCCTCGTTTTACTAGATGCGTCCATTAGGACCTGTCCCCTTTGGGCGGCCGCTCGGCTCTCCCCCCCCCCCCAACTTAAAGCCGGCACTGGTTGGAGCATTGATGTGGATGGACCTTTGCAGTGGTTGGACCATTGCTGCGGCAGGACATTTTCTGGGGTTGGATCTATGCACTGTGGTTCGGTCGTCCCTGTGGTTCTGGCGGTTATAACTGTGGTTATAGCTTCTTAGAGTTGGAGCTTTGCTGTGGTTGGACTTTGGCTGTGGTTGCACTTAAATGTCGGTTGCAGGCTTTTCGAGAAAGAAGTGAGGGAATTACTGCAGGTCCATGGGCGTAGCCAGCGGGGGGCAGGGGTGGGCAGTTGCCCTCCACTAGAATCAAAAACGCAGATTTCGTGGGGCAGCTGCCCACCCCCAAAATTCCAAAAACATTTTCCCTGATCTAGCTAACAGAAACACAAATTTATTGCATTTCGCTCCATAAAACAAATTTTGCGGATTTTTCTCACTAAAAAACCAACACATTTTCGCTCATCGGTTGCTGACAAACCGATTTTGAGGGTCGGTTCAGCTTGGAAACCGATTTTGCAGATTTTTCGCCCAAAAACAGCAATTTCGTGGGTTTGGGTTAGCTCAAACGATGTTTTGACCGCTGTGCCTTACAGACATATGGTGGGAGAGAAACTGCCAGCTCTATTTACCGTCTCAGGTCTAAAATTTAAAGTTTAGCTCCAAAAGTATCACTTTTCGGGGTGGAGGGGAGTTTCAGGTTTTCGACATAAAATCCGAAATAGAAGGCTTCAAACGACAGTTTTCCACCAGATATTTATTTTTTGACGAATAGTGGCAGTTTCTGGGCAAATTTAGTCTCTGTTGACCGTGAATTGACGCGATTCCAACCTCCAGATACTGTTATAAGCCTGCAAAAAGGCAATGAGGCATCTGTTATTTTCGCCAGTGAAGCTACCCACAGGCGTGGATCCGCAATTTTTCCTCAAGAGGAGTTGCACAGAATCCCCCCCCCCCTTTTACTCGTGAATGAGCACTATTTGTAGCCTCGAATGACGTTTTTCCTTAATTTTAGCTGAAACTGTGTGTTTTTTCTCAATTCTACCTCGAACTAGCCCATTTTCTTCATTTTAGCCGTAAAAAGGTCTCAGAAACCGTAAAATAACGCATTTATTACGGCCAGCACTGGGCATCTGCTATAAACCGCGAATAGGTGCGTTCTGTCCATTTCAGCCGCAAAAGAGCAGTGTCTACTCAATTTAACCCGTGAATGAACCCTATTTCTCAATTTTAGCCACGACAATTCCACCAATCAACAACAAACGGTGACAATAATTTTGCCAATTCGTTTTCCCTCAATTTTAGCCGCAAATTAGTGCTTTAATCTCAATTCTGCCTTGACCAATTTTTTGAGCAATTTCAGCAGTGAAAACGTCCACATAATCCGCATGTTAGCGAATTTCATTAATTTTGATCCGGACGTTGCATCGCGAACCTTGACATTTTTGAAAACTTTTTCAGAAATGTATGCGCTAGGTCGCGCTTTCTCTCGATTGTACCCACAAACTTGCTATATACATGTATAATTAAATAGTCAATTAGCACTTTTTCGCAATGTTCACCGAGATATTGGTTTGAGAAACCACGAACTGGTGACCTTCTCTCAATTTTTCCTGCGTGAATGAGCTCCATTTCTCAATTTTAGCTGTGAATTGGCGTTTATCCTAAATTTTAGCCGCAAATGAGCGATTTTTCTCAATTCTACATTGAACGAGCAATTTTTTTCTGTCAATTTTAGCTGTGAAAAGAGCACTGTAAACCGTGAATTAGCGCATTTTCTTAATTTCGGCCCGGACTTTGGATCGCGAAACCGCAAATAGGTGTGTTTTCTCAATTTCAATCGCGAATAATGAGATTTATTTCTCAAACTTAACGTGAATCAGCGGTATTTCTCAATTCTAGCCGCGAATGGGTGTTTTCCCTGAGTACTAGCCGCAAAATGTCCTTTTCATGGATTTCATCCGCGAACGAGCAGTTTTTCTCAAGACGTGCGCCCCCCGCCCAACTCTGGATCTGTGCCGGGCTGGCTGCCCACCCCTTGATCACGGGCTGGCTACGCCCCTGTGCAGGTCTGCTATAGTTACTCGCCGAGGTGAAAGGGCTCCATTGAGTTCCGCACCCTTGGGCCGGAACACTCTCTCTATACGTCCATAGGCAACTGCCCACTTCCGTCCCGCACTGGCTACGCCAATGAAGGGGGCCAAGAACGAGAAATTCTACTTTTTTTAGCAACGAAAGCCATTGTACTGCTTTTTAGGGTGAGCCTATCCAGCAAAAACTGCTTTTTGAACGGTTCAACTGCGCAAATTGCTGTTTGTTTAGTGCCACCGGGATCATTTGGGGTGAGCCAGCTACACGAAATTCGTTTGAAATGAGCCTACTCCGTGAAATAGTTTTTTATAATGGGCCAACCTTGCCAATTTGCCTTATTATAGAACAAAGAAACACACGTGAGACGAGATGAGATCGACTTTGACAGCACACATGGCAGTGAAATTCATTCTTATCTCGTCTCACACGTCTTTCATTTCTCTATTATAACCCCCTCCCCCCTGTGAATTACTATTAATGTGGAAAATTGAGTTGAATTAGCCGCAAGACAGGGAGATTGAGTTCTCTTAATTCCCTGTCACAGTCAGTTATCTGTTGCCTGACTCACGGCGGCTATGAGTTTAGGAAAGGTACACCCCTCCCTCTCCTTCTTTGGGGATCCACCGCCGTGAAATCCAATGAAAAAATAAACAAAAAATTCCAAGACCGCTTAGTAGAGCACTTAGTGGTACATACTTATCATTTATTTTGACCTTTGAAAAGCTCTTCAATAAGAAATGGGTGGAGGGGGGGATTCGTCTTGGCCAATCAACTTCAACTTTCGCAATACCTCTTCGGCGGCCTAGTTGTCCTCTCTTTTTATTATTTCTCGTACTTCTTCTTCTTCGTCTCTTTTTTCTTCTTCTCAGAAAGCGTCGCGCGGGTTCCCTTTCCTTACGAACGAACTAAAGTCAAGGCGTGGCCCTCTCCAGGCGTCGTCGCATGCAAGATCGTAACTTTAGGGTATTATACGAACCAAAGTGCCTGTACTTTACCTCCACGAAAAACAAAAACCGTTTATTTTCGCTTGCCTAATAACACGATATTACTGGGCGGGTTCTCACTCAGTTTGGTGGTGGAGGGGAATCATAAACAACAAAAATTGTGTTTGCACAGTTTCACGGTGCAACGCTTAGGCGCACACCTCCCCAGCCTTAACAAACAACACAGCCTTCCCAACTAGGGGAACGCTCTGCTCTTAGTTACGCAAAAATGATTTTATTTGTTCAATGTCTTCTCTTTGCTCTCGGTTGTACTCGAACCTCGCGAGACCTGCAGGTGTGGGCTATTTAAGCGAGCATCGCCATCGCCAACCTTCACCCACTTTTTTTTTTTAAAGACGTTCGGCGGGGCTTTTGGGGTGTAAAGATAGTGGGCAGGTGGGGTGGGCATGGCTTAAATGGTGGGGGGGGGTTTCAAATGAGTGGAATGAGTAGTACCCACGTGTTATTTTTTCAGAAAAAAAGAATTAAAAAATAAAAGAAAGAGAGACGAAATATCGCCGGTCATCCTTGATCGAATTTCAAGGTTGTCACGTTTCCCCCCAAAAAAATGTTCCTCCGTGGTTTTTTCAGTGGTGGTGGGGGGGGGGGTGATACATTTTTTTTATTTTGGTTTGACTTTTTTTTTCTGATGGTGCCGTTTTTTTCGCGGGTTTTTATTCTCATTAAATTTAACACACACCCCCCGCCCTGACTGCCATCGCCGTGAATGTATGCAAACATAGGGAGCTACTTCTGCGATCAAAGTTCAGCATTGAAAAGGGTAAGGTCGAATCGTGGAGTTGAGAGTCGTGAAATTCGTGATCGATAACCGCCAACAAGAGAACCCACTCCCCCCCCCCCATTCATGCCAGCCACCACATAGCTATTAAGGAAAGCACGTGATTCCTATTGCAGACGCCTTAAAAAAACACCACCTCCTCGTATTATTTCGAACTTTAGAAAAAACGACTCTAATTACTGTTTTTCTTCCATACGTTACTCAATAATTTCAAAAGAAAAGAAAGAAGAAGAAGAAAAAAAACTGGTCTACGCGGTGGTTCTTTTGACTTTTAAAGGATCTCCACGCTAGCAACCCACCTAGAAGTCAAGCCTATTTTTTATTGCCGCATAGTCCACCTCTAGTGTACTTGCAATTTTTCTATTTTCTCACGCCAACCTTATGATTGTAACGATTCCAACATTTTTTTTTTATATGTGTATATAAATAATTATTCTTCGAGTTTCAACAAGGACAACAAAGGAAATAGGGACGCCAATCATCGTAGAAAAGTACAGTATGGTCGGGTGTAGTATGGAGGAGGGGGAGAGGAATTCAGATGCCGCACCCTTGACTTCTTTGTGGATTTTTTTTTTTTTTTTTTTTGATACAGTCAATTGGATGAACGATCATTGCCATTGTGGGCGTTACAAACGGTACCTATGTATATAAGATCAGTTTCGTTTGAATTCAAATTACCGCACTATTCCCCCACCCACAGATCACCCCATACACACACTCAATCACGCCTCTATAAAAGGCGATCTATCGTCCTTGAAGGTTTTTTTTTTCCCCCGGAATTTAAATTAAAAACGTTTTATTTCCTCGTTATTTGGGCGAATTTTTGCTGAATTATAACCCTTCAAGTCTTAGTGCGTCGTCGTATTCTGGACATCCTGCTTTATACCCCGGTAGTACCCCTCAACATTTTACAAAACCCCCCCGTCAGAAGTCATTCAAATTGACTGTAATATACTCAGTGACCCATGCGATAAATTCATTATAGGCCAGTCACTTTAGACATCGAAGGTCGCAAAAAATCCGGTAAATCTGAATTTTGAGTATGTGGTCAGGGGAGGTACTCAGTGGCGTGTCCAGGATTTTTTCTTGGGAGGAGTTTTCAAATTACAAAATTATATGTATATAAAATAGTGATTTTTTTGACGGAAATGGGGGGGGGTCAATCAGTTCGTAAGATGGACACGGTCCATTATAGTCAATTCATCTTTTAAGGGCGCGAATAGCCAGTTTGGCAATTTTTTCGGTGCAGCATGGCACAAATCGTCATTTAAGCCATCTATACAAGGCGCGAATGATCAGTTCCGGTATTTCCAAGGCACGAATTGTCTGCAGTTTCACTGTTTTCAAGCCGCGGAGGATCAGCATTTTTTTTTTGGGTGCCGATAGCCTCTTTGAAGACGCGCAGTAGCCTCTTTAGGGCGCAAATGATCTGTTTAGCTAATCTTTGGACTGTGAATTTCCGGTACGAGTATGCCATTTTTAGGACTTAAATAGTCAGTTTTGCTATTTTTAGGAAACGAATCGTCAGTTTAGACATTTTCAGGGCACGAGGTTCAGTTTGGCCATTTTTGATGCTGGATAATGGTCGATTTTGCATTTTCAGGACATGAATCATCCGTTTCGGACCTTTCAAAGCACGAATCTCGCGGCCCGCTATATGTAGAGTTGGAATTTGTACTAATTTCAGGGCGTGAATAGCCATTTTGGCCATTTTTACGGCGCAAAATGTCAGAATGGTCATTTCTAAGACATGAATAGTCAGTGCGATATTATCAGTTTTATCAGTCGAAATGGTCAGTTATGCTGTTTTTAGAGCGAGAAATTTCTATTTTTCCAAGCGCTAATGGCCAGCTTGGCCAATTTAAGGACAGGAATCGTCTGTGTTTAGGCATTTTCAAGGTGCGAATCGTCAGTTAAGCTATGTTTAGAGCGCATAGAGTCAATTTTGCCGATTTCATGGCTTGGATAGTCAGTTTGGTCAATTTTAGGGCGCGTAGTCTTGAAGCTTGACATTTAAACGTATAGGGCGCGAATGGGACGTCAAACCAAGGCGATAATGGTCAGTTAGGGCATTTTGGCGTGCGACTGTCGATTTTGCCATTTTCAGGGCGCGAATCGGCAGTTATACTTTGCCCACACATAGCAGCATAGGCGGGTTCAATTAGTCCCTTCTAGCCAATTACGCACGAATCGTTATTTTGACCATTCTTGGCGCGCAAATGGTCTATTTTACAGCTTTCAGGACAGGAATAATCTGTTAGGGCATTTCCAGGCCACCTAGAGTCATTTTGGCCATTTTAGAGCAAGAATCGCCAATTTGGCTATTTTTAGGGCGCGTGAAGTCATTTTGGCGGTTTTATAGAGTAGTAAATGCCAATTTTTAGGGCGCAAATAGACATTTTCAATACAAAGAATCGTCATTTTTGCCATTTGCAGGCGCGATTATAGTCAGTTTAGCAGTTTTTAAGTAGTAAATTACTGTCCTGTCAAGCGATTTTATAGTCAGGCCCCTCGCTTGAACAAATCCTGGATCCGCAACTATGCCATTTTTAGGGCGCATAGAGTCAATTTTGCCGATTTCATGGCTTGGATAGTCAGTTTGGTCAATTTTAGGGCGCGTGAAGTCATTTTGGCGGTTTTATAGAGTAGTAAATGCCAATTTTTAGGGCGCGAAGAATCAGTTTTGCCATTTGGGGGCGCAATTATAGTCATTTTAGCAGTTTTGAAGTAGTAGATTACTGTCCTGTCAAGCGATTTTTAGTCAGTCGAGCGAAGCACACAATCCTGCATCCGCATCTTAGTACGAGTATCGTCAGTTTTGCCATTTGGGGGCGCAATTATAGTCATTTAGCAGTTTTGAAGTGTAGATTTACTGTCCTGTCAAGCGATTTTTAGTCAGTCGAGCGAAGCACACAATCCTGCATCCGCATCTTAGTACGAGTATGCCATTTTTAGGGCGCGAAGAATCAGTTTTGCCATTTATGGGGCGTGAATTGTACGTCAAAGGCGCGAAAACCGTCAGTTTGGTTAATTTTGGCGCGCGGGTGGTTGATTTTGTCATTTTTGGAGCAGGAATCATCTGTCCAGGCATTTTCAGTTCACAAATTGCAGGTTGATCCAGTTTTAGGACTCTTTAAAAAAGTCAGCTTGGACAATTTTAGAGCGGGAATCACCAGCTTTTGCTATTTATAGCGCACATACGTGTAATCAGTTTAGCGGAATTAGTTTTAGCCATTTTGGGGCGCGAGTCAGTCTATGATTCTGTGTGCTGGGGATAGCTAATTTAGCTAATTTTAGGCAGCAAATGGCTGCCAAGTCATCTTTAGTAGAATTTCTCAAGCCCCTCTCTCTTGAACAAATCCTGAATCCATGCCTGGACGGTGAATTAAATACCATTATGCCGTGGATAGTTACTTAGCGTGACTAAATTGCTAAAAAAAACGATCTTTTAGGGTCATACAAATCACGTTTTGTTGTTTCTTTTTTTACTTTTTGTATCACTCTTCATAATTTCAGCCGCGCATTAGCGGTTTTGACCCCTCCCCCCCATAGCTATTGAATTGCGCATTTTCCCAACTTTAGCAGCAAAGCAGCGTTTTTATCCCGTGAGCGATGTTTCTTAATTTTCCGCGAGTTTTAGCGTTTTGTCCTCAATTTAGCAGCAAATTAGCGATTTTTTTCAATTTTTTTAGCAGGGGATTACCACTTTTTTTTAGTTTTAGCTAAACATTACGTTTTCCTTAAATGTTTTCCTCATAAATTAGCCTCGAAATAGGACAGCTTTTCACAAATTAGGACTTTTTTGGTCCACCATGCGCAATTTTTTCTCAGTTTTACCCGCGAATTGACGGATTTTTTCACCCATTGCCATAAATTGCCGCTTTTACTCAATTTCTGCCTCAGAAGTTGCCTTCAGAAAACTCAGAAGTTGCCATCAGGAGCCGCGAATGGCGTATGATTCAGTTTGGACGCAAATATTGAGCGATTCAGAGTTTTGCGCAATTTCAGCTGCAAATTAGGAGTTTTTTCCATTTTTGCAGAGAATTATCACTTCTTCTCAATATGAACCGAAAATTAGCGTTTTTCTTAATTGTAGCCGGGCTAATTAGTGATTTTTTCTAGTTGATTTTCTTCATTTGTATCCTCGAATTAACGTTTTTCCTCGATTTCATACCCGCACATTGCAAATTAGCGATTTTTCGCAATTTCAGTTGTGAATTTGCCAAATTTTCACCTGGAAGCGTCTTTTTTGGTCAATTTTATACGTGTTATCTCAATTTTAACCGCGGGGTTGGTCCAAAAACAACCCTTTTGCGTTGATTTCCACAATTTATTCGTAAAATGGCAACCATGCACCGCGAATCAGCGATTTTTTCTCAATTTTAGTCTGGAAGTTACATTGCGAGACCATGAATCAGCGCTTTTTCGCAGTTATAGTCAGGAATACAAACGCAAGTTTTTTTAATTTTTTGCTTAAGGACCTACTGAAACTGGGGACACGGTGTACTTTCTCTTTTTAGCCGTGAATTTTCCTCAAGATAGCGCGAATTTTCTCAATTTGAGTCACCAGATTAGCGCTTTCGGGGGCTCACAGTCTTTGCTGATATCACTTGCAACGTTATGTTCTCCATCAGATCGGATAAATTGAAATTTGTAGAAAGTAGCCAAGTCGCTGTCCAACCTTCCGACCTCTTCACATATCTACATCCATGGATAACCTAAAAATCCTCATTTATCCGTATTTAAGCTTTTTGTGGGGCCCGTCTGATCCGGGGGCGGTTCCCCCTACCTCGGTAAGCTACTGCGTGGGGTCTGAAGTCCAAGGAAGCAGCTGGAAGCACGCGAACCTTTTCGGTCTGCTCAAAGTCGATAAAATCTGCTAAAACTAACGTCAACGAGAAACACTCATTTTTGGAGATCTATGGATTTGGATTTTATGGTGTTCTTTAGAATAGAGCGTTGGTACTAAAGTCCCTTCGTTCGTATAATCGTAGCTCTGGGGAAGGATCTATCCCACATATCCCCCCCCGTACCTACGCCGCTGTTTTCGAGCACCCTGAAGTTAGTCAAGGGTTTTTGAAGCTGCAAACTTGGATTTACACTAGAAGTACCTCCCCTGACAACATACTAAAAATTCAGATTTACCGGATTTTTTGCAATGTTTGCCCTTTTTTTTTGTCTAGAATGACTGACCTATTAACAAAGAGATTCTTCTCGCAGGAAACTGTGGGTGAACAATCAATAAGTCCACTTGATGGGGCACTCAGAATAAGAATTTGAAGTATAAATTACCACTTACCATCAACTGAATGGAAGAAGCTGACGGCAAGTTCCGCTGAACTTGATGATATCACCTTCCTCAACCCAGCCAACACTAAAAATGACAACGAGATGGCGTCGAAAACGCCGAAAGTGTCCCCTACGTTGGTCACTTCATGCACAAAGCCAGGAAAAACCACTATCAGTGAGAGTTTATTCCGCTCATAACCATCCTCTAACCCACTACATCTCAAAAGCCTGCTCATTTCTTGTATAGCGCAGTCTCCAAGTAGATGTCCAATATAAGGCACACAAAACGTCCAGATCCAAGACTCATTTGGACCCCCGGTACCTTAAAGGGTTAAAACCTTCGAAATTTATCCAGGAATATACGCGTCTCAAAATTGAGTCACATTTGTAGATAGGGGGGAACCCGTGAGGGGTGGGGTCGAATCCAGATATGACTGTTAAAATGGACCGTTCGGCTGAATTTCAAAGGGTCTTGAGTCGAATTTGACAATTTAGTTTCGAGTAACGCCATTGAATGGGTCCAAAACTGATTGAAAAAGTCGATGTCGTGGGGGTGAATTTGCATAAAATGGGTTGATTTGAAATGACGAAATTGATAAATGCGTTCAAGCGTATAATTTTGGTTTTTCTTAAACGGTAAGAGCCGGGTAGCCGACATAAGGCGAGGACAAGAATGGCTGAGAGGCGGCCACGGCCGTCGCGGCGTTAACACGAGCCTGGGCGGCTACCAAAGGAGCAGCTGCGGCGACGGCTGCAGGAGCAACGGCAGCAGGAGCAGCGGCTACATACGGGGCGGCGACATAAGGCGCAGAAGCGACGTAAGGCGAGGCGACATAGGGTGAGGCTGCAGGAAAGTACGGAGAGGCGACGGCTCGAGCGGCCACGGGGGCGGCAGCAGCAAGAAGTGGTTCAGAGAAGACGGCAGGAGCGACGGCGGGTGCGGCGGCGGCCACAAGCGGAGACGCTAGGCTGTGGTCGATGGAATGAGCCGAGTATGATGTGCCGTAGGAGGCGATCGCCGCGGGGAAAACAGCGGAACCTTGAGCCAAAGCCAAAGAGGCCAAAACGAGCTGCACATAAAAGCAATACATACATTTTATTAAAATGAAACAAAATTGAATTACTTTTAAACAAAAACGCTATAACTAACGGTTGCAGCAATGGTGTTCATTTTGTATTAAAGTGATGGAACTACTACTCCTCAAGTTCTGATAGAAAAATAAAGTTCGCTCGTCTTTTTATATTCGTCAACAGGTCCTCTTTGCGTAAAACAACTAATTCATTACTATGCTAGAACTGTCCAAAACGCACAGTTGAGCAAGGGGGTTTTGTGTCCTCCTGTTGCGCTTCTTTAATTTTGGCAAGACGCCTTGAAATGAGATGTAGCAATTATACCGTGTTCTAGTTTGCAACGAATAAACACGGCGAGAGTCGCCACTTGGTGTAATATTGATTGGTTATACATTTTTACGTTCACAATTTACGTGTCTTTTACCATATTTTAAGGAAACTGTGGACCCATTGAACGTATACAAACTGGTTGAATCATTAGTTCGGAATTATCAAAACAAACACGTACCATAATAACGACATTCCAAAACGTTTCCCTGCCTTTGGAACAAAAAACGAGAGCAATTGAAAAACAGCTTCCTATTTGTTTAAATCAACAGGTCCTCCCCCGCCCTCACCCACTCATCCTCTTAAGGTATAATTTTGCCGTCCAATAAATTGTATTTGACAACATCCATATGCGGCAGTCCCCCCCCCCCCGCAAGCAAAGGTCAACTCCCTTTACAAGTTAGCTCTGTCCCTCACCCAGAAAAACTAGGTCCTTCGGGGGTTGAAGATAAATGCGATAAAGGGCCACAATTGCATGTAAAACGTGTTTAAAACATGTTCGAATTTCGTCAAGATTGATGTTCGCACTTTTAAATTTTATTATAATGCAATGTTAATTGAAAAACAGAAAAATTATTCCCCGCGACCAACCCATTTTGATGGGTTTTGCTCACTTTAAACAATAATTAGCCGCCACTAAGAGATTATTCTCAATTTTATCAGCAAATTAGCGTACTTATCTATTTTTCAGTCGCCAATTAGCGCACTTTCTCTCAATCTTAGCCGCCAATCTGTTTTAATATCGACTCTCGAGTTTCAGCCGGGGAATTGGTGATTAGGCTCAATTCTACCTGGGAATTTGCGTTTTTTTTGCCGCATTGTAGTTGTCTCGGTTTTAGCCGCGTTTTTCACCGTTTTCTGGCGTGAATTTTGTGATTTTTTTTTTTCGAGATAATAAAGGCAACTTCACGGACGAAACAGTAGAGTTTTTATAGGCCCTCAATGCCCTCAAATATAGGGGGACAAAATTCAGAAGGCGTTGTAATGTGTTAATCTTGGGGCAAGTATGCGGCAAAACGTTGGAAAAAAAAGCGCTAATTTTCATGGCTGAAATAGCGAAATAGCACAGATTTGTATAGTAAAAAAACGAAAAAATCACTAATATGTGACTAAAAATTGAAAAAATGTAAATTTTCGACGATATAATTGAGAAAAGGCGTTAGTTCGCAGCCGTAACATTGAGAAAAAGCCGCAGTTTATCACTCATCAGGCTCAACTATTATTTTTTTAAATGCCAATGCGTGGTTTCTCTAGAAAATAAAGGGATTGAAATGGAAAAAACCGCTAATTCACTTATAACAATGAGGAAACCATCTTAATTCGCTGCTAAAACCGAGAAAATCTGCCAAGTCTCGGATAAAATTGAAGTAAAACGCTCATTCGCTACTGAAATGAAAAAATACACCAAATTCTTGGATCAATTTGAAAGAAAGACGCTAATTTGCGGCTGAAATGAAGAAATAATCCACCGTTAAAATTAAGAAAATAATTCGTGGCTAAAAAGTAGAGAAAAAGGGCTCAATGTGATGCTAAAATTATGAATTAGGAAAACTATGAAACCATAAAACCCGCTTATTCACGATTAAAACTGATTGTGAGTCAAACCGCTAATTCCCGTCTTAAATTGATGTAAAAAGCTCATTCGCGGTAAAAAAATGGCGGAAAACTTTTAAATTCGTGGCTAATGTTGGCAAAAAGCGTTTATTAGCAGCTATAAAATGGAGAAAGACACTAAATCGTGGATCAATTTGAGATAACGCACCAAGATTGAGGATCGCGGTCTTCCGCGGCTAAAATTAAGAAATAATCCACCGCTAAAATAGGGAGAGTAATTCGCTGCTAAAATTGGAAGTAGCGCTAATTCACGGCTAAAATAGAGACAAAGTGGCGTTTAATGTGAAGCTAAAATGGGAAAAAGCGCTAATTCACGGAAACATTTGATAATCCGCTTAGTTCCTCGCTAAGACTGAGACAAACCACTAATTATCTCCAAAAATTGAGATTAAGAGCTTATTCGCTGCTTAAATTATAAAATACGATAATTCGCGGATTTTGGTAAAGCCCTGAAATTTGGAGGTGATATCGTGTAAAAGCGGTGATTCACGGGTGAAATTCAGAAATGATTCGCAGCTAAAATGAACGCTAATTTACGGATCATTTCAAGGAAATCCACTAATTCATGACTATAATTTATGAAACGCGGTAATTCGCGTTTGAAAAGGAGATAAAACTCTATCCGCATGACTATGAAGTGAAGAAAAACGCTAAAAGGGATGGGGGGCACGTGGAATCACGACTAAAAAAAGATACAAACCGCTAATTTCCGTCTAAATTTTAGATAAAGAGCTCATTCGCTGCTAAAATTGAAAAAAATCGCAGCTAAAGTGGACAAGAAGCGCTCATTCTCTAAAAAAACGATAAATAGCGGATCAATGTGATATTATCCGCTAATTCATGGTTAAAATTGACAAAAAAAGTTGTAATTCGTGGCTAAAATTTATAAATAAATAGCAACTAAAATTGATAAAAAGTTCTTACAGACCGCGGCAGGGGTAAATATAAAATGTATGGCAGAAACGCTCAAAAGATGAAATTTTTCAAAGATGAAAGACGATCTGATATCAGTTTCTAAAGGTCCTTAGACAGCTAAAACTGAAAAAGGTGAGCTGTCGTGCTGTTTTTGGAGCAATTACGCGGCTATAAGTTTAGAAAAAAATCACTAAGATAAGCTAAGTTGTGAAAAAGCGCTTATTCATTGAGAAAATGCTTTCAATTCGCGCTTTTTCGATGCCAATTCATGACTATAACGTAAGATGGAGACAAAAAAGGCTGATTCGCTGTACATAATATGCATGAAGACTCTTTTACGGCTAAGTATAGATAAAACGCGTTTGATTTAGTGAGAAATTACTAATTTAAGACTAAATGTGAGATCAACTGCTGTAATTCACGGCTAAAATTCGAAAAATGCCAATTAATCGCGGTTTCTGTGGGATATCCGGCTAAAATTGAGACAATTTTACGGCTGTAATTGAAATGCATGACTTAAACGAAAAAAACTGCTAATTAGCGGCTGAAATTGTGAAAAAGTCATTATAGAGATTTCCGCGCCAGGCTCCGATATTGCTGTAGGTCCGACACTGGTATCATGGTCCTTGGACATCCTGCTTCTTTCTGTGGTACAAAGCAGTCCCAGACAGCTCCTATAGATACCCATTTTGGTTTAGTGGGGTGTTTTTTTTCTCCACTTGACCCATAGATACAAAAAAGAAGGGGCGATTGCCCCCTTTCATTATTTAAAATTTGACTAATAAGACAAATAAGACTAAATAAATTAATAATAGCGGTGAAAACAAAACCAACAATGCATTGGGGATACGCGGGTTAAGGTATCACGGCTTTTATCTCAAAACTCTGCGTTTCCCCTTCATCATCCCCTGCCATTCAGCATTTTTTTTATTTCATTCAAACTGTCGCTAAACAACTTTCCCTCCTTTCCTCCCGAAAGATGGAAACCCACGTGATCGTTACACATAATTTATAATCAGGAAGGAAATTGAAAGCCTCCAGCCTTCCCGGCGTCTCTGACCCGGCGATTGGCGGCCCTGTTACGGAGAATTCTCCTAACAAATGGTAGAGGGGGTATGGGCCGTGTAGTGGCGAGGGGGCGGTCTTAAAAGAACTTGCTACCAAACCCAAGGCGTTATGCGACCCGTGCCGAAGGGTGAGCAGTGTATCTAACGGAGCCTCAGGGATACCAGGCGACCTTCCCTGAGTATTAAGCCTTCCCACGGCATGCGGGGCTCTGCCGTGGGTGACTTTTATTTCCCTAGCTGCTCGTGGGACTGTTTATGGATCACGACCGAATTACATTGTCAAACCCAAGGCTTAAAACCCTGGAACAAGTTGAGGACGAGCCTCTCAGTAGCCCTCAGCCTGGCACCGCGGAGTTGACGGGGGAGACCACCTCAATAGGTGGTTAAGCCCGGAACCTCTCATGTTGTCGCTGAGGGAGTAGTCTCCCTTTCAAATTACAAGCGAGACAGGGAACGGCATCGGAACCCATTGATCCCGCAACAGCGGCACCTTGAGACCAGGAGATCGCTGATTTCGACAAGTACGTCTCTGGCCTGATGAACAGGGATCAGAGGCGACGCTTTTTGTGGCTGGTTCGAAAGAAGGGGGGAGGAACCAGAAGCCACCAGGACGAGTGCTCTTCAGATGGTGGAGAAGAGGAAGAAGGGGAGAGCCTCTGCAGAGACGACTCCAGAGAGAGCCGTGAAAAAAGAGCGAAGGACGACGACCGCGCAAGGTCAGGGTCATTCGTACACCAGAACGCTCAAGGGAAGGAAGCTTGGCGTGGTTCATAGAGACTACCCAGCGGCCCTCCTCTTGGACAACCAGCTTGAGGCGCTGGAAAGGGGCATTGAAGCTGCCATTGTCGCACTGGAACCTAAAGCTGGGGAGGTAGTGCCCCAGATTTATGGTTTGGTGTGAAGGAGGGGATGGCTATCCATCACTTGCTTTGGACGGCTGCTTGGATCAAGTCGCTCGTTGAAAGTATTGCACCCTGGGAGGGGGCAAGGTTGAAGGTGGTTGAGGGGAGTGACCTGCCCAAGCCCAGGGTGGCGGTTGCGCTGATCTGGGGAACGAACAAGTCCTTCAGTTTCTCGTGCGCCAAAATGTGGGACAGTTGAAGGAACTGTTGAGGATTATGCCTCAAGGTACGCCGGCTTTGATGACGACCCTGCTCATATATGAAGAGTCGGCGCAGATCCTGCCCGCGATGAGATCACTCCCATCGATTCGATGTCGATTCGACGTCATGGACGGCGGTTTTCGGAGATGAGTCCTTATCGACGTAGTATCGATGTCATTTACTCCTCGATGTAATAATGTTATTATTTCTCCCTAGATGCAACCTCGAATAGACGTAGTTGTACTAACGTATATCGGTCGACATAGATTCGATATCGATGAAATCTCAATGCAACTAGGTTTTCATATCGACAATAATACGACATCGAGATGACGAAGTGGCATTAACGAGTTGCATCGAATATCGAAACGATGTTGAAGCGACCTCGATCTTTCGATCAATGTAACTTCGGTATCGAAGAGATCTTGAAGTAGTAGCGTTGATAATATCAACGCACATGTGATATCGATGTGTCCTCGTGAATAAACTTGAAAGCACCTTATATTTATATTATAGTTCAGAAAAAAAGCTTCGGCAGCTGGCGGTTGGAAAGAATGAATTTAATTCGTACACGAAGCAATAATATTTCTAATATATGTATAAGGCGTCTTTCAACTTCTCTCACGAGATTCCCCTCTTATGGAGAAAGCATTTCAGAACTGATGTTGAATTTTCCTCTATAAAAAAAGGCTTAATCTAACAGTATTTGATTTTGGTTTATTATTCATTCTGAATATTACAACTACTATGTTTTCGGCCAGGGAAAAATGTTTACAACCTACCCTCAATTTTTTTTCTGTGTACGTTTTAACATGTCTGGAATCGATTTCTGGGATGTCCGTCCGCCGTCCGGGCCATATCTTGCCCTAGGATTGCTCGAAAAATCTTTCGCACATACACCCATTTGGGATCTAGTTAGTCCTAACATCGGATCAGTTTGAGTAACTAAATCCCCGGGTTTTTATGGGCCAAAAGCGGGACCGAAATGGGGATTTTCAAAGGTTTTGAGATCATATAGGGGTGTGGGGTGTTGCTTTTCATGTAATTTCAAGCCAGATTTGGCTACATTCATGAATAATAAACCCATGTTTAAAATTTGCAGCGTTTTTTATTATTATGACGTTCAATTTTTTATTATTAGGGAGTTATTGCATAGCCGTCTGACGCGGAAAAAGAGTTATTGCAAATAATAGTTTCCCTAAGATATGAACACATGGTAGGGCATAGATGCACTTAATTGCATCAAATAAATTTATGAAACACCTCATATGGTCTTTAAACGTTTGTGATTAACGCTTAAACTCAAAATTTGAATTTTACGCTTATCATGACGTCACATAACCGTTAACGTTAGCCGTCAGACGGTTATGCAATAACTCCCTATGAGGAAGTGACATAAGAAATAAAAATCGCTGGAAACATTTTTTTTCGAAAGGAAATGACTAAATAGGGGTATTCATGCTCTGAAGTTTAACATATGTTATCGACGTAAACCCTGTTATTTCGTATTTTTTGTGTTCAGTTTCTCCGTTTCTATGGCCTTACCCATCTGTTAGGAATTTAGCACATAACAAATACAAGGTTTAACATTTTTCATGAATACCCCTAATAATTATGTCCCGGAATTGAATATTATCGCGTAAATGATTGATTTCGATTTATAGCGAAATAATAAAACTTGCCAATTTTTTTTGTTACCTTAAACGGCCGGTGTGTGACTCGTGACGTAGCTAAGGGGTTGTGACCCCGCCCAACCCTCCGCATCATTGCTGTTATCATGTCTTGCCCCTTCTTGTCCGACCCATTCTCTTAAGTCCTATTGTTCGATTTGTGGGAAGCAATTGTGAAGGTCATGCGAAGGCTGTTATTACGTCATCAGTCTATCTAGCCTATTTCAAATGGGTCCCGCAACCCAATAGTTTTAAAAATTAATAAAAAAATATAGGGCCTGATTTTATTTGAACGGATCGTGTTTTCATGAGTTTTGGTACCCAAGCTATCACGACAGCATGATTTTGGAAAATGTGTTACTTCCTCATTATGAAACACATTCGCACTTATTATGAAACAATAATTATATACATTCATCATTTGTGTTGGTGCTGTACTGCAGTGTGATCTGAGTGCAGCACTAAATAAAAAATTACTCATCAAAATACAAAAAATACTGCAATACAAAAACACTACTGTCTCTACCACGAGAATTTTGAACTACCCACATTTCGCGCGTGGCGTTATCATCCTTATCTAATAATCAAACGGTCAATCTATACAAATCCATATAAATTCAAACGTGATATTGCATTTTTGTGACCAGCTGAGGAGCATACTTTCAAAAAGGCACATATCCATTTTTTCAAGGTAAAACCAGTTTTGGGGAAAATGGATATGTGCCTTTTAGAAAGTATGCTCTTCAGCTGCCGGTACAAATTTTCCATCGATGACAACGCATCTGTGCGACGTACAATCGATGAGATGGTGCGACGTAATATCGATGACATTGTGCGACGTACTATCGACGAAGTGGTGATCGATTATATGTCGATTTTTCATCGATGAGTTGACGTAATCCCATCGACGTTGATTCGCGGGACATTTTTGACTCGATCGCGGCTCGATTTTTAGTTGTTTGTTGACTCGATGATCGACGTTGATTCGATGTTGATTCGATGGGAGTGTTCTCATCGGATGGGGTAGTAATAATGTCGTCCACATCAGCTTCGGCAAGGTGACCATCCGGCCTAAGGCTAGGAAGAGGGAAGGATCACCATCCGGCTCCCGGCTGCAGACGATGGATGTGGATCAGGTAGCCGCTGTTGTACCACTGGCCACCCCGTATCACGGCAGGGATCCCGGGAAATGCTGAGCTGAAGCCGCTGGAGGAGCTTCAGTGTTTGGTACTGTAACGCAGCGCGAGGAACCTGCAGCTGATTGTGATTTGTGATGCAAATGCTCATCATACCATCTGGGGAAGTACAGATGTCAACGCTAGGGGTTCGTGAGTCACTCTTTCAATTTTCGATGACGCATGGCCTGGTGGTGGTAAATCAGGGCTCGATACTTTCGTGACAAGTGCAAGGAGTGAGGTCCTGGATGTTACTCTGGCCAGCCAGTTTTTGGCCAATAGTGTCAGAGATTGGAGAGTCATGTCAGAAACATCAATGTCTGACCATATAGGCCTAATTCGTTTGAGGTCGAGTTTCCTAGGGTCAGAAGTACAGCTTACTGAAATCCCATGAACGCGGATTGGAAGGTCTTTAAAGGACATATTGAATAGGAATTGTTTGAGATGGACCTTGACATAAGTGCCGAGCCGACCTGGATAGGGCGGTGGAGGCAGTCAATTCGGCGATGCTCAGTGCGAACGAGGAAAGTTGTCCTGTTATGGTGAAGAGGGGGAACGGAGAAAAGTCCCGTGGTGGAACAATGAAGTGGAGATGCTCAGAAGAGAAACGAGGAGGCTTTACAATAGAGCCAGATTACGTGGGGAGTGGACGGCTTACAGGTGCTCCCTCACGGAGTTATAACAAGGCCCTTAGGAAAGCAAAGCGGGCCACGTGGAGGACCTTCTGTGAGGGGATGGAGGATGTGCCTGTCATGGGCAGACTGCAGAGGGTCCTGTCCAAAGAGAGCTCGGGCCAAATTGGTCTAATCAAAAAGGCAGATGGGGCGTACACCGAGAGCGCTAAAGAGATCCTGGAGGTCCTTCTGCATAGTAATTTCCCTAATTCCAGGGATGCAGGGATACCTTGGAGTTACCCTGGATCAGGGGAAATTGAGAATAAGTTTCAATTCGTGGCTGAAATGGAGAAAAGGCGCTGGTCATAGCGGATAAAATCCATAAAAAGCCATTTCGTAATTACTGAGGGCAACTTCGTTGTCAATTGATCTAAAACGGTGAATTTCTTGACCCAGAAACTACATGGCCATTTTACCCCCTGAAACCAAATCTTACGCAATGAAACAGGAAATCTGCTACACTGGACTGTGTTACTGTTTTTAAATTAACGGTTTATTTGTCAATTTCCAAGTTTATTGGGCAATAATGCTATTTTCTTTTGTTCGTACAGAATACAAATGTCGCACATTTTAAATGATTACTGTCAAAAAGTTACCAATTTTTCTTTAAATACAGCACTTCGATCGAGTCAACAACCTTTTGACTCAATGGTTTGTCCGAGGTGAAAATTACAGTTTTGAAAGGTTCAAGCATGTGAAAACCGTTGTCTGAAAATCGCGCACCGTACGGAGCCTGAATTTTCGGCTCGAGCCAGACGAACAGGGCTGGAAACTGGGCTTGAATTTCCAATTTTGCGGTTAATTTACTCTCGCGCAATCGTCGCGTTAAAATCTGGATGACGGGAGGGGGGGGGACAATGATGAATTTTGGGATTGTTGGTATAAATAATTAAAACTGAAATTACCGTAACGTTGGAATTTTCATAATTAGCCCTTAATAGATTTTCCGGAAAGTATACATTGACAGGGGCGTGACTCACGTCAGTTTCAATCGCTAGAAAGCAATCGCTGTACTTTCTGCCGACGAGCAATGTTGACAGTGGCGTTTCATAGACTGTCATCGCTTTCAGTGGTTCCTGTTAAACGTCAAACGTTTAGTTGTGTGACAGCGGTGGAAGGACGATAGTGGGGGGGGGGTGGCGGGGTGAGTTCATAATTTTGTTTCAACGCTACCAAATGAATTGAGTCACGGCGAACTGTAACAGGTTGGAACGATGTCCACGTGTAGATTTTTGTGACGATTGAAACTGTCAAGTGTTTGTTAATGTCGGAAACGGCGGTGACGAGAAGTTGAAAATTGTTCGTTTCAGTTGGAATGACTAAAATGTCGCTGAAAAAATGCTTCGCGAAATATTGCAGCATTTTCCAGTTTCCCCGGTAATCTGAAAATGACATTTTTTTTTTCTTTTATTTCGAACAGAGAGGTCCCCGAGGGTTGTCAATAAAATTACCGATTGCGCTCAAAGTGATGGCCTCCCAAACGTCGTTCAACTGCCAGAACAGAGCTCCCATGGTCCTACCTTGAAAGTGTTCGTCTAACGTATTTTTAAACCTTCTATAATGCTCTGTTTCTGTTTTCATCCACATTGCTTGGTTTACCTGTTAATCATGGATGTTTTTTCAATGACAAAGTTTGTCTCGTGGAAAGTTTTGTGGTCCTCAACCCCATATGAATGTGGGCTAAAAAGGTCACAATAACTTTCCCAGCGGGGGAATTTTCAGGGCTGAAATGACAACCTGCGACAAGTAAACGATTTCTCGCAAATCGTCCGACCACGGAAGGTTGAACATGACGTCACGTTTGATTATTTCATTACCACCGGGGGAGTGTTGACGCCAGTTCAGTCCGTCCGACCCCCAGTGCATGTCGGTCGCTTTTAAAACCGACTTTAAAGTCCAATAGGACGGCAGTGATTGAAGTCCATACTCGGATGCGAACCTCGGCACGGGATATATACGCCAGTCCCAGCCATTCGTCAGGTATCTGTAGAAATGTACTGTGCGAATCCCCGACCACGCCCCCAAAAAGACCACCCACCCACAGTACCGTGATATAAATGAATCGATCCGAAATTGAAAAATCTATATTATAAATTAATCGATTGTACCATCGCCGAATAATGGATCCTGAGGGTTTGAAGCGACGAATCCCTCTTTGACTGACTGAGCGCCGTTTGTTGGGCTGGCCAATGTATAAGGCCTGGATGGATCAACTTTTTTGAATAGCTCCTCGATTGTGTCCACGTAGAGGCGAATATAATCATTTTTGTACCTCGTAAAATATTTACTAGTACCATACCTGTGAAAATGACACAGTTTTTCACAAATGGACTGATAGTTTGACAGCTTGCACGTTACCAATTCGCGCTAAGACCGACTTCATTCTCATTGTTTCCACTGTAAAGGACCAAACTAGGATGGTACTGCAGTCTTTTTATCTGCTGACCCACTTCAAGACGGACAGAATCTAAAAAGGCATCGTCGGCTTGGTACATGCTACACGCAAACATCATGTCCTGCCACACCATGATGCCCAAACTGTCGCACATCTAATTACACATAGTTCGAAATAAAATTATAATTTTGAGGCGCCTCGCAAACTCAAAAACTCACCGAATAAAAAGCGTCCGACTCATAAAGACCTCCACCCCAGACGCGAAGCATGTTAAAGTTGGCATCGACGGCTGATTTCAATAAATGAGCAAGCCTATAGTCAACCTCGGACTCTTCCGGCAGTATGTCAAGTGGTACCCAGTTGCTTCCTTTGGCGAAAATTGGCACTCCGTTGATTTTTAAGTAAAACGAGAGACCGGATCTAGCTAAAATTGTTGAGTTAATGAAAAAATAAATAAATTTGAAAGAAAATGCTGACGGTTTCCCGGTGAAATGTCCTCTTGAATTAGTTCAACTGTTCTGAAGCCAACTAGGAGGTTTTTTGTTTGTTCTTCAGCTTTTCCAAAGTATTTATTGAGAACTTTGACGCGTAATTCGTACAGCGGCTGTCTACCATATCCCCTTGGCCACCATAATTTCACCGATGCCTAAGCTAACAAAGTAAAAATTAAACGTAAGCGTATAGGTTTGTTGAACAAAATTACGAACTTTCGGTATTCGCAGCCATAGTTTCTTCTCTCCCGACACGCCGTCTAAAATAAACGGCAGATTCAGGCTGATCGCTTTTCCGTTGTCAAGTTTTAAAAGCAGAACGACCCAGCTGAAATTGACCGTCGTCCGATGATGACTTGTTATTAAATTATCGAACCAAAGGGTGACGCACAACGCCCAGTTCTCTTCGGTGGATTTAGCGGCGTCAACGTGAGTTCCAACTGATGCAAGCCTCGCGGGAAACATCGACATATATATTTCAGCCGGTTTCCTTTAAATAAAATGCTATAAGTACATATCAAGCCACCCCCCACCATCATCACCACAGGGGCACTTTGTACAAGAATCATCGCTGTTATATCAGCAATTGCCCCCACCCCCCCCACACACACACACACCCACTCAATTTTGGTTTACCAAAGTCCAGCAGACGGAAAAGCCGGTGCCCAGTCCCAGGAGAATGACGCTTGCATGGTTCTTAGCTTGTTGACGTGACACTCGCCATTATAGGACGCCGGTGGACACTCCGGTGGAATGACGTAGGGAAGTGACTGTGCCGATCGCACCGCTTGTTTTATTGAAGAATTAAACCGTACGACGAGGCTATTTATTCCGTTCTGACCAAGTTCAAAATTTCAATTATTATTTTTTTTTTTAAAGATTGTAAACAAAATACCTCGACGTAAGGCTCCAAGTCGAAAACATGCCTCACGAACATGTTATTACAAAAACCGACAATTTTACCATTCACGAAAATTGTGGCCACCGTGTTAACGCCGTGAAACACAGCGACAATGTATCGATTCCTCAAATCGGATTTAGTCACTTGAAATGTTACCAATGTTAAAAGGGAACACTTTCATAAGATTCATTCACATGAAATTACATTCGAACGTAGTAGCGTATTCCCAGTCTGTTTTAGCCACCCATCTATATTTGACGTCATTTCTATCGTAAAAAATGTATTCATCTACGAGCCTGTTAGCAGTTAGAGCGGAGACAATGCCCCCTGGTATTGTTGCAACTCCGGCATACTTGACAGCTATAAAAACATGAGTTTCATTGTTTTTAACGAGTTCTGTATAGCGATTACACTAGCCACTTACGCGAGTTTAAGCTCGTGAAATTCCAGATTGATCCGTTGAGAGGAACGATTTTATAAGCATGTACAAAAAAGGGTTGCCACGATGCACAAATCAAAAGAATTTGTATCGGAAGAAACATTGTAAGCTATAACTGTAAGTATTATAGAGCCAGCCCGACCTTATGAGAACATTTTAAACTCCAAGTCAGCTACACTAATGACAATTTTTTTTTCATTCATTCATTTTTCAAACAGCATAATACCCGTCGTTTATTTTCTTTAAAGGTCGTTCTTGGAGGGAGGGGGGCATTTATTTGAATTAGAGCGTTTTAACGACGGGACGCAGCGCACACAGCAGTGCAATAGAGAGATAATGGACATGCATCTCGCGATAATAAAAAAAATTGTGGTAATAACGAGCCTCTGGAGAAGGTTAAATGTCACGAAATGAATGAAACAAGAAATAAAAAAAAAATAAGAACTGAGATTGGAGTTATATAGACATGACAAAGGAAGCTATTGAGAGAATAGCCCACTGTTCCCTCTATTTCCCGACATCTGCAGCACGGATCTAATAATTTAAGTTAGGTTTTCTGATTATAATTTTACATTCAAATTGAGCAAAGTTGCAGGGAAGGGGGGGGGCACTGGGTAGGAAAATCTTCAATTCATCCTCCTGGGCTCAAAAAAGGTCACGCAACCCTTCAAAAACCAGAACGTATTATAGCACCTCTGCCAGGAAATTGTCGGTGTTACCGAGCCCAAAATTTCAATCTAGAATCACACCTCACCCCAACTAACAATTCGACTTCGATAGTACTTCGCGTAAGTCTAACAGAAGCTGTTTACAGAAGCACAACTATTTCTGAAAAACTTGCAATAGCGTTCCATAAGACCAAAAAGGCTGAAGGTTTCCATTATTACCGAAGTTGTAGAGAGCTTCGGAGAGAGCTTCGGATGGACCTATAAGAGGAAGATAGGATGACTTTACAGAGACATCAGCTTCTATAAAGGACCTGCAGTAGGCCTTAAACAGGTTTAAAGGAGCCTAGTAGCGAAACTCAACGGAGAAGAAAAATGGCGGGTAGACTTCGATAAGCAAATTTCTTTTAGGTCTCCAGAAGGTTAATATTGCAAGCTTTACCGAAACTCAGTGGTAAAATAACAATAAATACAATAAAAAAAATTAATTCGAATGTAATGTTATCTGTTAGATAACGTGAGTGTGCTAGGAGACGAAGACATTTATAGGATTACTCATTTTACGTATTACATTCACATTACTTACATTTTTTACCAGAAAACTTCCCCGATGCTAGGAACGAACCTGCTCTTTCAAGTGTGAAAGAGTGTCCTAAGGGCCGATGCACACGAGCGATAAGTGTCGCGTGGTCGTCGCGACAATTATCGCTGCGACCATTTATTTTTCGATACACACGAGCGATAAGTGTCGCAGTGACCGGCGATATTTACCGCCGCGACAGTTTCATAATTATGTTTGCGTAGCAACGGCGCATACACCCAATACCCAGACAGTTTTTCGCTAGCTACCGTTCGCAATGGACCCCCGAACAACGCAAAAAGAAAGTTATACCTTCAACTTTAGCTTACAAGTACCTCATTAGGAAATTAGGATCAAACAGAAAGTACTGGGTTCATCCGTACAACCTTGAAAGATCCTTGAAGGAGGCTTTCAATTCATGCTTTAATGGAACTCAGACAAGACAATAAAAACATTTTCAATTACTTTCGGATAATATTTATTGATATAATATACAATAGATACAAAACATGCTGAAAATTACGTTTTTTAACCAAATTTTTCTATATTTCCGAGACACGTAAGTTGGAAACTATTAGGAATAACAAGATGTTCCTTGGGAAAATGTTTTTGCAAATTTTGTCAGCTATACAGGGTGTAACGGGAGAATGGGGCATAATTGAAATGGGTGATTCTACATCACATGTGGGTCAAAAATGACTATCTGGACCATGGTCCGATTATCAACAGTTTCTGAGAAATCGCAGTTTTCCTGAATTTCGAAGCATCAGGCGTTTTCTTGAAAACTCGGTCGGTATCTTGGAAATTTTCAAGGACACCGTTGGAAAGAACACAAAATTTCCTTTCAGATGATCGTAAAGTTGGGGTGGGTCGTGAAATTTGGACGCCCTTAACTCTCAGCTGAATAGCCGCTTCCTTGAAATTCTTTATTCTTACTTGTTATTCAGCCAGCTGTCATTTTACTGACAGCTCTCGGAGGAAGAGTAGGACTTTATGAAAAACTTCTACATTTATTAAGCTTTCAAATGACCTGCTTGGTTCGGGATTTTGTCTTTATTCCTTCTGAGATACTGTTCGAAATACTTGAAAACTCGTCTAAAATGTCTGGAAACGTACGTTCACAATTGCCCACGAGCGGGAAACAATTTGCTTCCGAAAGTTCTTTGCAAACCTTTTCGGTGAATTTTTGATCCTTTAAGACTGCTGAGTCCGGTTACCTCGCAGGACCAACTCCAAAAAAGGCAATACTAAGTGCTTGAAACGGCAGGTCACTGGTCACTGGTCACACAGGTCACACCTGAGGGTTCTGACCTGTAGAATTCAAGGGTAGCTGCCAACAGTCACTTACCGTTCCCACCCTCTCCTTTGACAGATATTTCGCAGAGATCGGTGGAAACAGACAGCGGAAGTCAAACTCAAAGTCAACTGCATAGAACGGGAGCTCAAATAGATGACCCCCAACAGCTAAGTCGAGCGACCCTTAAAAAAAAAACAAACAAACAAAAAAAACGAGCGAATACCGAGTAGAAAATTCCTCACCAACCTGAGTGACGTGAAGAGCATTTTTTTTTAAACGAATTTTCCCGTTCTATGGCAATCGCAAACATACGTTTCCAAACGATTTAGACAGGGGCTTAAAGTATTTCGAACAGTATCTCAAAAGGAATAGAGACAAAGGCCCGAAGCAACCAGGTCATTTGAAAGCTTAATAATTGTAGAAGTTTTTCCTGAAGTCCTACTCTTCCTCTGAGAGCTGTTAGTAAAATGACAGCTGGCTGAATGACTAGTAAGAATAGAGAAATTCAAGGAAGCGGCTTTTCAGCCGAGCGTTTTGCGGCCTCCGATTTTGAAATGCCAGCTGCTCGCCAGTGGATTAATCGAATACTGAAAGTAACTAGCTCTTCTGAAAGAGCACAAAATTTCCTTCAAAATGACGTAATATTCGTTTCAAACAATAGCCCATGACAGGAGTAGGAGCTGTAGATTTCGAAGTGAATCCAGTTTTTATTGTTTTCGCTACATTTTCCAACGCGATTTCCCCAATTTTCTTAAATGGAAAAGTATTTTTGTAATTACAGGAAAAACTGCTCCATCTTGTAAGCTTTCGAATGGTGTGCACCTTTTTATGGTTTCTGCCTTTTCTTGCCGGCGTACATGCGATCTTTCTGTTTTTTAATCATTGTAATCTAGTCAAAATGATTAAATTTAGCGAAGCTGGCGTGAAAATGAGATCTTTCAATTTAGGGAGTTGCCTTAAATTGAATGAATGAGCTTCCAATGAACGTGGATCGAGCCACCTCGGTGAGTGGGGAGGGGATAGGCCTACCGCCATCTTAAATTTTTATCTAGTTTTGACGGATTCAGACGGTATGATCACGAAACTTCAAGCTTTTAGCGTGTGAAATTGATAATGGATGGAACTGCACCCCTCCCGTAAGTGGAGGGTGCGTCTGACTTACGTGATTACTAAATCACCTCCTGCCCTCTTTTGGAAAATCAAATTATTGTTCGAAATCAATAAATCTAATGAATATAACATACTGTACAATTTAGGGGCCAATTAATTTCATCATTCGTCGCCACCATCTTTAAACGCAAAAAAATTTACAGCAATTTAGGATACGCTGATTCGCTCCACGTTTATGGGGTACGCTAGTGTTAATGCTTGGGATGTGAGATGGGAGTGTGCATGCCACTATCACAACCGGAGTTTCCAAAACAATCATACGTTCCAGGGCACTTGCCTTTGCCTTCGTGAACTTGGATCGTTGCCTATAATTTGATCTGCAGCCGGACGTCCTGCAGTAAACATGATTCACCAGGAAGACATTTTGCGTGCCGTATAAGAAGAAACAACGACCAGCACACGACAACTGGAGCCAGACTTGAAAAGATGCATTCAGCGTTCCAGCATTCTCTTCTTCGGGCAAATGACATGTATACGTGTACCATTAAGACCGGTGATAGATTTACTTCTACTCGATTTTGACGTGAGATTCCGCTCCTGCGGACGGTATACCTGAAATCACTCAGAAGCCAAATGTTGTCGAGCGATGACATTTTATGGACGCAACTGTTGGAAATTCACATGCACTGAGAAAAATCCCCTTTCACAGTAATGTAAAAACATTGTTATAGCGTAATGAAATAAGAGTACCTTCGTGAACCATAAGTTGATGACTAAATAAGTATTGTATTAATTGAAATGTCGTAGAAAAATACCATAACGCAATGCAATTATGCTGTTATTGATCCCCATAATCTTATAAGAAAATCATGATCCTTCCTTCAAGAAATTGTTCACAATGAAATAACATTATTTCATTTCACGCTGTCAGGAAAGCTGTCCGAATGAGGCAATGACGTCACTCCCTCATGATATTGGAATGAAAAACTGTGGTGCTGTTACATTTCCAATTCGGGTAGAAACGCAAGCACATTGGTAAATGTCACTATGGTACATTAGGACAAGAATAACCAATTCCGTCGAGGCGTCGACAAAAAATTGCAAGATCACTTCAAAGTCTTGACGTTGTGTTTAAAAATTTAAAGAAGTGACTCTGGTTGATTAAATGAAGATTCTTGCTTCAACGAGAATCACGAGGAATTATCAGGAAAAGGACTAGGTGCTCATCTATAGCGGGTGGGGTGCAGACACAGTTTTTCATCATTCTCGTTCTCGCGCCTCTCGCAGGCCTTCGCCATTCGGCCACTCGCACAGTCGTTGGCTCGTTGATTCAGTTTGAGTTCTCTTTACCGTTCCGATAATTATGGACAAGTGTACTCGCGACCTGCTCGAGCGTTGGGGCCTTAGCCACTACATAACGACATTATGTTACAGGTAGATCTAAAGTGGACTAAATATTTTGTTGTAGTTGTGATATTTGTATGCCATTCGATTTCATCATTTATGTTAATAAAAGGATTTGAAAAAATAAGGTAATTGGAATATTTTCTTATACATATTTTACTTTTTTCTGTCCATTTCTTTTCATTTACCTACTGTTTCGATAACGTGACAGCACAGAAAGAGCCAATAGGGGAAAAAATGAACTTCCTCATAACTTCAATTGAGGATCACGTTAATTTATTCTTCAAATCCCCATATTTCTAAAGGATTCCTGATAAAGGTATGACGTCATGGTTCCTCTATCCCAATGCCTTCCAACGTGAAGGAGCATGATGAGGGATCGTGCTACTAGTTCCTAATGCAGTAAAATGCCGTAACGTGAGTCGGTTTCTATCATGAATTCCTCTTATTTCTGTTGAAAATTTCTCTCAGTGTGTATGTTCTGTGAATAATTAATATGCTACCACCGTTAGCAACTACCAGTATGAATTCCGAGTTAACGTCCGTATCAAAATGCTTGACTGGATTGAGCATTCTACGCACGGGAGAAGTGCAGTCCAGCCATTATCAATTTCACACGCTAAAAGCTTGAAGTTTCGTGATCATACCGTCTGAATCCGTCAAAACTAGATAAAATTTAAGATGGCGGTAGGCCTATCCCCTCCCCACTCACCGAGGTGGCTCGATCCGCGTTAATTGGAAGCTCATTCATTCAATTTAAGGCAACTCCCTAAATCAGAAGATCTCATTTTCACGCCAGCTTCGCTAAATTTAGTATTTTTGACTAGGTTACAATGATTAAATAACAGAAAGATCGCATGTACGCCGGTAAGAAAAGGTAGAAACCATAAAAAGGTGCACACCATTCGAAAGCTTACAAGATGGAGCAGTTTTCCCTGTAATTACAAAAATACTTTTCCATTTAAGAAAATTGGGGAAATCGCGTTGGAAAATGTAGCGAAAACAATAAAAACTGGATTCACTTCGAAATCTACAACTCCTACTCTTGTCATGGGCTATTGTTTGGTACGAATATTACGTCATTTTGAAGGAAATTTTGTGCTCTTTCAGAAGAGCTAGTTACTTTTAGTATTCGATTAATCCACTGGCGAGCAGCTGGCATTTAATGACAAAAAATCGGAGGCCGCAAAAAAATCACAAAATGTCAAATATTTCGGAAACCATGCGGAATTTTGGAAAAGTGCAAATAGTAATTTTGATCACAAATCAGGTGCCCTATCACTGGTTTTCGGCTGTGCAGTGAGTTTCTGTACACCCTGTATAATATTTATTGATATTTATTAATATTAATATTTATTTATAAGTAACATTACAAATAACATCCGCCAGTGAGACCCAAATTTATCGGGCTTTCGACAGCTATAATTTTCTCTGCTATGGTGAATGTGGCAGTCACCGTTGAGTCTGGGCTTTCGATATAGGATTTGGGCTATCGAAGTAACGTGTATAGTCACTGAAAGCCTCTCTCATAGAAGCATAATAATATCATGTGCATGGGTCACGAATAAATTATAACCGAATTTAGTGGGTCGCGGGCCGCAAAAGGTTGAAAACCACTGCTCTAGTGTGTAGAGGCTGTTATGTTGTTGATTTATAACAAGAAACATTACCGGCAGCCAATATATTTTTCTCTTTTTTTTCGTGTAATGACATACCACGATAGTCTGGAGCCGCCTTTAGGTTAAGAATGACTCCTAGGCGGAACACAGCGTAAGCTAATCCGCCACTCCACCAGGGCCACAAATGATGATAATTGTGCTGCACGGGCTGCGTAAGTTAAACGTGAAGAAACAATAACAAATAAAATAAAACACTCCTCCGCTTAAGCCATTTAGAGTCTCGTCACTCATACGGTACCTCAAATCGTGGCAGAGATACCCAAGGAAAGGAAAAAGCTCTCTCAGACGTAATCGACAGCCGTCAG